>CM060325.1:15028958-15048958 GCA_030674155.1 Stramonita haemastoma | reverse complement strand
ACTTTTTACTACCAACACTATTTACAATGTCATCACGTGCTAAATGATATGACATGCTATCTTTACTATATCATCACGTGCTAAATGATACAACAATCTAACTGAAGACACAGTCCTGTCACACCCTCAATCACACGAAAATCTGTATACACATGACAAATAACATGCCCTCTCTGTCACACACAATTCACGTGTAGAAACAACAGTTTTAGAAGGATAAAAAGAAAACCCACAAAAAACAAACTGGTGAAGCATTAGAATTCACAACCCCTTCAAAAAATAGCGCCAGAGAATTTTAAAGTCTGCTAGGCTCTCTCTCTCTCTCTCTCTCTCTCTCTCTCTCTCTCTCTCTCTCTCTCTCTCTCTCTCTCTCTCTCTACCCACCTCTATGAGCTGGTCATCATCATTTATAGCGAACTTTTTACCCTCAATCAGCAGATAATTATGTATCATAGTAGCTCTCTTGCCATCTTGTCTGGCCTTTTTCAGATACGGAGTTAACCTCTTTCTGATTTCTCTCACATGCCTAGAGAAGTCCTCACCAACAAACACATCTGTACCCTTTAACTTTCTTTTCAGATTCAAAATTTTTCTTTTTTGTGTAAAGAACACACAGCGAGCTAGTACAGGTGAGTCCGGCTTGTGGTTGAGGCGATGAACTTTGTCAAATTCCACCTTCTCTGCCAGGTCCAGCTGCTCTGAACACAGGTTCTGTAGCAGTTCCTCACAGTCGCTGTTCGTCTCACCCTCTTCTCTTGGTACGCCATAGAAAATGAGATTGTTCTGCTTTGAACGAGCTTCAAGATCATCAAGTCTGGTTTGATAGTCCATCATTCTGTCACACAGGTCACGGTTTTCTTGCTGAAAGTCCTGGTTCTCTATCTTGAGCTCTTTCACTTCTTCTTTCAGTTCCCTCACCTCATTCCGTAGAGCAGCGTTGTCCTCCCGTAGTTCACTGATTTGTTTCTTCACGTCAGTGAACTGGGCAGTCATGTCGTCCCTCAGAGCTTTGATAGAGGCCAAGATATCAGTGATGTAAGGCTCTGGTGGTGAAGAGGAAGCAGAAGCCTGAGGTTTGGCAGATTTGTCCAAACTGACTCTTCGGGATGAACTGGTACTCGCGAAACGAGTCTGCCTCATATTGTCTTTGGCTGGTGGGGGGTTGGGACCTGGGTTCGATTCGATGTCCCCACACTTTAATAAATCGCCACCCCAGAATAGATAGGGGAGCAGAAAACCAAACAATTCACCGTACACTGAACGGGTAGGTTTGAAAATGTCCATACGAGCAGCCAGCTTCCTTTTGGCCCTTTCAAACATACAACAAATGTATACGGACATAAAGCGGCCACACACACTACTAATTTCAGCTGCACTCTTAGGCATGACTAATATACCGTCACCATGCCAGACATCAAACAGTAACATCACTCCAGTTCTTAGTAATCTACATATATACAAGAGAGGCAATAGCACACGTCTTCACACTGATACAACAGTTCACTTCCCCCCTAGATAGATAGATAGATAGATAGATAGATAGATAGATAGATATGTATATATAATAATAAAAACTTAGATGAGGCTATAAATAGAGGTCCCGTGTGCAAACGCACGCAGAATATCCTACGCACGCGTTAAAAGCCCGCTCCAATTTTGGAAAAAGTAGGTCACTGTATGCCTGTGGGAATGGATGACAAATTGACAAAACTGCATACATACAGGGACTAGATGTAAAAGAACACAGGAGTGCTTATTCTATTATCCTCCAAATAAAAGAATGAAATAAAAAATAGAAATATCTTCTTACGCACTTATCTACGTGGCTATCTATCTATCTATCTATCTATCTATCTATCTATCTATCTATCTATCTATCTATCTATCTATCTATCTATCTATCTATCTATCTATCTGTCTATCTATCTGTCTATCTATCTGTCTATCTATCTATCTATCTATCTATCTATCTATCTATCTATCTATCTATCTATCTATCTATCTATCTATCTATCTATCTACCTGATTGTATGTCTGTCAAACACACACACTCACTCACTCACTCACACACACATAACACACCACACACACACACACACACACACACACACACACACACACACACACACACACACACACACACACACACACACACATTTCTTTTCAATACACGACACACGAATATAATGGGAAACAATCCATATTTCCATGTTACTAAAACAGCACACAGTTGTCTCCCTCTGACTGTAAATTGACCAGCACACGAATATTTAAAACAAATCATTGTAATCATTCACTGGTCCGGCCAGTCAACTGAAACTCTTGAAAGTCAACCAAGTGACTTACTGATCAGTCAGTCAAAGAAGCAGCCACACATTCTCTCACTCATTTTTCTGCAGGATGGATGGCTTGATGTAAAAAAGAAAAAAGAAAAAGAAAGAGGAAAACAAAGAGCAGCATAGGCATTGTCACAGGGATACCCATCACTAGATTCTCTTCTTCAGTTTTCCAAAGCAGTTTGTAATATTTTACTTGGTTATACAGCTTCACACACATAAACACACAAACATACACACGTACGAACGCACGCACGCACACACACGCATAACACACACACACACACACACACACACACACACACACACACACACACAGAGGCCCGCATGCCCAGGTTTGCATGCAACATCACACACACTCACTCACAGACACATACAAGAAAAAAAACGCCAAAGTCACACCCAACGAAAACAAACCCGTACACAGCAGTGCCTGCAAGCTGGTAGTGGGCTTCAAGCCACAGAGCACAGACAAGCAAAGGGTTTAAGACCAGAGGCAAGCAGTGGCCCTCAAACCACAGACAAGCAATGGGGGCTTCAAACCACAGACAAGCAGTGGGGACATTAAACCACAGAGCACACACAGACAAGCAAAGCAGTGAGGGATTCACACCACAGAGCACAGACAAGCAGTTGGTTTCACATCACAGATAAGCAGTGGGCTTCACACCACTGAGCACAGACAAGCAGTGGGTTTCACATCACAGATCACAGACACGCAGTGGGGTTTCACACCACAGAGCACACACACGGACAAGCAGCGGGGTTTCACACAACAGACCACACACACAGACAAGCAGTGGGGGCTTCACACCACAGAGCACAGACAAGCTGTGTCACACCACAGAACACAGACAAGCAGTGTCAAACCACAGAGCACACACAGACAAGCAGTGTCACACCACAGAGCACACACAGACAAGCAGTGTCACACCACAGAGCACACACAGACAAGCGGTGTCACACCACAGAGCACACACAGACAAGCGGTGTCACACCACAGAGCACACACAAGCGGTGTCACGCCACAGAGCACACATACAAGCAGTGTCACACCACAGAGCACACATACAAGCAGTGTCACGCCACAGAGCACAGACAGACAAGCAGTGTCACACCACAGAGTACACAGACAAGCAGTGTCACACCACAGAGTACAGACAGACAAGTGGTGTCACACCACAGAGCACACACAGACAAGCAGTGTCACACCACAGAGCACACAGACAAGCAGTGTCACACCACAGAGCACAGACAGACAAGCGGTGTCACACCACAGAGGACACACAGACAAGCAGTGTCACACCACAGAGTACACACAGACAAGCAGTGGGGGCTTCACACCACAGAGCACACAGTCAAGCAGTAGCCCTCAAACCACAGACAAGATAGTGGGCCTTCAAACCATAGAGCACACAGACAAGCAGTGGGGATTCAGACCACAGAGCAAACAGACAAGCAGTGGGGCTTTAAACCACAGAGCACACAGACAAGCAGTGGCCCTCAAACCACAGACAAGCAGTGGCCCTCAAACCACAGACAAGCAGTGGGGACTTCACACCACAGACAAGCAGTGGGGACTTCACACCACAGACAAGCAGTGGGGGCTTCACACCACAGACCACAGACAAGCAGTGGGGACTTCACACCACAGACAAGCAGTGGGGACTTCACACCACAGACAAGCAGTGGGGACTTCACACCACAGACCACAGACAAGCAGTGGGATCCACAACACAGAGAACACACACAGACAGGCGGTGTCACACCACTGAGCACATACAGACAAGCAGTGGACCTCAAACCACAGAGCACACAGACAAGCAGTGGGGGTTTCACACCACAGAGCACAGACTAGCAGTGGGGACTTCACACCACAGACAAGCAATGGGACCCTCACACCACAGAATACAGACAAGCAGTGGGGGCTTCACACCACAGACAAGCAATGGGACCCTCACACCACAGAACACAGACAAGCAGTGGGGCTTCACACCACAGACAAGCAGTGAGGGCTTCACACCACAGAGCATACACAGACAAGCAGTGGGTTTCACATCACAGACAAGCAAACGGGGCTTCACATCACAGACAAGCAGTGGGGACTTCACATCAAAGACAAGCAAATGGCGCTTCACATCACAGACAAGCAAACGGGGCTTCACATCACAGACAAGCATTGGGCTTCACACCACGGAGCACAGACAAGCAATGGGACCCTCACACCACAGACAAGCAGTGGGACCCTCACACCACAGAACACACACAGACAAGCAATGGGACCCTCAACACCACAGAACACACACAGACAAGCAATGGGACGCTCACACCACAGAACACACACAGACAAGCAATGCGCACTTTACACCACAGAGCACAGACAAGCAATGGGACCCTCACACCACAGAACACACACAGACAAGCAATGGGACCCTCACACCACAAAACACATACAGACAAGCAATGGGACCCTCACACCACAGAACACACACAGACAAGCAATGGGACCCTCACACCACAGAACACACACAGACAAGCAATGGGACCCTCACACCGCAGACACGCAATGGGACCCTCACACCACAGACAAGCAATGGGACCCTCACACCACAGACAAGCAATGGGACCCTCACACCACAGAACACACACAGACAAGCAATGGGACCCTCACACCACAGAACACACACAGACAAGCAATGGGACCCTCACACCACAGACACGCAATGGGACCCTCACACCACAGACAAGCAATGGGACCCTCACATCACAGACAAAGCAATGGGACCCTCAAACCACAGACAAGCAATGGGACCCTCACACCACAGACAAGCAATGGGACCCTCACACCACAGAACACAGACAAGCAAATGCGCACTTCACACAACACAACACAGACAAGCGGTGCAGCGGGACATGGCCTCCAGCGAATCTTCGGCCATGGCCACCACCACCCTTCTCTCCAGGCCCTGCACGGCCATGAAGTGGGTGACCAGGATCTGGTCAGTCACGGCCAGGGCCAGGTCCTGCTGGTCCCCGGGGCTGGTGGGCACCCCCACCTCCCTCACGGGCAGCTGGTAGTGGTGCTGTAGCTGCTGGACCAGAACCTGGGCGGAGCGCGGGGCGTTCTCGTAGAGAACCCACACGTCCTTGTAGTGTAGGGAGTGGCCTGAATACACACGTACATAGATAGATAGATAGATAGATAGATAGATAGATAGATAGATAGATAGATAGATAGATAGGTAGGTAGGTAGGTAGGTAGGTAGGCAGGCAGGCAGGCAGGCAGGCAGGCAGGCAGGCAGGCAGATAGATAGATAGATAGATAGATAGATAGATAGATAGATAGATAGATAGATAGATAGATAGATAGATAGATAGATAGATAGATAGATAATACATACATACATACATACATACATACATACATACATACATACATACATACATACATACATACATACATACATACATACATACATACATACATACATGCACACTGTCAGATGCTGTTAGAGAGTGTGTGTTTTTTCGATTCTTTTTGTGATTAAAAAAAAAAATGTTGCGGGTGGGTGGTTGGGTTGCGGGGCGTTCTTGTAGAGAACCTACATGTCCTTGTAGTGTAGGGAGTGTATACATAAATGTATACATAAATGCACAGTCAGCTGCTGTTAGAGAGAGTGTTTTTTCATTCTTTTTCTGTATACAAAGATAAAAAATATATTGTGTGATAAATGGGTGGGTTGCAGGGCGTTCTTGTAGAGAACCCACACGTCCTTGTGGTGTAGGGAGTGGCCTGAATACACACGCATACATGCACACAGTCAGCTAGAGAGTGTGTGTTTTTCGATTCTTTTTGTGTTTTTATGGAAATATATTGTGTAAGAGATGGGTAGGTGGTTGGGTTGCGGGGCGTTTTTGTAGAGAACCCACACGTCCTTGTAGGGTAGGGAGTGGCCTGAATGAAGGTATACATGCACAGTCAGAGAGTGTGTGTTTTTTTCGATTCTTTTTGTGTTTTTATGGAAATATATTGTGAGTGGGTGGTTGGGTTGCGGGGCGTTTTTGTAGAGAACCCACACGTCCTTGTAGGGTAGGGAGTGGCCTGAATGAAGGCAGACATGCACACAATGATACATACATGCACGCATACAGTCAGCTAATGTTAGAGAGTGTGTGGTTTTTCGATTCGTTTTTGTTTTTATGGAAAATATGTTGTGTAAGAGATGGGTGGGTGGATGAGTGGATGGATGGGGTGGTGGGTAGATGGATGTATGGGTGGGTTGGTGGATGGATGGATGGATGGATGGATAGGGTGGTGGGTAGATGGATGTATGGGTGGGTTGGTGGATGGATGGATGGATGGATAGGGTGGTGGGTGGGTGGGTGGGTGGGTGGATGGATGGATGGATGGATGGATGGATGGATGGATGGATGGATGGATGGATGGATGGATGGATGGATACATACAGGCTGGCACACACCACACATACACACACAGAGATACGCACGCACGCACGCACGCATGCACGTAAACACACTTTGAATGAGTCTGTAAACCAAGGTCTGTGTGCAAACGTACGCAGAATGTCTTGTACACATGTGAAACCTGTTCCAACTTTCAGAAGATTAGACCATTGTGTGCGGGCGAGAACAGATGACAAAATTTACAAAACTACATACACACAGGGACTAGATCTATATAAAAAAAAGCACCCGAGCGCTTCAAATAAAAGATTAGATATTATCAAAATAAACAGAGAAATAAATAGATTGATCTTACCTGATGGTCTCAAAACAATATTACCTAACTGTCATATTACAAAATCGTATAAGTTTGTTGTCCCAATACAAAATCACCGGTATTTTTCTATATTTGTTTTCGTTCCTCAGCTTGAACTTTGAGGTTCACCAATGTTGCAATTTTGCGTATGCGACTGTTTCTACTCGCCATTAAGGTAGCCGCATTCTGATTCCGGGGAAACTTCATCTGATTATCCGTACGCAAAACAGTATTGCCAAGTTGTCCAATTACAAAAACAATGTTACCTGGTTGTCTGATTAATGATTTAAAATTACCTGCTTGTCTCAAAACAAAACAACTTCGTGCGGCTACCCCAATTTAAAACAATGCTACCTGGCTGTCTCAATACAAAACAATATTACCAGGTTCAACGATCACAAAAGAATATAATCCATATGTATAAAGAAAAACAACATCATGTGGTTGTCCGGATACAAAACAACTTGACCTGACTGTCATAATACAAAGAGGTATTGTATCACCAGCTCGTGTAGACCTGTACAACACGGTTGTCATGTCACTGTACTGATACAAGCAGTCAAGTCAGATCAATAACACTTTCTTCAATACCGTGACTGGTGATCGCAGTACAGCATTGACAGGCACGCGATGTGATGAAGACCGTAGAAAAGGACAAGCAGGAGTCAGCTATCCTTTCATATTTGTTTCTAAAACAGTCCTACCCAGTGAACAGGCTATCCATGCATCCTATGCTATCAAAAACAACCATACCCAGCGAATAAACTATGGATTCATACAATGTTATCAAAGTGAACTATATCCAACGAAAATACTATTGATTCATATAATGTCATCTTAAATTTTTTTCCTCATAAATATAATGTTATCTAAAACAGCCATACCCAACGAATAGACAGTTGACTCATATCATGTTATCTAAAACAGCCATACCCAACAAATAAACTATTGATTCATATGATGTTATCTAAAACAATCATTCTCACTGAATAAAATATTGATTCATATAATGCTTTGTAAAACAATCATTCCCCAATGAATAATCTATTGATTCATATGTTTTCTAAAACAACCATACCCTGTAAATAAACTACGGATTCACAATAACGAACTATTTCCTAACAACAACCATACCCTTTGAATGAACAACGGATTCATGATTCATAACATCTGTTTTCTAAATCAACCATACCCTGTAAATAAACTATGGATCACAATAATGATCTGTTTTCTAAAACAACCATAAAAAGTTAAAAAGGTAAAGGTGTCCCATAACCTAGACGGTCGTAGGGGAGCGAGGCATCAGAGACCTTAGCTTCTCTAGGGGCCAGCATATTGAGGGCAGCGCCCATCTCCTCTCCCTCGCTGTTTTACCTTCCCTGTCCCTAAAGAGGGCAAGTACCTATTCACAGTTGGGTGAACTGGGGGGGACTGTACTGAAGCCAAGGCGCACAAACAGTCACCCATCCAACTGGTGACCACGCTCGAAGCTGCTTAACTTGACTTGGGGAAAGCGAGTGTTCTGACCACTGAGCTATCCCGCCCCCTTTTATTGATTGATTGATTGATTGATTGATTGATTGATTGATTGATTGACTGATTTATGTATTTATTTATTCTTTCATATTGAGGATAATGGAATAAGCATTCAAGTGCTTTTTCACATCCAGTCCCCGTGTGTATGCAGTTTTGTTAATGTCATCTGTTCCCACCGGCACACGTTGGCCTCCTCTTACGAAAAGCGGAACAGGATTTAACATGTGCGCAAGATGTTCTGCGTGCATTCGCACACGGGGCCTCGGTTTATAGCCTCATCCGAAAGACTTTTAGGGAGAGTGGAGTCAGCAGTGATGTTAACTCCACAGGAAAAATCCCCTCGGCAGAGAATCGAACCCGGGTCGCCAAATTGCGAGCGCAATGTTCTGACCACCAGGCTATATCCCGTCCCCCCTTGTTGGATTCATAATACTGATATGTTTTCTAACAACAACCATACCCAGTAAATAAACCACAGAAACAACAACGGATCTATTTTCAAACAACAACCATACTACCTACCCGGTTGTCCAACTCGGAGCTCCTCTTTCAGGAAGGCCCCTATGCTGTGGGCACAAACCAGGCAGTTGAGGGGGTCCTCCTCCTGGTGATCCTTGTGCGCCACACACCTCAGCTCCGGACCTAGAGTGGGCACGGGCAGGGAAGGATCGTGGTAAGGCAGGACCATCTTGCTTCTGATCAATCCCGTCACTTTCAGCTCCTTAACCACGTTGGGTGGGCATCGCAGAGGCTCCTGCAGCGTCTGTACCTCCACCCAGGGGGGAAGGGTGACGTTCACTCCCGCGTTCAGCCTCCAAATACCCGCCGCCCACAAGCAGACTTCCGGTACCTTCTTCCGCAGGTGTATGAACCACTGGAAGAACTGTCGTCTGCAACACGAAGCGGGTTGGTTTGGTTTGGTTGGTTGGTTGGTGGGTTGGTTGGTTGGTTGGTTGGTTGGTTATCTTATTTATTTATTTATTTGTTTGTTTGTTTATTTATTTATTTATTATTTATTCATTTTTATTTTTTTGCTAAAAAAAAAAAGAAGAAAGAATTTACTACGCTTGTTTTTGATATTGAATGAGAAGTGATTGTTGCACTTTTTTGTTTTTGTTTTTGTTTGTTACCGAGAGAGCAGTTTTGTATTCATAAAATTTTGTGCAGTTTTTTGTCTTGCAAGTTTTTTATGATCTTCCTATCATTGCAGGAATAAAGTGGGATGAATTCTTTATTCTTTATTTTATTATACATTTGTTTTATTTCAAGGATAATGGAAGAAGCACTCATGTGCTTTTTTTTTTACATCCAGTCCACGTGTGTATACGGTTTTTGTAAATTTTGTCATCTATTCCCACCAGCACACAATGGCCTACTCTTCCGAAAAGCGGAACAGGTCGATGGAGCAGGTTATAAGCTCTAAGCTTGTATTAGCTCTATAATATTAAAAAAAAATCATATTGTGTTGTGCCACTGTGGTGGCTGGCCGTTATTCTTGAAGAATCGACACGCTAAAACCAGAAGAGGCCTCTTTCAAAAAAAAAAAAAAAAATGAACAAGCTTCTCTTCCCTTCAGCCCCTACTTGCTGAAGTGCTGGACACCACAGGCAGTGTTTCTAGGGCCAGTTGAAGCGGTGATAGTGTAACCCATTTAAAGTCCCAACTTCCCATCCCATGGATCGGCTACCGCCCGGCAAGTGTTGCTGTGGCTTATCTGAGTTAGGAACAGGCTGACAGCCCCAGCCATGCTCCCCTCCTCCCCCCCCCCCCCCCCCCCCCCCTGTCAGTTTTGTGTCATCATGTCCGTCTCTGCTCTATACTTTCTGTCACACACACTGGTGCGACAACAAGAACAGAAGTAAACAAAAATACAACAAAAGTATTTTTTAAAAAGCTACACTAAACAACCACAAAAGTAAACAAAACAACAACAACAACAAAAGTAAAAACAGCATCAACAACAAAAGTAAACAAAACAACAACAACAACAAAAGTAAACAAAACAACAACAACACAAAGTAAGAAAAACAACAAGAATAAAAGTAAAGAAAACAACAAAAAAGTAAACAAAACAACAACAAAAGTAAACAAACAAGAAAAGTAAAAACACCATCATAAACAACAGAAAAGTAAACAAAACAACAAAAAAGTAAACAAAACAACAACAACAACAACAACAGAAGCAAAAACAAATCATCAACGACACAACAACCACAACATCAACCACCAAAACAAACAACCAAGAACCCCACCCACCTATCCACCACATCCAGCTCATCAAACAGCACCAACAGGGGCCCAGGCCTGCCCACCACCAGCTGCTGCACAACATCCGCCGCCTTCTCAGCATGGAACTGCTGGTCAAAGAAATCGTAAGACACGCGCTGCACGTGCGCGGAAGCCTTCTCGCTGCCCAGCAGTCTACCCAGCTGGGCCTCTATCAAGATGGCCACGGGTCACTGGAAGGCGTGGAGCTGAGGATGACCACCTGCTTGTCTTGTCGGGCCCACTGGAGAGCCTTCAGCGCCAGCACCACCGTTTTGCCCGTGCCTGGAGGTCCGTGCAGGAACATGAAGTGCGGCTCGGGTTCGCGGTTGAGGAGGTCGACCTGGGTGGGGGTGAGCGTGAGGGAGGAGAAGCAGAGTCCTGTGTGGGCCACGGCTTGTCCTAGGGTTCTGAGCACGCGGGAGGGGCATCCTGCTGTGGGGATTTCTACCGTGCTGGCTGGTCCGCAGAATCTGGTGAAGTAAAAACCAGGCATGTATGCATGCACACAAGCATGTAGGCTACGCATGCATGCATACATGTGCAAGCACGCATGTGCACATGCAATCACGCATGTGCACATGCAAGCACACACTCACATGTACAAAGAAAAAAAAGCCAAATTTATTGCTTACTCAATGTACCCGTACGTCCGTAAATTAAAGACACCATTACTTTCTAAACTTTCTGCCGTTACACTTGTGAAAACATTGAAACTTCATATTTGCATGTTTGATAATTATTACATACATAGTTTTTAAATCAGGATAAAAAAAAGAGAAGAAAACAAGACTAGGTAAGAAAAGATTTTTAAAAACAAAATTGAAAATAAAAGGTGAAGTTGAGAGACGCGGAAGAAATATCAGCTTGTCACTGGTATCACAACTTCTTCAGATAGCAACACAGTATAATTATAAACAAAGGTAAAGGTGTCCCATAACCTGTGAGGTCGTAGGGGAGCGAGGCATCAGAGACCTCAGCTTCTCTAGGGGCCAGCATATTGAGGGCAGCGCCCATCTCCTATCCCTCGCTGCTTTACCTTCCCTGACCCTAAAGAAGGCAGGCACCCATTTACAGTTGGGTGAACTGGGGGAACTGTAATGAAGCCAAGGCGCGCAAACAGTCACCCATCCAACTGGTAACCACGCTCAAC
Source organism: Stramonita haemastoma (assembly GCA_030674155.1). Taxonomy (NCBI): domain Eukaryota; kingdom Metazoa; phylum Mollusca; class Gastropoda; order Neogastropoda; family Muricidae; genus Stramonita; species Stramonita haemastoma. The sequence continues at coordinate 15,036,888 of CM060325.1, read as the reverse complement.
ACTGCTTAACATTGGCTGGGGAAAGCAGGTGCTCTGACCACTGAGCTATCCCGTCCCCATCATTTCAGTATAATCATGTATTAAAAAATATCCCGTGATGTCTCCATCAAGTCTCACCTCATAGTTATAGATCTCACTTTACAAGAAACTCTTAACATCTACACGTGTGAAAGACAACGTGGACAGCCTGAAATATTAAGATATTTGTGTCCACATAGACATCTCGACTTCCTTTCAATTGAACAAGAACTTACCTAGCCAGAAGCCGTTCATAAACATGAGCCGCCATGTTTGGATCCAGAGGAGTTTGGTCATTACAGTTGTGGTCTGGACTATCCAGTTGGGGCCAGCTCGTGCTAATTATAGCAGCAACTGACCACACTTGGACTAGGTAAAAGGAAAGGGCGAGCGAAATTTAACGCTCTTGGACTGCGTGATGCTGGATTTGTGCGCTAGTAAGCCTGAAATACTCAGATATTTGTTTGGGAGCTGGAAAGGACATGCCATTATTTTTCCCAGACACATCTGACAGTGTAAAGCGAACGAGAGAAGAAGAAGAGAAGATATTTGTGTCCACATAGACATAATATCGACTTCCTTTCAATTCAACAAGAACTTACCTAGCCAGAAGCCGTTCATACACATGAGCCGCCATGTTAGGATCGGCTCGTTTCGCCAGGACATCTGACAAGGCGGAGGGCTGAGTCATCTTGTCCTGGCACACGCACCTCCTCAAGGCTTTGCTGAGGTCCGCCTTGTCCATACAGCTACGCAGCAGCTGTGAACACACACAGGCACGTGCACTGATGCAGCAGTAGGTTAGTTAGTTAGCCTCTTTCAGGGTTGCCTTCTCTGTCTCTGTCTCTCTGTATCTCTCTGTATCTCTCTGTATCTCTCTCTCTCTCTCTCCTCTCTCTCCTCTCTCTCTCTCTCTCTCTCTCTCTCTCTCTCCCCTCTCTCTCTCTCTCTCTCTCTCTCCTCTCTCTCTCTCTCTCCTGCGCCCGCATACGTTAAATCCTGTTCCACTTTTCGTAAGAGTAGGCCATCGTGTGCCGGTGGGAACAGATGACATTTACAAAACTGCATACACACGGGGACTGGATGTAAAAAAGCACAAGAGTGCTTAATTCCATTATCCTCAATATAAAAGAATAAATCAAATCAAATCAAATCAAATCAACTCTCTCTCTCTCCTCTCTCTCTCTCTCTCTCTCTCTCTCTCTCTCTCTCTCTCTCTCTCTCTCTCTCTCTCTCTCTCTCTCTCTCTCTCTCTCTCTCTCAGAAGTACTTTGTGTGTTGAGAAGGTTAAAATCTGGCAAAGCTCCTAGGCCTGATGGCATCATCAGTGAAAAATACAAGAATTCAAATGATTAGGCTGTACAGTTTTTTGTGGCTTTTTTCAATGCTCTATTTGATAAGGGCATCTATCCTCAGGACTGGACTGAATCCATTGTTTTACCTCTGTTTAAAAAGGGTGATCTTAATGATCCAAATAATTATCGAGGTATTTCTTTGAGTGACATTAGTAGCAAACTATTTAGTACTATAATAAATAATAGACTACAGGAATGGGTAGAATACAATAACGTCACTGGTGACCATCAGGCTGGTTTTAAGAAAGGGTATTTTACTACTGACCATATTATGTTTGCACTTCTTGCCTTAGTACAAAAGCGATTCTCTTTGAATCGTAAACTCTATGTAGCCTTTATTGATTTTGAAAAAGCGTGTGATACTGTAAACAGATATTTATGGCCTATCTTGTTGAAAAATGGAGTTAAAGGTAAACTACACAGATGTATAGAAAGCATGTATGACACTGGCAAATGTAGAGTTAGAAGTGGTGCACAATTGACAGACTGTATTAATTATACAACTGGTGTAAAACAAGGTGATGTATGTAGTCCTGTGTTGTTTTCTCTTTTTATCAATGAGCTTGCATTTGAAATATATTTTGACTAGATTTAGGTTAGGTGTGTCTGATTTGGTCACGCACTACTTCAGAAACAGAGAGTTTAATGATAATGATTTGGTTTGTCCATTGTGTAGAATAGAGAAAGAAGATGAAGTACATTTTGTGCTATGCTGTCCAGCCTATCAAGACATTAGGGAAGGATATATACTGCCAAAATATATCAACAGCCTTGTCTTTTCAAACTAAGTTTACTAATGGCATCTGTTAGGCACAAGGACTTACGGAATTTGTCTCTTTTTCTGTTTAAAGCGTTTAAATTAAGAGAATTAGTTATGTCATAATCATGCTGTTTTGTTACTTAATATAAAGCAAGATCGATTTGTTTATTTCATTTTTTACTGTTTTCATGATGTATGTTTCACTCTCCCCTTCATGAGGGGCTATGGCCTAATGAATAAACTTTCCGAATCTCTCTCTCTCTCTGTCTCTCTCTCTGTCTCTCTCTCTGTCTCTCTCTCTGTCTCTCTCTCTGTCTCTCTCTCTGTCTCTGTCTCTCTCTCTGTCTCTCTCTCTCTCTGTGGGGGGGGGGGGTGTTATTCTTTTATTATTTTATCATTTTATTTTTGACCAAACTTTAATGTTAAGGTTATCATTGAGTGGTCAGAGCGATAGCCCGGAACGATATCAGCATCTTTAAAATACCAGTAGAAGTCATCTGATACCAAAAGAAAAAATCAAGCCAGCTCTGCTTCAGGGTGGGCCACCCTTGTTATTCCCCCTATCAACGAAGCCATTTTTGTTCTAAGTCAAAACCAAATTAGCCATGCACAAACCAATCATCGCCATGAGAACTTTTACATGCCCAGATGTGTATTGCATGCAGGATCTCTAATTATACTTTCACACGAAAGACTAGCACCCAGGTTACCGTTCTTCAATCCAATTCAATCCAGTTGTTTTTAACCCCGCCGACCACACAGGCCATATCGGGGCTGTCACCTCGTCTTTGTGTTCTGGATTGCGGGGAAAAAACACTTATTTTATTTATTTTATTTTGTTCTTTTATATCGAGGATAATGGGATAAGCACTCTTGTGCTTTTTTTTTTACATCCAGTCCCCGTGTGTATGCAGTTTTGTAAATGTCATCTGTTCCCACCCACAGGCACACGATGGCCTACTCTTAAAAAAAGCGGAACAGGATTTAACATGTGCGCAAGATGTTCTACGTGCGTTCACACACGATGGGGCCTCGGTTTAAAATCTCACCCGAAGAACTTTTGGAGAGAGAGAGAGAGAGAGAGAGAGAGAGAGAGAGAGAGAGAGAGAGAGAGAGAGAGAGAGAGAGAGAGAGAGAGAGAGAGAGAGAGAGAGAGAGAGAGACAGACAGACAGACAGACAGACAGACAGACAGACAGACAGACAGACAGACAGGCAGGCAGACAGGCAGGCAGACAGACAGACAGACAGTCAGACAGACAGACAGACAGACAGACAGACAGACAGACAGACAGACAGAGACAGAGACAGAGAGAGAGAGAGAGAGAGAGAGAGAGAGAGAGAGAGAGAGAGAGAGAGTGGAGTCAGCACCGAAACACAGAACACACCGTAATGGATGGATGGATGGATGGATGGATGGATGGATGGATGGATGGATGGATGGATGGATGGATGGATGGACAGAGAAGCCTCACTGACCTTCGTGACGTCAGCGGACGTAGCCAGGGCGGACCTGAGCTGCCCCAGAGTGAGGTTGGGCAGGAGCAGAGTCTTGGTGATCCTGAGCTGGGGCAGGTCGTGCACCAGATGCCTCAACGCCTGCTCCTGGCTGTTGAGCTGACGGAGAGCGTCCCCTACCCTCCTCACGATGATCTGGTTCTGCGTGCTGGCACACTGCTGCGAGAAATACTCCCCGCCCCCTACAGACTTGATTTCCCCGATCACCAAGCCGTGGTGGCGGTGGAGGATGAGAAGATCGCACTCCCCATCCACCAGGCGTTCAGGCACTGACGGATCCAGCAAGGAGGGCAGCTGAGCGATGGCTGCGGCGTGTAGGGGGTTGGTCAGTCTCTCGGGGTTGCTTTGATTGTCCAGGTACTTTCGGAAGCACAGCCGCGAGATGACCATCATGACCTCACCGCCCAGACCGGACAGCAGTTGCAGACAGCGCTCGTGAGCTTCGTCATCCTGCCGGTCGCTGTCCTGAATCCGCACGGCCTGAAGGTCAGGGAGGTTGTCCGCGAACACGGTTCCGCACACTTGCTGCTGCTCCGCCTGGGGAGAAGGGGGTCCGGGTGGGGGTCGTTTCCGCGGACGTTTCGATCTGGTTTGGGGGTTGTTGTCGCGCACCCGTGCCACCACCTGTCCCGCGAAGAGGTGGACGCTGTGAGGGCTGTTGTGGAAGTGGGTGGGAGGGAAGAAGTAGGTTTGGCCGTGAAGGTTGGGGTACATCTCGCGTATGAACGGGAGCCAGAGGCGCTCTGGAGCGTTGCCTGTCCTCTGCAATCAACACACAGATGCTGACGTTCATGTTCTCCAAGGAGAGCCGGGATTACACAGCTGCGATGACTGAAACTGAAAGTCCTCTGGAATGACAGGAACACTGCCGTTAGCTTCAAGATCAGACTGATGCGTTTCCCTGATCAAGTCCATCATTGTGTAAGCATGTTTGTTGTTGTTGTTGTTGTGTTGTTCCCAGCTTAACACTCTGGGGGTCACCCAGAATGTGCCCTCTGACTCACTCATCCCACGTGGGAATCACTGTGAGATTGAAATTGCAGAATGAATGAGAAGTTTGCGTGTGTGACTGTTTTCAAGTACCTCGCCATATAGGCGGCCACACTCCAACTTCAGAGGAGGCACGCATGTAAAACGTGGACCTTAACAGCAGATATTTAAAAAAAAAGGTGCAAGCAATAGTGATTAGAGGCTTTGCAAACTCCTTGGTATCTTATACAGAGATCACATCAACAATGAAGATGTGAAAACCAGAATAAAAAAATGCCACTGGACCAGATGAAGAGCTCCTGACTTCAGTGAAAAAACGCAAGTTTAAGTGGTATGGGCACATCATACGAACATCTGGACTGGCCAAGACAGCCTTACAGGGAACAGTACAGGGAGGGAGACGAAGAGGCAGACAGAGGAAACGATGAGAAGAAAACATCAGAAAGTGGACTGGCCTCGGGTGGAGCGATCTGCTACGGAAAGCAGTGAATCGCGGGGAGTGGAGGAAGCTGGCTGCAAAATCTTCAGTGGTGCCCCCAGGGTCTACAGGACTAAGGGATGGATGAAGGTGAAGATTAAAAAAAGTATAGCCTTGAACGTGTGTATTTCATCAACTGCTGGCATACACAACATCGACTGGACCACCAGTGGTGGTCTGGGTGCTAGCCTTTCAGATAAGATCATAAACCCTGATCCTCCATCACACAGCGTACAGGATTGTGACATAATCACGATATGAAAAACAACACAACACAACACAACACAACACAACACAACACAACACAATACTGTACAGTGCAATACTAGTATAATTATTGTCCAACACAATGCATTTCAATATATTGTAATGTAGCGTAATATAATGGAACATACTACAAAACAACGCGTTCCAACAAAATGTAATACAATGCAATACAATACAACACAATACAATACAATACAATACAATACAATACAATACAATACAATACAATCAAAGGAATGATAGTGATAAAAGGGATAATGGTGAGGGTGAAAGAAAGAGAAGGAGGGAGAAGAAGAAAAGAAGAAGAAGAAGAAGAAGAGAAGAAGAAGAAGAAGAAGAAGAAGAAGAAGAAGAAGAGGAGGAGGAGGAGGAGGAGGAGGAGGAGGAGGAGGAGGAGGAGGAGGAGGAGAATACACTATTATATAATTGCATTTTTTCCCTAGATAGATGGCTTGATGAACAAAAGCAAATCTATTGCTTACTCAAGGTACCATCTGAAAATACAATTTTGACTTGACTTGACTTGACTTGACTTGACTTCACACACACACACACACACACACACACACACACACACACACACACACACACACACACACACACACACACACAAACACACACACACTAACACTAACACACACATGCACACTAACGCGCACACAAACACCCACACACTAACGGGCGCACATACATACACACACACACACACACACACACACACACACACACACACACACACACACGCACATGCACACACACACACACACACACACACACCACACACACACACACACACACACTCACCCTACAATACAACACAATTACAATACAATACAGTACCATACAGTTCAAAACAGCATGACACAACAACACAAAAGATACCTCATTTTCCTGCTTGCTTTCAGGAGAAGGGTGTTTGTTGCCCATAACTCCCAACACGTCTTTCTGAAAGACACCAGTTCAATCAAGTCAGTTCTCTTCATCAATCAATTTAAAGGGGTGGGAAAATCCTCTGAAGTCGGAGTATGACCGCCTAAAATATAATGAGATTTTTTTTTTTTGGTTCATGTTTTTGTTTCATTCCTTCATCTAGAGCTCCGAGGTTTTTCAATAGTAAGATTTTGTGCATGCCAACCTTTTACACACCGTTAAGGTATCCTCATTTCGACTTCGGGAATGTCTAAACACTACGCTTGTGTGCATGCATTTCTGAAACGTTGTCATCCGTCTCTACCAGGTGCGACATTGCGCCTACTCTTCCAAAAAGCGGAACAGGTTTTCAGGGGTGCGTAAGACGTCCTGCGTGCGTTTGTATATATATATATATATGGGACTTCGGTTTGTAGTCTTATTTGAAGGAATTTTGGGGGGGAGTGGTGACCGCATTGATGTTAACTCCAGGGGGAAAATCCTTAAATGAATGGACGTCTTGGTGGTCGCGCGAATGCGGGCTGTCAGACGGCGATCTCAACGCTCATGATATAATTATAAGGAGGTATTTAAATACAGCCATGCATACACACTTCTCCTTCAGTGTGTGTGTGTGTGTGTGTGTGTGTGTGTGTGTGTGCGTGCGTGCGTGCGTGCGTGTGTGTGTGTGTGTGTGTGTGTGTGTGTGTGTGTGTGTGTGTGTGTGTGTGTGTGTGTGTGTGTGTGTGTGTGTGTGTGTATTTGTGTGTGTGAGTGTGTGTGTGTGTGGGGGGGGTACTTACCATCTTACAGTGATTCCCAGACCAGATGAATAAGACAGAGTGCATATTGTGGGAACCCCCATGAGAACACTCAGCAACAGTAGCAGTAGAAGCAGCAGCAGTAGTAGCAGCAGCAGCAACAGCAACAGCAGCAACAACAACAGAAGCAGCAGCAACAACAGTAACAACAACAGTTTAGCCAGTTCACAGTTCCTCGAATATCATGAAAAAAATGACATAAGGAGTTAATTTTGATGTGTTGGCATTCATATGTCTCCATAACAGGAGAGAGAGAGAGAGAGAGAGAGAGAGAGAGAGAGAGAGAGAGAGAGAGAGAGAGAGAGAGAGAGAGAGAGAGAGAGAGAGAGAGAGAGAGAGAGAGAGAGAGAGAGAGAGAGAGAAAAGAGGAAACAGAGAGACACAGAGACAGAGACAGAGACAGAAACAGAAGTAAAACTACCGTGATGATTCATACAATATTTATGATTCATAGGCCCCGTGTGCGAACGCACGCAGAACATCTTGCACACACGTTAAATCCTGTTCCGCTTTTCGTAAGAGTAGGCCATTGTGTGCCGGTGGGAACAGATGACAAAATTGACAAAACTGCATACACACGGGGAGTGAATGTAAAAAAGCACATGAGTGCTTATTATATTATCCTCGGTAGAAAAGAATAAATAAATAGATTATTAAAAAATACAACATAGCTGGTGTTTGCAAGGAAAGGTTTTACTTGCGCACTGCTGTTTACATCACAATATACATCAAAACACTGAGGCCTTTGTGCGTGGAGGCAAAAGTGAAAACAGGGATCCTTCATTTTTGGCAGATACACTTAGGGGGGGGGGGGG
>CM060325.1:15021458-15023958 GCA_030674155.1 Stramonita haemastoma | reverse complement strand
GAATAGTGCAAGTAAAAAAAACAAAACAAAAAATGTAGAGCACATAAGCTGCCTTCATAAAAGAGCTGTCAAACTAATTCGATTGAATCCTAATACACTGACCACCATCAACTACAAAGAACAAGATATTCTTCCACTCAAAGACAGTGAGCCGTTCAACAAGAGTCTATGTATGTACAATTATTATACTAAACGGAAAAGCCCCAAAGAAAATGGTGGAAGAATTTCCGGACAATAGAAACAGGCGTGTTCAGACACTATTTTTTCCCAGGCCCCATAATAATCTCTATAAGTCAAGCCTTGCTTATTCAGGAAGAGGATTGTGTGGAATAGTCTACCTCCTTTTTAAAGATAAATTTCTTTAAAGTAAACGTTTAAGAAACTTTTGAAGAAACATCTAATAGACAACTTGTAAGTCCACCTTAATGTTCGAGGCTACCTTACACCTGACTGCTTTGTTGTTATTCTTACTCTTGTTATTTTGTATTTTCATAATTAATTTTGTCTCTATAGATTGAGCTAATGTTGTACTGTCTTGGGTGTTTGTTTGTTTTTTTTATTGTGTATTGTGAGGTCTGGGTTTTTTTTTTTTAATCCTCATTTGGTTTAGTTCTTTTCAACATAAAGCGATATTTGTCCTTTGAATGCTTTTATGAGTCAGTGTTTTTTTTAAATTTGTGAGGGCAGGGTGAAAAAAAGTTGTGTACACTTAATCTTTTGCTTTCAACAATGATCATTTTGACTTGACTTCACACACACACAGACACACAGACACACAGACACACAGACACACAGACACACAGACACACAGACACACACACACACACACACGCGCGCGCGCGCGCACACACACACACACACACACACACACACACACACACACACACACACACACACACCATTACAACAACAACAACAAAATTTAACACGATACAAGTATAGCAGGTTATTTTTAGAAACACACCTATGTGTTTTCCCAATAATCTATTTTTAACTTCATGCTTGCTTGTTTTGCAGGACGCACAAGTAGGCCTATAGTCTGGCATGTGCGGATAGCGGAACAGCTATTTATAGCACAGAAGCCCACACTCGCCAACTAGGTATATTCTTCTGTCAGGCTGGTTAACCAACCCTACTAGGTGTGTACTAGTAACGGATACTGGTTAACCTCAAGGCAATAATAACCGTGTCTAATGGTTAACCTCCGCACACAGCCCGAAGAACGGTCCCACAGCCAGCGCTAGGCTATAAATATAATATAAATTTGCTGATTTCTGTCTTCCACTCTTAGTTTGCGGCTGACAGCTGAAAGAGAGAGAGAGAGGGAGAGAGAGAGAGGCAGAGAACTTTCCATTTCGTTTGAAAAATTCTAGTCCTTAAATCTGAAATCTCTACTGGAACCTGTAACATAACCTCAGCAACAACAGAACTCTTAGCCTGACACTTTGTATAAGTGTGTACGTGAGTGTGTGGATTATCTACACCTTGTTTTGGAAAGAACTGTAGTTTTGGACCAGAGAGGTAAAAAAAACAAAACCCAACCCAATCACAACGGATGAAGATTTAACGGGGAAAAAAGTGCCACCTTATTACGTGCGTTACACTCGAACCCTGTCGTTTCTGCAAGGAGGTGTTGTTTTATTTTTCCATCCAGTGAAATCTTTTTTTTCATGTTGAAAATCCAAGATTGTATATATTAAGTGGAGTAAGTAAGTAGTCAGTCAGTCTGTGCCTGATTTGTTTCGGAGGCTCTGTGATAACAAGTTTGGTGTTGTTGTTTTTTTGTGGTGGTGAAATTTGAACAAAACCACACTGTGATACCAGTTACAAGTGTGTTGTGAAAATACAAGGTGAAAACGGAGCTGCCTAATACAGTCACTGAAGCTGATATATATATAATAGGCTCTACCAAACTTCATTAGGAACACAGTGTGTGGAAGGTAGGATTGACAGACATTGATTTTGCACAGATAACATCTGCCAACAAAGTCCTGTTATGAAGACTGTGTGCTGTTTGTTTTAGCCAGCCAGAGTGGCGGTGTTTTGTTTTTTGTTTCTTATGATTTTTAGAAGTTTCTGACCAAAAAGGTTACACGTTTGCTGGAGATCTTACAGGCTGCTTTGATTGATTTTGTTTTTTCATGTTGCTTGGTGCTGCTGGTTGGACTTGGCAAAGACTTTTGTGAACTTTGAAGTCACATCTTCCATCAGTTTGAAGCAACCCCATGAAACGTGCATCATTGTAGACAGCGAGCTTCTGACTTTTGAGGCCTGTTGAGACGAGGGTCTTTTTTTTAATTTTACAAAAACCATCATCAACCAACCAACCGACCAACCAGCCAACCATCAGCCATCAACCAACCAACCAGCCAACCATCAGCCATCAACCAACCAACCAGCCAGCCAGCCAACCAAACCAACCAACCAACCAGACAGCCAACCAACCAACCAATCTTCTGTCCATCTTTCTGCCTCAGAACGTACTTCAACAACCCTACCA
>CM060325.1:15006458-15008958 GCA_030674155.1 Stramonita haemastoma | reverse complement strand
ACACATTGTCATTACTGTTGCCATTACTGTTGTCAGTACTCTTGTCATAACTGTCATTACTGTTGTCATTACTGTTGCTATTACAGCAATCGTTCTACACATTGTCATTACTGTTGCCATTACTGTTGTCAGTACTCTTGTCATAACTGTCATTACTGTTGCTATTGCTGTTGCCATTACTGTTGCCATTACTGCTGCCATTACTGTTGCCATTACTGTTGCCATTACTGTTGTCATTACTATTGTCATTACTACTGTCATTACTGTTGCCATTACTGTTGCCATTACTGTTGCCATTACTGTTGCCATTACTGTTGTCATTACTACTGTCATTACTGTTGCCATTACTGTTGTCATTACTATTGTCATTACTGTTGTTATTGCAGTAATCGTTCTCCATGTTGTCATTAAAGTTGCCATTACTTTTGTCATTAATGTTGTCATTACTGATATTATTGCAGTAATTGTTCTACATGTTACCATTGCTGTTGTTATTGCAGTAATCATTTATACATTGTCATTACTGTTGCCATTACTGTTGTCATTACTGTTGCCATTACTGTTGCCATTACTGTTGTCATTACTGTTGTCATTACTGTTGTCATTACTGTTGTCGTTACTATTGCCATTACTGTTGTTATTGCAGTAATCGTTCTCCATGTTACCATTGCTGTTGTTATTGCAGTAATCATTTATACATTGCCATTACTGTTGCCATTACTGTTGCCATTACTGATGTCATTACTGTTGCCATTACTGTTGCCATTACTGTCATTACTGTTGCCATTATTTGCCATTACTGTTGCCATTACTGTAGCCATTGCTGTTGTCATAACTGCCATTACTGTTGCCATTACTGTTGCCATTACCGTTGTCATAACTGTTGTCATTACTGTTGTCGTTGCTATTGTCATTACTGTTGTCATTACTGTTGTCATTACTGTTGTCATTACTGTTGCCATTACTGTCATTACTGTTGCCATTACTGTTGTCATTACTATTGTCATTACTGTTGCCATCACTGTTGCCATTACTGTTGCCATTACTGTTGCCATTACTGTTGCCATTACTGTTGTCATTACTGTTGCCATTACTGTTGTCATTACTGTTGTCATTACTGTTGTCATTACTGTTGTCATTACTATTGCCATTACTGTTGCCATTACTGTTGTCATTACTGTCATTACTGATGTCATCACTGTTGTCATTACTGTTGTCATTACTGTTGTTATTGCAGTAATCGTTCTCCATGTTACCATTGCTGTTGTTATTGCAGTAATCATTTATACATTGTCATTACTGCTGCCATTACTGTTGCCATTACTGCCATTACTGTTGCCATTACTGTAGCCATTGCTGTTGTCATAACTGTCATTACTGTTGCCATTACTGTTGCCATTACTGTTGTCATAACTGTTGTCATTACTGTTGTCGTTACTATTGTCATTACTGTTGTCATTATTGTTGTCATTACTGTTGCCATTACTGTTGTCATTACTGTTGTCATTACTGTTGCCATTACTGTAGCCATTACTGTAGCCATTGCTGTTGCCATTACTGTTGCCATTACTGTAGCCATTGCTGTTGTCATAACTGTCATTACTGTTGCCATTACTGTTCCCATTAGTGTTGCCATTACTGTTGTCATAACTGTTGTTATTACTGTTGTCGTTACTATTGTCATTACTGTTGTCATTACTGTTGCCATTACTGTTGTCATTACTGTTGCCATTACTGCCATTACTGTTGCCATTACTGTTGCCATTACTGTTGTCATTACTGTTGTCATTACTGTTGCCATTACTGTTGCCATTACTGTTGCCATTACTGTTGCCATTACTGTTGTCATTACTGTTGTCATTACTGTTGTCATAATTGTTGCGTTTACTACTGTCATTACTGTTCTCATTACTGTTCTCATTACTGTTGTTAGTACTGTTGTCAGTACTCTTGTCATAATTGTTGTGTGTTTACTACTGTCATGACTGTTGCCATTAACTGGTGCCATTACTGTGTTGTCGTTACTATCGTTATTATGGGAGGGAGAGGACACTCACAGGAGGTGGTGCCCCAGCCAGACACGGTGCAGAACATGTTGTTGGGGAGGAAGGAGGGGTCCCGGCACACTTTCCTCACACAGGGCTGGCTGAAGTCCAACGTGTCATACAGCGTCAGCAGGGCTATGTCGTTCCCTGGACACAACACACACACACGCATGCACGTATGCACACACACGCACGTACATGCACGCACATGTGTGCACGCAAGCACGCACACATGCATGCATGCATGCATACACGCACACGCACACATACACATACACACACACACGCGCGTGCATACACGCACACATGCACGCATGCACGTATGCACACACATACACATAATACATACACACACGCGCGCATACACGCACACACGTAGTCACGCACACACACACATACACTCACATGAACATTCATTCATTGAGTAAGATAGACTTAGAGACAGAGAGAGACAG
>CM060325.1:14991458-14996458 GCA_030674155.1 Stramonita haemastoma | reverse complement strand
AACCAAAGCAGATTTAAAAAAAAAAAAAAAAAAAAGAAAGACAGAAGAAGGTAAAAAAGAAACAAACAAAAACGAAACGAAACAAAAATCTTTGCATAGGGATAAGATTTGGAAAGGAAGGGAGACAAGTTTGCAAAAAGCAAGAAGGGAAAAGAAATCAATCAAATTTCATAAAATGGCGGGAACAGATGAGTAGCGAAAGGGACATAATGCGCAAGAACGCGAGGAATTTACTTCGAGGTTTTTAATTCCATTCTGGTTAGAAGTTTGCACATCTGCAACAAGCAAAAAATAACAATAAATAGCCGATAAACCAAAAAAACTGAAGAGTATTTTTATTTCATTTATTATTATTTTTTTTTTTTTTTTTTTTTTTTTTTTTTTTTTTTACTTACCATGCTTATAGTTACTCCCAGATGGAACAAAATCTGCGTAGGTCAGTCAGTTCCGAAGAAAACAAACACATCTTTTCTCCTATCCACCAGATTTGGAATGGTGGTCTGGGTGCTAGTCTCTCAGATAAGACTTTTTTTACCGAGATCCCGTGTGCATACTCATTACATGCATATGCCCGGTAAAAGAAGGCACGGCAACAAGAAAGCTATCCCTGGAAAAACTCTGTACGGGAAAGAAAAGCCTCTCTCACATCACAATTCCATAGGTTATCACTTTTTTTTTTTGTAATGGATGGTGCTGCTTTTGTGATGGCGCGCTCTCCCGGGAAGAATAGCCCATACTTCATACAGAGAAACCTGCCGTGATTAATTTTACCATAGTAGTAGGCACCCATCAGTCTCGAAAGACTATGGGGTTGTGCTGCTCTCTAGTCTTTAGAGCTAGAAGCCTGAGTAAGTAAGTATGGAGGGCAAGCTGTTACCCATGCAGCAGACCCCCCCCTCTCCACGCCACTGGAATGATCCATTGGAAAGGCAATGACCGATACAAATTGTTCCAGTACCGTCGCAGGAGCCACCAGAACGTTACCTTACAACGGCTGTTATCATGGACAAGAAGCTCTGTATGTTACCTAGAAAGTCTGGTTCATTTTGAGTTTTGAAGTAGGTGACAACAATAACAGAAAACGACCATGGCAAAGGTGCAATCAACAAGAACAAGAAAATAAGATAGCCATTTTTCTTCTAACTGATAATTCTTCAACCAGAATTGGGCACTCAATTATCTTATAATTATCCGTTTGCTTGCGTCTTTTGTTTCTTTGCTTTTTGTTTTTCTTTCTTTCTTTTGTTTTCTTTTTCTTCTTCCTCTTCTTTTTTTTGTTTTTTTTGGGGTTTTGTTTGTTTATTTGTTTGTTTGTTGTTGTTTTTTTACTAATGCGTACTTATCATGTGTGTGTGTGTGTGTGCGTGCGTGCGTGTGTGTGTGTGTGTGTGTGTGTGTGTGTGTGTGTGTGTGTGTGTGTGTGTGTGTGTGTGTGTGTGTGTGTGTGCTCGTGCGTACACACAGTTATTGCAATATTTGTAGGTGAGATTCAATAAAGGAAAACTGACGCTTATGACAAATGATGTTTTATCCTGAACTTAATCATCTGAATGATGCCCCCCCCCCTCCCCCTTTCTTTTATGATTAAAGTTAAAGTCTGTCCCGAGCCTAAGGCTCATCAGGCCGGCGCTTATCCCGGTTTCTGTGGCGTTAAGCGACTGAGAGTCACAGACTCCCCCCTGGATAGGACGCCAGTCTATCGCAGGGTTAACCCCCAACACAAGGTTGGTACCCCTTTTACACCTGGGTGGGGTGAGAAAATAGCCGTAAAGTGCCTTTTCCAAGGGCACAACGCCATAGCCGGGTGCTGGGATCGAACCCGCAACCTTTAGATTACGAGTCCAACGCCCTAACCACTAGACTACAGCGGCGGCTTTCTTTTATGATAATGACACTTTATTTGCTGTGCATTTCATGTCTTATCATGTGCTCCATCTTCTTTCCTTCTCTTTCTTATTAAACTCAGCATATTTCATACAGTTTAAACATTCATTCGCAGACAGCGTTCTTTTCTTCTGAATTATGAAAGTAGAAACTGTTTCTGGAAATGCCCTTTAGTTTATTTCCCGCTGACTTTTTTCCATCTCTGTTTTCCACTTTCGCTTTTATGATGATAACTATTGGGGTTTTAAAATCCATTTCTAATGTTGTCACCTACAAAGCACCTTCTTTTTCTCTTTCTCTCTATTCCGATAAAAAAAAAACAGATTTTAAAAGATATTTTGAATGTTGTTATCTGCACTGTATCCCCCCCCCCCACACACACACCCACGTGTTATGCTTGTGGAAATAGGGTGTTTTGTTTGTTTGTCATGGCTGAATGCCGTCTCAACACAACATTTTACAACATAACAACATTTTTAGTGTAGATCTTGGCAATTAACTGACATTAATAACAGACACAGCTTTTGGTGTGGGCCACCTAAGAGTTGTGATCAGTGGGATTAAAAGAAAAACAAAAACATTTTATGGCCTTATTCAGTAGTGTTGCACCTGCCAGAACCTCTCTCTAATAGATAATAAAACTGTTTGCCTGTAGATATTCCATTTATCATCATTATCATTCTTCGTCTTCTTCTTTTTCTTCTTCTTCATTTTCTTCTTTTGTTTTTGTTGTTGTTGTTGTTGTTGTTGTTCTTGGCAATTCTTCTTCTCTTCTTCTTCTTCTTCTTCTTCTTCTTCTTCTTCTTCTTCTTCTTCGCAATTCTTCTTCTTCTTCTTCGCAATTCTTCTTCGCAATTCTTCTTCTTCTTCTTCGCAATTCTTCTTCTTCTTCGCAATTCTTCTTCTTCTTTTTCGCAATTCTTCTTCTTCTTCGCAATTCTTCTTCTTCTTCTTCTTCTTCTTTCTTCTTCTTCTTCTTCTTCTTCTTCTTCTTCTTCTCTTCTCTTCTTCTCTTCGCAATTCTTCTTCTTCTTCTTCTTCTCTTCTTCTTCTTCTTCTTCTTCTTCTTCTTCTTCTTCTTCTTCTTCTTTTCTTCTTCTTCTTCTTCTTCTTCTTCTTCTTCTTCTTCTTCTTCTTCTTCTTCTTCTTCTTCTTCTTCGCAATTCTTCTTCTTCTTCTTCTTCGCAATTCTTCTTCTTCGCAATTCTTCTTCTTCGCAATTCTTCTTCTGCTTCTTCTTCTTCTTCTTCTTCTTCTTCTTCTTCTTCTTCTTCTTCTTCTTCTTCTTCTTCTTCTTCTTCGCAATTCTTCTTCGCAATTCTTCGCAATTCTTCTTCTTCGCATTTCTTCATCTTCTTCGCAATTCTTCTTCTTCTTCGCAATTCTTCTTCTTCTTCGCAATTTTTCTTCGCAATTCTTCTTCGCAATTCTTCTTCGCAATTCTTCGTCTTCGCAATTCTTCTTCTTCGCAATTCTTCTTCTTCGCAATTCTTCTTCTTCTTCGCAATTCTTCTTCTTCTTCGCAATTCTTCTTCTTCTTCGCAATTTTATTCTTCTTCTTCTCATCGTCGTCGTCGTCGTCGTAGTCATCATCATCATCATCATCATCATCATTGCGTAAAAACGTAACCTTTTCGTTAAAACAGAAGATATGTACATAGTCAATAACTATTTTTCAAAGATTAAAAAAAAAAACTTTTGATAATTTAAAAAAACATGTTAAATTTTGAGAAAAAAAAAAGCTTCTTTGTTAATTCATAGAAAAGGCCACAACTATTTACAATATGAATAATGAAAAATGAAAATCTTACAACCGCTTGAAATAATTATACTGTATTCATTAAGGAAAATAAAGCGAAAGAAAGAGCAACAGCAGATTTAGAGCTTTCACTGTGCCTGATAAACAGACTTTATGTGCAGAAAATTCATGCAATAGCTCTGGCGATTTATGTACCAGCTTTGTTGTTGCAAAAATAAAACAACAACCCGAACCCCAAATCAAGACAATATGTGATTGTGTTTCATTGAAAAAATAAACGTACTAATTGAAGAAAAAGGTTTTCTTGTACAGTTAAGCTGTAAATGCATAAATGCATCTTTACACAGGGTGACTTCTGAGAGTTTGCTGTAGCAATATTATGTGTCGTTATTGTTGTAGGTCCTGATGCTGTTACTACCTTGGCTACTGCCAATACTGTTGTTACTACGGCTACTAATACTGCTACTATACTATTTCTACTGCTGCTGCTGCTGCTGCTGCTACTTTTCACTGCTGCTGCTGCTACTACTACTACTACTACTACTACATACTACTACTACTACTACTACTACTACTACTACTACTACTACTACTACTACTGCTGCTACTTTATACTGCTGCTGCTACTACTACTACTATTACTGCTGCTGCTATTACAACTTCTACCTTTTCTTCTTCTACAACTTTCAACTTAACTGCTGCTATTACTGGAACTACCACTATTACCACAACCACCACAACCACCCTTGCTACTACTACTACTACTACTACTACTACTACTACTACTACATACTACTACTACTACTACTACTACTACTACTCTTTTTTCTTTTACTACTTCTGCTGCTGGTGTTACTACTACTACTACCACTGCTGCTGCTACTGCTACTACTACTACTACTACTACTACTACTACTACTACTACTACTACTACTACTACTACTACTACTACTACTACTACTACTACTACTACTGATACTTTATACTGCTGCTGCTAGGGCCTACTAATACTATTCATTATTACAAACAATTAAAAAAAAGGGGGGAAAAAGAAGAGGAAAACTAAAACTTACCCAAGACACCACCGTTCTTACACGGATCTTCTTCTCATAATCACTAGGCTTTAGCTGCTTGCCCCAGACCAAGGCAAGAGCTGCCAAGATGAGCAGCAGAGTCACAGTAAACTTCATCCTCTCTCTCTCACTCTCACTCTCTGTCTCTCTCTGACTCCCCTGTCTTTCCCGAAGCCTATGCCGAGTTATTAAGAAACTCTGGAGAAAGAAAGAGAGAGAAAGTCCAGATGGGCCACCTGTTAAGTCCAGCTGTCACTTATATGACTGGGGTGAGTGTTTGAACA
>CM060325.1:14956458-14986458 GCA_030674155.1 Stramonita haemastoma | reverse complement strand
CAAATATTGTTCAACTTATTTTTTCTGTTCTCTGTTGTGTGTGTGTGTGTGTGTGTGTGTGTGTGTGTGTGTGTGTGTGTGTGTGTGTGTGTGTGTGTGTGTGTGTGTGTGTGTGTGGTTTTTTTATATAGTTTTTCCATAACCTCTTTTATTTTGTAGGTGTTTTTTGCATATTGATTTTGTTTTACTTTTGTTTCTTCGCTTTGTTTTTGGTTTCTTTGTTGTTGAGTTGGGGGGGGGGGGTTGTGTTTGTTCGTTTTTCTTTGGGGATGGGGGCGGTGTTTTCTTGTGTGTTTTGTTTGTTTTATTTGTTTTGTTTTCGCGCTTTTTAAAAAGCAACAACTTTGGATTGCTATCGTTGTTTTTTTTATATTGTTTGTTTGTCTTTTCTGTATGGATATGTGGGTATTGGCTTATTCTATTATTATTATGTGTCTGTATTAGTTCATTTTATTATCATAATATGCTGTATCCCTAAGGGCGGGGACTGAATGTAAAAAAAAAGCACATGAGTGATTATTCATTATTCTCGAAATAGGAGAATTTGATTTGATTTGATTTGATTTGATTTGTTTTGATTTGATTTGATTTGATTTGATTTGATTTGATCTCATCTCTCTCTCTCTCTCTCTCTCTCTCTCTCTCTCTCTCTCTCTCTCTCTCTCTCTCTCTCTCTCTCTCTCTCTCTCTCTCTCTCTCTCTCTCTCTCTCTCTCTCTCTCTCTCTCTCTCTCTCTCTCTCTCTCTCTTAATGTCGATTTCTTTCCAAATTGTTGTTTGTTGTTAATTTTCTTGGTTGTTGTGTGTGGGGGAGGTTGTTGTTGTTGTTTTTTAAATATGTTTTCAAGAAAGAAAATTTGTGTAAAAATGATCTAATACATAGACCTACCATTTTCTTTTTTTCTTGGGGGGGGGGGGGGGGGGGGGGGGGGAGGGCTACTCCTTCCTCTGTTGTCTCCGCCAAGTTTTTTTGGGTTTTTTGTGTTTCTGTTTGTTTGGTTGGTGTTTTTTGTTGTTGGCTGTTTTTTTTTTTTTTTTTGTCTTTTCCTTTCTTTATTCTGTTTTTGTTTGTTTGTTTTATCTTCTTCTTTAGTTTTTTTCTCCTCTCGATTTTAATCTACTTGATTTACGTAATTATATTCAATGCATCTGTCTTGATAATGTTCGGGTCAGTTGTGGACTATGTATTTGTGAATACATATCTTTCTCTTTTGTTTAAATAATTATCAGTGTATCCAGTTTGAGATAACGCATTTTGTTGAATGTATCCCACCTTCTTCCTTTAAAACATAGGTTGAACTGCTGTTGTTGGTAATGCTGTGTAGGGGTAGGGGGTTGCTATTACCCTTTTTTAAAACTATTTTTTTCTTAGCTTTATTCCTCTTCCTTTTCCCAGGTGGTGCCTATCTGAGTGCAGCATGTGGATGTCGGGTCTTGTTCATCCTGAGGACATGGCCCAGCCACCTCCATCGCCTTTGTTTCACTTCTTCTATGATGCTGTTGATGCCAGTCCTTTTGCTCACTTCTCTATTGGTAACATGTTGTTCCCAGTGGATCTTGAGGATGCGGCGAAGACACCTGCTTTCGAAGCCTCTGAGTCGGCTTTCAATCTTTTTGTTGGTTCTCCAGGTCTCTGAGGCGTAGAGGAGGACTGAGCGGACATTTGATTTGTACACTTTTAGTTTGATCAGGGCAAGGGCCGGATAAAAAAAAAAGTAACATTTACTCTGTAACTTTTCAAAAATAAAGATTATTCATTCATTCATTCCTTCATTCATTCATTCATTCATTCATTCATTCATTCATTCATTCATTTATTCATTCATTCATTCTCTCTCTATGTCAAGCATAAGATTTTCAGATTTGAGATAGAAATACCTGTCAAAGTACTGAACTTCACTAATGTGAATGAACAATCCCCTCAAACAATTCTGAACAGTGAAAATGTCTACCAGTTAATAAGACATTTGGGTATGTATTATATTTCATCGTCTGAAAGCCTGAGAACTTTATTAAGTATAATTGGTGTACATAAAGTTGAAACAGTTCATGTTTCTTTGGAAAATCAATCTTCATAATGCCAATATTGTTTATGTTTGTTGTACTGTTTTGTTTGTTGTACTTAAAAAAAAAAATTCTTTCTAAGAAATGAATACCTCCTTGCATACAGGCCTGTTTATATATATATATATATATATATATATATATATATATATATATATATAATATATATATATATATATATATATATATATATTTTTTTTTTTTTTTTTTTTTTTTTTTTTAAATATACCCCTTTATGTCACAGTAGATTTCTCTGCGAGAAATTCGGGCTGCTCTCCCTCGGGAGAGCACGTCGCCACAAATGCAGTGCCACCCATTATTTGTGGTCTTACAATTAAAATCCTGAGTCCTGAGTCTCTGTCTCTCTGTCTCTGTCTTTGTCTCTCTCTGTGTGTCTCTGTGTGTCTCTGTGTGTCTCTGTGTGTCTCTGTCTCTCTGTCTCTGTCTCTGTCTCTGCTCTTCTCTGTCTCTGTCTCTTCTCTCTCTCTCTCTCTCTCTCTCTCTCTCTCTCTCTCTCTCTCTCTCTCTCTCAAAAGTTGTGCTTTATCTGTCTGCTGATACTGACGTGTGGTGAGTCAGGTGGTATCGTACAGTGAGGCAGTTCGGGGCTGTAGGTCTATATAGCAACGTTCTGGCGGCTCCTGCGATGTCACTGGAACCATTCGTATATATCGGTCATTGCCTTTCCAGTGGACCCTTCCAGAAACGTGGAGGGGGTGTGGGGAGGATGGTCTGCTGCATGGGTAACAGCTTGCCCTCCATACTTACTAACCCAGGCTTTGCGCTCTAAAGACTAGAGCGTAACTCCATGTTCTTCCGAGACCTACAGCCCCGAACCGCGCGCGCTCTGAGGACTCCAACTCCCCAACTTTTCCCCTGGGATGGTGTCTAAACACAGCACCTGTGTGCATGCTGTTTTGTTGTTGTTGTTGTTGTTGTTGTTGTTGTTGTTGTTGTTGTTGTTGTCATCCACTCCTATAGGCACACAATGATCTGCTCTTTCAAAAGGCGGAACGGGTTTTCACCTTCTTCCTGTCCCCTCCTTCTTGTCTGTTTTCTGCCTTCTGGGTCCATTCTCCTGCATTTTTACCAGAAAGACTTAGAGGATAACAAAAGTTTCCTACACCGAAACTGGACGCGCTGGGTCTGACTTGTCGGGCGCTTAAAGGCAGCGCAACGCGTTTTCGCTCAAGTGAGAGACAGCAACAGTTGCTTGTCTGAGCGGCCGATGAAGAAAATATCAACACGGACGTAAACACCACCTGAAATAAATAGCCAAAAAACAATTCACGTAAAGAAAACTCTGTCAATACTGCGAACATACGAAGACACTCCCGAACTGGTAACGGTTAAAAGGTAAAGGTATCCCATAACCTAGGCGGTCGTAGAGAAGCGAGGCATCAGAGACCTTAGCTTCTCTAGGGGCCAGCATGTTGAGGGCGGTGCCCATCTCCTCTCCCTCGCTGCTTTACCTTCCCTGACCCTAAAGAGGGCAGGTACCCATTAACAGCTTGGTGAACCGGGGGGAACTGTACTGAAGCCAAGCCGCGCAAACGGTCACCCATCCACCTGGTAACCACGCTCGACGCTGCTTAACTTTGACTTGGAGAAAGCGAGTGCTCTGACCACTTAGCTATTCCGCTTTCGAACTGCACTGGGGAGAAATTCGTTGAGTTTGCCCCCCATTTGCACGCTCACAGAGATAATAGGAATCATCAGATTTGGAATCGTCTGTTTTGCGATTTCGAAGATTTCGATTTAATGCTGAACGCATATACGTTTCTGATACCAAAATAAAGTACACAGCATTTCAAGCAAAGTTTCAAGGCAGGTAAGGAGCAAGTTCTTATCATTGTCGAGCTTGACCAGTTCAGGACACCCGCCAGTTAACGCCACAGAGCACTGCAGGTGTGCTGACAATGAACTAGTTAGGCTGTGTATGCAGGGCCTGGGATACTGGCTTTGTGTTGTGCACGCTTTGCGATACATCTTGCAGAGGCCAGATGCTGGGGTATTGACCAGACATGTCGTCAGATGGGTCAGCTCTCAAGACCGCATTGTCTTCTTCTTATAAAGCATCACAGCTTTGGTCGAAATAGACGCTTGTCTGTAACGTTCTGCAAAAAAGAAAAAAAGAAAAAAAAGAAAAAAAAAAAAAAAAAAGAGAGAGAGACGTATGTTCCATCCTCCCTGAAGGTGGATTAGATATGACGTCATCAGGATTGTCGACATTTTCTTTTCAGGGGATAAATGAATACAATTTGATTCTTCTATGGTCAAACGTTTCACTTATGACTGTTCATCTTTCCCTCAGCAGTGGTCAACTTTTTACCGTGGATGGGAGGGAAAAAATGATGACTTCAACACTACCCGACCTCAGAGGGAGGGATCATACATTCGAAAAATAGGGACAAAAGCCCACAAACACCAAAAAAACAAAACAAACAAATTCCTCAGATGAAACCGAGAAAAGACAAATAAATCAAGAATACTGAGACTAACAAAATCTAAAAAATATACTACCCACACAAAACGAAACTTGTCATCATTGGAGTATAATTATTCTTTTTCATATACATAATTATGCATACATGCAAATTGGACCTCTGTCACCTTCCAGAGGCCGTGGAATGGTTTATGTGAAAATGTCGGCAGCATTGAAATACTGATAGGTGGGTTTTGTTGTTGTTGTTGTTGTTGTTGTTAGTTTTTGTTTTCATTTCGGAGCTCTTTTCTCTCTGGCTTTGTTTCGTTTTTTTCTGGGGGGGTTTATTTGGAGGGGGGGGGGGGGGAGAGGAGGGATTGCTTCTTTGGGTATTTTGTTTTGTCTTGATTGAATTTTGGGGGTGGGGGGGGGGGGGTGGGGGGGGGGTGGGGAGCAGTTTTTTTTTTGCTTTTTATTTGGCTGTTTGGGTTTTTAAAAAAAAACAGTTGTTAAGAGTCCTCATTTTAAATTTGGCTCTATCAAAACACTCCGATTCTTTTTCAAGCTTGTCAATCTGGCGTCACTTGAGAACCAAACGTAAGTGAAAAGCTTGACAAAATCAATCTTACACGGATTGAATCAACCACAAAGTGATCAGACAGGGGTCTGATGGAGAGGAGAGGGAGGGGGGGGGGGAACAAAGGGGGATGTAATTTTTATGAAACTGTGTACCCATTACAAAGGAATGGAGGAAGCTGGTTTGCAATATCTTCAGTGGTGCTCCCACAGACTTCGAGACTACGGGATAGGTGAATGTGAAGGTGAAGGTGAATGAATACCCATTAATGTTCATTCCGTGTTGGCAGGCTGGAGGCGAGTTTCAGCCAACTATCTTGAGCAGATGGACAGCGGGCAGTGAGGGAGGTGGCTGGTTCCTGTGTCCAGTGAGGCAATGACCACTGGGACTGATAGAGCCTGACGCCAGCGAGATTGTAGTGTGTTGTGTCGTGTTGTGTTGGGTTGTGTTGGATTGTATTGAATTGTGTTGTGTTGTGTTGGATTGTGTTGGGTTTGGTTTTGTGTTGTGTTGAGTTGGATTGTGTTGTGTTGTATTGGATTGTGTTGTGTTGTGTTGAATTGGATTGTGTTGTGTTGTGTTGAATTGGATTGTGATGTGTTGTGTTGGATTGTTGTGTTGTGTTGGGTTGGGTTGAATTGGATTGTGTTGTGTTGGATTGTGTTGGATTGTGTTGGATTGTATTGGATTGGATTGTGTTGGATTGTATTGGATTGGATTGTGTTGGATTGTGTTTAGTTGGGTTTTGTGTCGTGTTGGGTTTTGTGTTGTGCTGGATTGTGTTGTGTTGGGTTTTGTGTTGTGTTGTGTTGGATTGTGTTGTGTTGGATTGTGTTGCGTTGGGTTGTGTTATGTTGTGTTGGATTGTGTTGTGTTGGATTGTGTTGTGTTGGGTTGTGTTGCGTTGGGTTATGTTATGTTGTGTTGGATTGTGTTGTGTTGGATTGTGTTGCATTGGGTTGTGTTATGTTGTGTTGGATTGTGTTGTGTTGGATTGTGTTGTGTTGGGTTGTGTTGAATTGGATTGTGTTGTATTGGATTGTGTTGGGCTGTGTTGAATTGGATTGTGTTGTGTTGGATTGTGTTGGATTGGATTGTGTTGTGTTGGATTGGATTGTGTTGTGTTGGATTGTGTTTAGTTGGGTTTTGTGTTGTGTTGGATTGTGTTGGATTGGATTGTGTTGTGTTGGATTGTGTTTAGTTGGGTTTTGTGTTGTGTTGGATTGTGTTGTGTTGGATTGTGCTGTGTTGGATTGTGTTGTGTTGGA
The DNA here is from genome assembly GCA_030674155.1 of Stramonita haemastoma. NCBI lineage: Eukaryota > Metazoa > Mollusca > Gastropoda > Neogastropoda > Muricidae > Stramonita > Stramonita haemastoma. The sequence goes on along the minus strand of CM060325.1, from coordinate 14,980,125 downwards.
TTGTGCTGTGTTGGATTGTGCTGTGTTGGATTGTGCTGTGTTGGATTGTGCTGTGTTGGATTGTGCTGTGTTGGATTGTGTTGTATTGTGTTCGATTGTGTTATGTTGGATTAAGTTGTGTTGTGTTGTACTGTATTACACTATATACAATATCATACCACTTTCAGTCACAGCAAATTTCTATGCATATAATTTGAGCCGCCCTCCCCAAGAAGAGTGCGTTGCCACAAGAGCAGCGCCACGCTTAAAAAAAAACAAATTCTTGTCTGCATGTGTGATTGTATTCCTGTGAGAGTGGCTTTTTTCTATACATTTTCGTAGGGGGCAACTCTTTTGTTGCTGTGGGTTCTTTTACGTGGGCTGAGTTTCTTGTTACACGAACAGGACCTCAGTTTATTGTCTCTTCCTAAAGAAGAGATGAGTTGTTTTTTTTGCGTTCCTCAGCTTAACACTCTGGGGATCACCCAGAATGTGCCCTCTGACTCACTCATCCCACCTGGGAATCACTGTGAGATTGAAATTGCACACTGAATGAGAAGTTTGCGTGTGTGACTGTTTTCAAGTACCTCACTATATTGGCAGCCATACTCTGACTTCAGAGGATGAAGATAAGTGATACAGATAGGATCTTCTGGGTGACCCCTTAAAGGTGGTAGGCTAAGTCACCTAGCTGAGGATAGCGAGGAGTGGAGGAAGCTGGTTGAAAAATCTTCAGTGGTGCCCCAATGTTCACCAACACTATGGGATAGGTGAGGGTGAAGTGGTGGACCAGGATCCTTATGCAGACAGTATAGGTAAAGGTAAAAGGTAAAGGCGTCCCATAACCTGTGTGGTCATAGGGGAGCGACGCATCAGAGACCTCGGCTTCTATAGGAGCCAGCATATTGAGGGCGGCGCCCATCTCCTCTCCCTCGCTGCTTTACCTTCCCTGACCCTAAAGAGGGCAGGTACCCATTTACAGCTGGGTGAACTGGGGGACCGTACTGAAGCCAAGGCATGTAAACGGTCACCCACCCACTTGGTAACCAAGCTCGATGCTATTTAACCTTAGCTTGGGGAAAGCGAGTGCTCTGACCACTGAGCTATCCTGTCCCACAGATAATATGGCGTACAAAAGTGTAAAGTTCGTACAATGATGGTTAAACTATAGTTGTTTTGTAATATGATGGAGAAGTCCGTTTTTAAAATTGCTATGCATGTTATAGACTCGGTGAAACTTACAAACAAAATTAGTCCTGAATCATCATTATAAATTGATTCTACGATCTATAACAATATAACTTTCTTAATAATAATTATACACATGTATCTTTTTGATTAATTTTGTGATGAACAAGGATCACTGCCTCACACAAGAGAACTTTTCTGCTACAGTCTCTGAAATGATATTTACATTCTATATTAGAATAAGACAGTCGAAGAGGGAACAGTAAGGGGAGGGAGACAAAGAGGCAGACAGAGGAAACAATGGGAAGACAACATCAGAGAGTGAACAGGCCTTGGGTGGAACGATCTACTACGGAGGGCTGAGGACCGTGGTGAGTGCAGGAAGCTGGTTGCAAAATCTTCACTTGTGCCCCAACGGTCCACAGGACTACGGGACAGTTGAAGGTGAAGGAGAAATCAGTATGCTTGCATAAAACTGCACTGAAAGTCTGTCGTTGCGTAACCTAATTGCTCACAATACTATATACTATATCATATCATATCATATCTATCTATCTATCTATCTATCTATCTATCTATCTATCTATCTATCCATCTATCTATCTATCTATCTATCTATCTACATATATATATATCTATCTATCTATCTCTATCTCTCTCTCTATATATATATCTATCTATATATCTATATATATCTATCTATTTTTATATATATATATATATATATATATATATATATATATATATATATATATATATATACATATATATGTTGTTGTTGTTGTTTTCAATTTAATGTCTGTTCACACTCAGTGATATTAGACGAGGAAAGTGGAAAGTAAAGTTGAAGAAGGGAGTGGAAGGATAGGGAGAAGAAAAGACTGAAGAGTTAGCATGTGGGTGGATATTTTTGTACATGAAAAGGTAATAATACCTAAAAAAAAAAAAAAAAAAAAAAAAAGAGAAATCTTAGACATGAGAAAAGTTTAAATTTAACAAAGTGTGAACATTAAACATCAATAATGTAACTACAACAAATATTCAAGCGGACTGTGCAATAAACATTTAGCAATGGCAAAGGCTAACTTTGAATTTTCAAATACTTTTTTCAGAGACTGCTCAGAAAATACAGGTAAGAAGGGCTTTACAATTGGGCACTCAAATATGATATGAGTATTTGTAATACATATATATATATCTATATATCTATATATATGTGTGTGTGTGTCTTGTTCATATGGGCCATAGGGCCTGCAAAAACTCGATACATCATTCCAGTATTTTTATGATTTTACTCTCACTCACACACACGCACGCACACACAAAATCAGTGAAAAAAAACACACACACACACTTCTCTTTTTTCCTATCTGTTTATTTCAGAATGCGTGCTTGTGCACACAATTGCATACAAGTTCTATAATCTATAAAAATATCACATATACGCCCATGTACTTTTTTTAAGCCATGATTTAAGTTTTTGATGAACAAAGGCCACTGAATCATAGGTTGAAAAAGCACACAATGCATGTCACATATTTCACAACTCTGCAAAAATGATACTGCCTTATTTATCAAAGTAGGACAAAAATCTGAAAAGGCTACATGTGTTTTGTTCTCAAAATTTTCTACTCAGCATTTTTTTTTTTGCATCCATACACATATCCATGCACTTATAATGCGAAATTTTAAATACATTTGCCAGCAGACATAATTAGATAAACTTGAGAACAACCGAACACATTCCACTACACACACACATGAACACACACATATACACATGAACACACACGAACACACACACACACACACACACACACACACACACACACACACACACACACACACACACACACAGATGGATGACTTGATGAAAAATAAGCAGCTGCACTGCTTAATCAATGTATCATCTTAAAAATAAAAGTTTGACTTTGACTTTGACCCCCCCTCCCCAACACACACACACACACACACACACACACACACACACACACACACACACACACACACACACACACACACAGATGGATGACTTGATGAAAAATAAGCAGCTGCACTGCTTAATCAATGTCTCATCTTAAAATAAAAGTAAGACTTTGACTTTGACCCCCCCCCCTCCCCAACACACACACACACACCACACACAAAACATACCATACAAAAAAACTTAGCCAAATGGACACTTGATTCCTATCCCAATGTCCCCAATCTCACCACCACCTTATCACCAGAAGTCACTAACATAGTCAAAATGTCATGTATACTTGTTCAAAACATTATAAAAGGGAAAGGAAACAGCCCAGCTTGGAGAGAGAGGACTGACAAAAACAGTGTGCAGAGGGTGAAACAGTAAGATAATGCAAAGCAGAAATCATGGGAGTGAAGAGGACAAAATTTCTGGTTCTCAGCCCCATTAACCCTCCCCCCCTCCCTGAACCCCCCCTCTCCTCCTTGAAATGAACATACTGACAAGCACATAAAGGCAAACAACGACAACAGACTTTCCAATTAAACAACAACTCCGGTCAGGTCGACAAACATTTCTTGGAAGTATCGTAAACCCCCACCTTTCTCAAGTAAATCCTGTCTAAATGTTATTGTAAGTTTGTGGCGGGTACTTGGACACTCTCTCACAGAAACGCTCTAGTATCAAGGGGATGGATTGGTGAAAGGAAAACATGGATGAGTCCTCTGAACTCATTCCCACTGAGTGAGTTATTGTAATTGCCTTTAATGGGATGATCAAAGTGTTTTTAACTTGACTTGAATTGACTTGAGTGATAATATTGTTGCACGTACAACATGCTTGTACAGTTGCGAGCAAGCAATCCAAGAGCGCATTGGCAAAGCAACTGTTTAAGAGACAAGGCCATGGTGAATGGATGCATTTCTGATATTCAGTCTTGTGCTTCAAAATACTCTTACACTGCTGCTGGTTGATAAACAGAGAGATCATTAAAACTGTCATGGTCCTTGCTTTGGCATACAGATTTGAATGATTACATGCTGAATGCTTTCAGAGACTCTCTGGCATCTCCTACAAAGACCACGTAAGCAACAAAGATGTGCATAACAGAATCCGGCAAACCATTGGGGCCTCCGAAAACCTAACAATCGTAAAGAAGTGGAAACTTAAATGGTATGGGCATGTCCTAAGATCAAAAAAACTTGCAAAAACAATACTGCGAGGCACTGTCCAAGGAGGAAGAAAAAGAGGCAGACCAAGGAAGAGATGGGAGGACAATATCAGTGAATGGACAGGCCTAGAACTCAACAAAACCCTGAAAAAGGCAGAACAGAGAGAGGAATGGAGGGAACTGGTTGTCAAGTCTTGACGGGTGCCCCCATGGTCACCAGACTATTGGACAGATAGATAGATAGATAGGTAGGTAGGTAGGTAGGTAGGTAGGTAGGTAGGTAGGTAGGTAGGTAGGTAGATAGATATAGATATATAGATAGATAGATAGATAGATAGATAGATAGATAGATAGATAGAAATATGTTGAATGAAATTTGTGCAAAACTGACTGGAGAGCAACACACACACACACACCATTTTAGGGGGATGAGGAGCAAACAGGAGTTTATATACCTGGAAGAAATGCAGAACAATAGGTGGTATGTTTTTTCAGTGTGAGGTACAGGTAAGGACAGTATACTCTACAGTCACCCAAAACAGGGTTTCCAGTCACTGAAAGACTCTAATGACAATGGTGAAGACTTTCAGGTACCCGTGAAGCTGCAGGTATATCCATTACGCAGGTGTTAAGTTCAACTAGTCCAGGTTAAAATGTCTGTTCTACTTCTATATCAGAAACATTACAGTTCTGAGGTATACATGTACTTTAGAGCACACACAATCTCAACACACCCATACAAACATAACACTGGCTCACTAAATACACACACATGCGCGCACGCACGCACGCACACACGCACGCACGCACGCACGCACACACGCACGCACGCACGCACGCACACACACACACACACACACACTCTAATATGTAATATATGACTAATATGCATATCTGTCTAATATCACTGTTCAGTGGATAGACATTAAAAGGAACACACACACACACACACACACACACACACACACACACACACACACACAAACACACATACATTTGATCATTCACACTTATGAACGAAAACTGCTTTCTTAGCACAGAAAACTTCATTCCAAATCAATCCAAAAAAAGAGAGAAAAAAAACAAGGAAGAAAGAGACAGAAAATAAAAGAGTCATTAAAAAAAAGTAAGACAGCAAAAAGTAGATCAAAGCAATTTGGGGGCTTCACTCAGCGCGTAAGTTTATTTGCTCAACAAGCACGTTACCACTTCATCATCACTAAAAAGACCACCAAAAAAATCCAAAAGCTGAAGACTTTTTATGAAAATCTTCACCGAAATTCAGTGACCTTTGACCATGGAGAGCACGACTAATGGCAGTACCTTCCCCCCTATCACCACTCTAACGGAAACAAGCATCTTTCAAATCTCTATCCTTTCAGGCCTGAGATCAGTCTCTGAGATACCCCACAAAGCACCGGTTCTTCGAAATAAGCATCTAGGCAGCTGTCAGTTTCCCCCACTTTCAGCTCCTCTCAGCTGCTAATTATCCCATCCCATCCCAGCCCAGCTGGGGCCAGCTGGTGCTATTTATAGCAGGAACTGACCACACTTGGACTAGGTAAAAGAGGGGCGTGCTAAATTTAGCACTCTGGACTGAGTGATGTTGGATTTGTGCGCTGTGTCTATATTGCTTAGCCCAACTTCTTTCTAGTTTGCTGCATCTGTAAAGAAATCATCAAAACAGTTGGCATATATGTTGTGTTGGTAAACATAACGTTCATGGTGGCAGGCATTTTGAACAGAAAATGACGCGTTGCCCAGTGCTCTGTATTATTGATGCTTGTTCATCTCAACCTTGCTTGGAAGCTTGGAAAAACAGTTTGCTGGGCCAAAATAATGCATGTATATTAATAGAATCGCAGAACTAAAAATGCATGTTTTTGTTTTCAACAATGATAAACAAATTGCTCAGAGACCTACACTTCAGCACGAAATATATCGCAACAACCTGTTGACTGTATACACAAGGTAACGTGATGCATGTTGTGACAACCAGCATAAGGGTTAAAAAAAACAACAAACACCTCAAAACCTACCTCAAATTTTCTAGCCCTAAAACTATACAATAGAGAGAAAATACATATACACAAAACTACTAAACAAAATAATAACGATAACAGTTCTACCTGCCTTTTGAAAATAAATGTCAAAACTGTAACAGAATAAATGACAGCACCTCCACTCAAATCATTCACAACCAGGCCAAAAATATTAGCATATACTAAAAAAGAGCACATTTTCAGAAAAAAAAATAATAAAAAAATGATGCAGCTTCATATCAAATCAGGGATTACTGGGATGAAGGGGGAACTATACATCCATCACCCCCTAAATCAACATGACGGTGAATGATGAAGAAATCCTGACAACCATGCAGCATTCAGCCTCTTTGGACTGCAATGAAGGCTCTCCTTTATGTAACTGCATGTATGCTCTCCTCCGGGATGTCCACCATTTTCAGTCCATTTCAAACCACATTGAATCTGGAAAATAACAAAAAGAAAATGTGAGAGGATTAAAACACAATTCACATGTTTGTGTGTTTAGAATTTTTAAAAATTAAAATGGACCAAGTGGTCAAGAACGTTGCACTTGCTCTGACAGCCCAGTTAAGCCCAGGTTTGAGTCCAGGCTCCAGCCACTTCCAAGAGAGAGGTTCAAGGAGATTTTCACCCTGGAGTTAACATCAATGCCCACTCCACTTCCACCAATAGTCCTTCGGATAAGGCTATAAACCAAGGTTCCATGTGCAAAAGTATGCAAAACATCTTGCACATACATTAAAACCTATTCTACCTTTCGGAAGAGTATAGGTAATTTGTACCAGGTGGGAACAGATAACAGAATTTACAAAACTGCATGCATGCAGGAACTACATATAAAAAAAGCACACAAGTTGTTTATTCCATTATCCTAAAAATAAAACAATTTTTTTTAAATCACAAAAAAGCATACAAACACATAAGAATCAAACAAAATACAACCACACATACATCTTTCATTCCTCATGAAACACACCACACCTCCTTTATTTCTGAAACTTTAAAAAAAAAACAAAAAAAAAAACTACAGACTTTACAAAAAAAATATACATCGAAATAAGAAAAAACAACAAACCCCCCCCCCAAGAAACAAGACATTATAAAAAAAAAACAAAAAAACTACTCTTACTTTTTTTCAGCCGACTGCAGGACTTGTTCAAACTGGGCGACATCAGGCCCCCTCCCCAGCCAGTGCAGCACTCGCAGGTAGGCGCGAACCAGCCAGGAGGTCACCCCGAAGGTGAGGTTCTCTCTCATCACGTGGTAATCAAACAGGCAGCGATCCACCCAGCCCCGAAGCCTGCTCACAATCCCTCCTGTCTCCACGTCGCGGTACACGCCCGTGATCGCGCTTGTTCACACACAAAAAAAGATTTTTTGGGTTTTTTTTTCAAACTTTTTTAATGTTCATTTTTCAATTACAAACAACAGAGGCAAATGTTTCTGATCAAAACCACAAAAAACCCAAAAAAAACCCAAAAAAGTAAATATGCAATTTTGTTTCGTAAGTGACATTAATTGCTTTTCAAATGCTGAACCAAAAAAGCACACACACACACACACGTTCACACCCCTATCAGTATGCATGCATGCGTGCACACACGCACACACACACACACAAAAAGAATTGGTTATAATGGATATCACCTGTGGGTGACTTTTTTTTTTTTTTTTTTTTTTTTGCTGCCTCGTCTTCTGTGACGTCCCTGTCCTGTTGTTCCCATGCCACTCATTTCAATCTCCCTGCCACAGCCATACCCTGATTCATTGTCTCTCATCCCCAGGGTTGGGAGTCCACAGGGAACCCATCAATATTAGGCCACCATGGGGCCACCATGACATCATTCTTGATGATGGTACTGCTGATGATTCGTGCCCTGTCAGCTGTCTCTATCCCAGTTTCTCTTCAAGTCTTCAGTAAAGTGGCTCTGTTCTCTACATAGGAAGTCTGCCATCTTCCTTGTTGTCTCTTTCCCTCCATTTTGCCTTGTGCCACAGTCTTCATTTCCCTGACCCTGAAGAGGGCAGGTACCCATTTACACCTGGGTGAACTGCGAGGACTGTACTAAAAGCCAAGGCGCACAAACGGTCACCCATCCGACTGGTAACCACTCTCGCATTGCTTAACTTGACTGGGGGGAAAGCGATTGCTCTGACCACTTAGCTATCCTGCCCCCTCATAATGAAAGACCATTATATAATTATATATACCCAGTTAGAAATACTGACTGGACTTGATTTCTGTCTAACAATCAGTTCAATTCTACAGCACCTTCCTCAACACAAAACAATCTGAAGAAAAAAAGCATTCAACAATAGCCAGCTGATGTGGCCCGAAGTAGCCAATGAATTAGACACAGAGATGACTGTGATGGACATCAACATCAAACTCCAGACATTCTAGAGGGTGAACATTTCAGGTTACTAGCAGTCAAGGTTCATGGAGTCCACTGGCAGGATCCAGCAGCAGTGCAGGGCCCTTCTGGTGGGTGGCCTCAAGGTGGGCTCACAATGATAAGTTCCTTGAGTACTGTCTATGGCTGTCTCTGAAGATACGACATGATGCGCCTGTGTAAGGCTTTAGTAATGAGATCACAATGAACAGCAAAAGAATACCAGGATTGTTGAGGCAAGACAGACATAAAAATTATGCACACAGAGACACAGTGACACACAGACACACTACAAGTGACAAAACACAAACTTTCATTTACACACACAAACATCTGCTTTTCTCCTAGTTTTCTCCTTCTCTGTCTCCCTTTGTCTAATATCACTAATAGTGAAAAGGTGTAACAAAGAACGAATGAACAAACACAAACAAACACAGACAAATAGACAGACACAGACAGACACAGACACAGACAGACAGACACAAACAGACAGACACAGACAAATGGACAGACACAGACAGACAGACAGACAGACAGACAGGCAACAACAAACAAAAAAAACCCTTTCAGGCTAAGCTGAACACTGACACAGCTGGGCTGAGACAGAGATTTATAAACGAGTGGTAACGTTCTCAGTACTCTTATAATAATGTAAAAAAAACCCACACGAGTGCTTATTCCATTATCCTCGATATAAAAGGGAAAAAAACACACATATATATATATAGGAAGATTTGAACCCAGTACCTGCGAGCCATGATACCGTAGCGGTCTACAGTGTGACCATGCTCTCTGGTGATGGCTCGAATCGTGTTCAGGTTCCTGCACACACACATTCCCCGTCCTAAGTTTTCTACTGAATGAACATCACACATTTCATATCACAAAACTGTTGGCATTTTGATTTGCAAAAAAATTTGACCTTTCATATCAGCAGGGGCTGATATGTTGCTTGCTTCTGCAGATTGTCGACGCACGGGTCAACATTTCTAGGTAAGAATTAAGAATCTGCATTTCTTTCAAGCAAAAATGTCAGGGAACTTTTGTTATTTATATATATTATATATATATATATATATATATATATATATATATATATATATATATATATTTTTTTTTTTTTTTTTTTTTTTTTTGGGGGGGGGGGGGGGGGGGGGGGGCACCTCCTCATTCTTATTGAGTATACATATAGTTGTTGGTATTATCTCTTTTCCCCTGCTTATGTATATCACAGACACTTGCATACAGACACACAGACACACTCTTTATTTTTCCTATTTCTAGGACAGCACAGAGGGACATGTACACATACATGCACACATGCACGCATGCATGCACAAACGCATGCATGCATGCATGCACGCACACACACACACAAAATAAACATAACTCCTACAATTTAGCAAAACCATTAGTGAAGCAGTAATAAAAAAAATTTTTAAAAAGTATTTGTTCTCTACATCTTTCAATACCACATCCTACAAATAATTATGCATGTACTGGCAAAAGCAAACATGAGGAATCATCTTTTGAATTGATCAGATGGAGACCAAAACGATGGTGAAATGAACATAAAGCTGTCCTTTAGTTTTCCTAAACTTTTCCATGGTTAATAAATAAATCAGTCAGTTTCATTCTACAGCACCCCACAACAACCCCAAACAATCTGACAAAAACTATCAACAACAAGCCAGCTGATGTGGAACAGTGGTTAGAGCAAACGATTTCTAGTCGATCACCGGTTCAAATCCCAAAAGGTTAAAGTTGTGTTTTTTTCAGACTCAAACTGGCTCCTACCCAGACTTAAGTTTAGAATGCATTTGAAAGGGAAGGCTAGGACTATACTGTACAAGCACCATCTATTCTTAAGGATGTTATTTTTAATACTGCTTACACTTGACCAACACTGCAGGTGTCCGGTAACTCTGAAGCCTAGTTGTGACCCGGTTACATTATGATAAGAAGCATAGAGTATGACCCTGTCAAGCAGTCTCCACACTGATAAACATTCATAGCAATTTTATCATATCGTCCTCGTCACCAACTGACCAACACACAATACAAGAAAACTGTCTCTGATTCGGAGACTGTGGTTGCTCTGGTCTTATGGTGACCTCAGCTTCAGTTTCCCACACACTTTCAAGCCAGTGGAGAGTTGGTGATGAAGCTTTCAAGGGGCTTGCAATTTGACGACCCGGGTTCGATTCCTGTTCAAGGGGATTTTCCCCCTGGAGTTAACATCAGTGCTGACTCCACTCTCCCCAAAAGTCGTTCGGATGAGACTATAAACCGAGGCCCCGTGTGCAAACTCACACAGAACATCTTCCGCACACGTTAAATCCTGTTCCGCTTTTTTGTAAGAGTAGGCCATAGTGTGCCAGAGGGAACAGATGACAAGATTCACAAAACTGCATACACACGGGGACTGGATGTAAAAAAAAAAAGCACATGAGTGCTTATTCCATTATCCTCGATATAAAAGAATAAAAAATTAAAAATAATTTAATTTAAAAAGGTTGAGGTTGATGGAGAAGGCTGTTGGAGGAACCTTGTGCCACCATCTCAGGAAAGCTGTCCCAGTCACTATGGCTCCTGAACATTGCTATGACTGTTGTCTGAAGGAGGCTTAGAGGGTATAGTATTCTGTACATGTGGGCTCAGAACAGGCACCACTGAAAACACTGAAGAGACCTAGAGGCAGTGCAGGGCCATTCTGCTTGGTGGCCTCACAGTGGCCTAACATTGATCAGTTCAACTTGGGACTTCTGACTTGGGGCTATGGCATGACAACATGGCGGCGTGACAACACGGCACGATAACATGGCACAACAACATGGCATGACATCATGGCATGCCAATGTGGCATGGCAATATGGCACAACAACATGGCATGACATCATGGCATAACAATATGGAATAACATCACTGCACAGCATCATGGCATGACATCATGGCATAACAATATGGCATAACACCATGGCACAACATCATGGCACGACAACATGGCATGACAAATGGGTATGGCTGGGGTCATTAACTCGGAACAAGCAGCATGAGAACATCAGGGCAAGTACATCACAGAAGGAAAATTTTTAAAAAATAAATAAATAAAAACAAACAAATGCCAGATTTCAATTTCCTATTTTTGTCTTCTTCTGTTCTATTGACACTCTCATGAGCTGCAAGTAAATATTTGCAAAATGAAAAGTTGGGACTTTTTCGTTTGTTTGTGCGTATATTTCTTTGGTTGTTTTTTTTACAAGAAAAATTTGCTGCTGTTTTTTTTCTTCGATTTTTTTTTTTTTTTTTACATGATTTAGAGATACATGTCCACATGTTTACCAAGAAACATGTAGATGAAAACAACAGATCTACTTTTGTGTGGAATTATAAATTTCATCATTTTCGACGAGAAGGCAGACAGGTGGGCACACAAACAGGCAGGCTTCATATGGCAGACACATGCTACTCTACAAACAACTACTAGCACATTTCTCACACACACACACACACACACACACACACACACACACACACACACACACACACACACACACACACACACACACAGACACACACAGACACACACAGACACACACACACATACACACACACACAGACACACAGACACACAGACACACACACACACACACACACACACACACATTCTGATATTGATTTACAGGACAGTATTTACCTTCCAAAGTTAGTATTATTTGTTCTTATGTTGTTTCTTATAGTCTCTAAAGCACCTGTGATGGCTAGCCAGTTTCAAACCTTGGTTTTAGCCAAATAAGCCATTTTTATTGATCTGTTTCTTTCTTTCTTTTATTTCAAGGATAATGGAATATGCACTAAAGCGCTTTTTTACATCCAGTCCCCATGTGCATGCAGTTGTGTCAATTTTGTTATCCGTTCCCACCAGCAAACAACGGCCTAATCTTCCAAAAAGCAGAACCGGTTTTGATTATAATGAGTGTGCAAGATGTTCTACGTGCGTTTGCCATGATACGTTATTTGATATTTTTCAGTGTACATGGGATAAAACTTTTTGTTTAGCCCATCCCCTCTAAAAAAAAATAAAACAAAACCCCACGAAAAAACAAACAAAAATTGCTTGAAGTTACTGTAAACTCAAATCATTCCTAAAATGCCTGGACCAACTTTTGGTTGGAAAATGAAGCATGCTGTGCACTTTCCATCAAGCTTATGCGCTGAAGACATTGTGAAAGACATGAAAGACAGAAATACTTCTTCTCCACTCACTGGAGTTACAGTACAACTGCCCTGTCCAGCTCTGCTGTGATGAACAGTTTACGCCATATTTTAAAGATTCAACAAACCTTGCACAAAATAATAGGAGCATACAAATCATATACGATCAGAAAGCTTATCATGTTGACTTTGGACATTTTTAAACAGTATTTCCATGTCAGCTTCTGGTTATTTTTTGAGAAAGTTCAAATTATACCATGAAATACAGACATTTTTTTTAGGACACATCTACACGGTCCCCTTAATCGGAATGCAGCTACCTTAATGGCAGGCTAAAACAGTCACATATGTTAAAAACTTCATCACTGGTGACTCTATATGTTCCAGCCAAGGAGTGAAAACAAAAATTGCACTTATCTTGGAATGCATGTTCTACTAATCACCTGATACCCTGGGCCAAAATAAAAATAATTTCACACAAAAGGAATGTTAGTTGGGTCTTATGATAAGTCAGTCTGAAGTCATATCTTATTCGACACACTGCATGAAAGAAGAAAACTTGTTATATATAGCAATTAGCAGAGTCTGACCATTGTTATTGTACAAGTCAGTCTAAAGTTATATCTCAGTCTACACTGTGTATGAAAGAAGAACATGTGTTACAGTAATGAACAGTTTTTGACTTTTGGTATGCTGTAAAACATCTCTCTTCCAGTACGGTCTATCATAAGTTATATGTTTAGGGTCAGAACAGAACAACTCTAGTGGGAAAGTGACTTATCTAAATGCTTAAGTAGTTGTTTCCCCTGGACAGAATCTTGCTCTGGGATAGCTAAAAAAAAAGTGAATTGGAATAAACCATTGTGAATCGTCTTAAAACATAAAACTTTAGTGGAAACCTCAGCTTTGGCACACCACATTGCACAGAGAGTGTGTTGAAGCTATAGTTTTATAGCACAACTCCAATGAATTAAATGAGGTACATGAATTAACTCCTTACTGTAGTTTACATTATCTTACAGCTTTAAGCCATAACCTCTCAGGAGAAACGGCATAGCCATCAGCGAAAGGCCCATTCAGGGTTTTTTCACAAGGAGTTACATCAGTGCTGACACCACTCCCCCTAAAGTCCTTCAGATGAGACTATAAACTGAGGTCTCAAGTGCGAACACACAGAGAATATCTATTGCTGAAGTTAAAACCTGTTCGATCTTCTGGAAAAGTAGGCCACTTGTCCCAGTGGGAACTGATGACAAAATCTACAAAACTGCAAGTACACAGGGGCTGGATGTAAAAAAAATACATGAGTGCTAATTCCATTATTCTCGAGATAAAGGAATAATAATGGTTGTAAAAATAAGTATGAAGTACACAAGAAACTTACAGGCAAAGCCTTCTCCTACCCCCCACCCCCATCCAAAATCAATCAAATGTGGCATAGCTGCACTTAAACAACATCATTTGAGTCCAGAATATTGTTCTTGTGAGCATAATTATACAAATGCAACATTTCTAATCAGAAAGTATACCAAAAATGTGAAAATCACAATTACATAAAATTGTAAGAGAACTCTGAAACTGGTTTAATGTACGTCAGCCTTTGGCCACAATACATTTCAAGGGGAAAAAAAAGAAAGATGAATAAAATAAAATGTACCTTGAGAGAGAGAGAGAGAGAGAGAGAGAGAGAGAGAGAGAGAGAGAGAGAGAGAGAGAGAGAGAGAGAGAGAGAGAGAGAGAGAGAGAGAGAGAGAGAGAGAGAGAGAGAGAGAGACAGACAGACAGACAGACAGACAGACAGACAGAGACAGACAGACAGACAGACAGACAGAGACAGACAGACAGAGACAAAGAAAGAGACAGAAATTTTGTGTGTGTGTGTGTGTGTGTGTGTGTGTGTGTGTGTGTGTGTGTGTGTGTGTGTGTGTGTGTGTGTGTGTGTGTGTGTGTGAAAGCATCTGTGCTTTCTCACATCATGCTGCTCTTTAAAAGAACTCTAAAAAAGCTTTCTAAAAAAAAAGGCCCAAAACAAGAACAACAAAACAAACACACAAAAACAAGACAAAAAACAAACAAACACAAAAACAAAAAAACTATTTCATTTAAATTTCATGCATACAGACACAGCTTCGAGCACAGGCACAGACATAAAAACAAAAACAAAACCCTATTCAGCCATACCCACATATTCAGTCACACCCATGCACCCACACACCACACACGCATGCATGGATGCATGCACGCGCGTGTACACACACACACACACACACACATATAGTCGCAAAGCCTGAACATACACACACACACACATATAGTCACAAAGCCTGAACATACACACACACACACACACACACACACACACACACACATACACACACACACACACACACACACACACACACACACACACACACACACACACACACACACACACATGAGACAATAAACAATCTGAATCTGAATCACACATGCCCACACCCACACACACACACAATATATATATATATATATATAGAGAGAGAGAGAGAGAGAGAGAGAGAGAGAGAGAGAGAGAGAGAGAGAGAGAGAGAGAGAGAGAGAGAGAGAGAGAGAGAGAGAGAGAGAGATGTATATATATATATAGATATATAGATATAGATATATATACAGATATATAGATATATAGATATACAAAGCCTGAGCACATACACACACACATACAGACACAAAGCCTGAACATAAAACATACAACACAACATACACACACACATAAAGCACAAAGCCTGGCACATCACATACC
The DNA here is from genome assembly GCA_030674155.1 of Stramonita haemastoma. Classification (NCBI taxonomy): domain Eukaryota; kingdom Metazoa; phylum Mollusca; class Gastropoda; order Neogastropoda; family Muricidae; genus Stramonita; species Stramonita haemastoma. The sequence goes on along the minus strand of CM060325.1, from coordinate 14,964,389 downwards.
ACACACACATGCACAAAGCCTGACACACACACACACACACACACCACCACACACACACACACACACACACCCTCCCCCCACCCCCACCCCCCACACACACAACACCCAACCCCCCCCACATCCCCCCCCCCCCACACACACACACACCACACACACACCCACACACACGACACACACAAAGCCTGCCCAGCACCACCAAAAGCCTGCCTCCTGCTGTGTGTGCCCACCTGATGACCAGCAGCAGACAGCGAGGCATGTCCTTCAGCACCCTCATGATCTGATCAAAGTGCTGCTGCGCCATCCGCTGCATGTGCTGCAAGTCCTCTGCTGTCATCCGACTGGGCAAGTGAATCATGCGACGCTTGATGGGCCGCTGCACTAAGATCTCACAGAACAGCTCGAAATCTGGAGGAAAAAGGGTGGGAGAGTGGTGGTTCAGTTATCAATTTGGAATTTGAGTGAGATCTGTTTCAACAGCAGACTGGTTGGTTTGTTTGTACTGCAGCAACTTGCAGTGAAGACGGACTCTGAATGAGATATATTTCGACAGCGGACTGGTTTGTTTGCGCTGCAGAAACTTGCAGTGAAGACAGACTCTGAATGAGATATATTTCGACAGAAGACTGGTTTGTTTGTTTGCGCTGCAGCAACTCGCGGTGACGATGGACTGAAACCAACTGATTCTGCCTGATGCTGGAAAGAAGGTGGCCAGAAAAACTTGTTCCTGCTTTATCACTATTTGGAGAAAAAAGGACTCAACCTCCTTTTCTTCATCTGCCTGAGAGAAAGCGATTTGTTCGCGCTGCAGCAACTTGCGGTGAAGATGGACTGAGAAACAACTGATTCCACCTGATGTTGGAAAGTCTTTGGCCAGAAGAACGGATTCCTGCTATATCTCTATTTGGTGAAAAGTGGACTGAACCTCATTTTCTTCATCTGCCTGAGAAGAGAAAGTGCCACAGAAATCAAACGTGAAAATGCATCACAGAGACAAGACCAGCCTGAAGATCAATCTTGATTTCATCAAAAGCCAAAAATATCCTCTCTCCGTTTTTTCTAAGGTGAACATCAAATAGTTCCACATAAACAACCAGCTCCAAATAACCGCAATCAGTGTTTGCTGACAAAACTGAACTTTTGTTCAAGTCTTTCCCCTGGGGTTTTTGGGGTTTTTTTGGTCATTTTCCAATTTTCCTAGAATCTTTTCCAAAAACGTTTTCAGGCCAGAAATCAAGATGGATATCTTCAGGCTGATGTGAATTTCCTGATTACCGAAAAATAAACCACAGAGGGGTGGGCATGTCACGCATGACTTGCAGGACGCGATCATGGATGACCATGAACTCTTCGCGCATCGCCTGCTGCTGTTCAGGGGTCAAGGTCTTCCACTCCTTACGACCCACCGGCTTGGTGCGGAACAGGGGGCGGTTCTTCAGACGCACCGGTCTTTGCATCAGCATAATGGCAAAGATATGGAAGTCTGCACACGACACGGGGCATAATGGCAAAGATATGGAAGTCTGCACATGACAAGGGGCATAATGGCAAAGATATGGAAGTCTGCACACGACACGGGGCATAATGGCAAAGATATGGAAGTCTGCACACGACACCGGCATAATGGCAAAGATATGGAAGTCTGCGCATGACATGGGGCATAATGGCAAAGATATGGAAGTCTGCACATGACACGGGGCATAATGGCAAAGATATGGAAGTCTGCACATGACACTGGGCATAATGGCAAAGATATGGAAGTCTGCACACGACACGGGGCATAATGGCAAAGATATGGAAGTCTGTACATGACACAGGCATTACAGCATAGAATTGGAAGCATGCAAATTATGGCACAATTATGGAAGTCTGCACATGGTATTATGGCAAAGATATGAAAGTTTGCACATGACATGGGCACAATAGAAATGATGTAGAAATTTGTACCTGAGAACAGCATCATGGCAAAGATACGGATGTGCAAATATGACATGGGCATAATGGCAATGAGGTGGAAGTCTGTACATGACATCATAATCGCAAAGACATGGTACTCTACACATAACATGGGCACTATGTAAAAGTATAAAAGTCTGCAAATGACATTATGGCAAAGATATGGAAGTCTGCATAAGAAAAGTGAATTATGGCAAGGATATGGAAGATGCAAAAACATAGAAGAGGGAGCATGACAAGGGTATTATAGCACAAATGTGAAGTCTGCTCAGCTGCTGAAGTCTGCAAACGGTGTGAAAATCATGGCACAATAACAGAAATCTGCACATTCAACAGCATTATCATACTTTTACCAAAAAATATATATCACCTGAACTCTTGGCAAAAGATTTAAAATCCAAGTTTAACACAGAAATCTGCACATTCAACAGCATTATCATACTTTCACCAAATAAAAAAATATCACCTGAACTCTTGGCAAAAGAGTTTTAAATCCAAGTTTAACACTACACAAGGCTCAGCATTATAACACACTTGTGAAAATGATAACGAGAGCATGATAATTATGACAAAACATCAAAGAAACAAAGTTTTCTGTAATAACTCCATCAACAACTGAACCTCTTTGACAAGATCTTGCTTTGGACACAAATCAACAGATGACTGCCATCTCCTGGCTCCAGTCATCACTGGCAATTCCGCCCCCCCCTCCCATGATGAAGCAGACCATTTACACTCCAGGCATTCCACAGATTCCTCTGGATTGATGCTCACAATGAACTACAAGGAAAATGCTCGCATGGAAAATTTCATCCAGCATTTTATTTTCTGTGAAGAACTAATACATAATTCACATTTGGATGAGTATTAATATTTTGCTTTCTTTTACTAATTGTTTGTGTAGAGAAGCACATACATTTCTTAGATCTGGGCTTACAAAGTGAGCCATTATGTTAAACTTTTTATGATTTGGTATGGACTACAGTGCAATAACTATCCTTGACTTATATTTGTGATCCATTTATGATGTGCCTTGTGTGTAGACAAAGTCAGTGGAAATGTTTTAAATGAATCAGATTCATATCAACATAGATTTTCTCAGACAGGTTGGGAATTAGTACATGTTGTCATTTTCTCTTTATATCTTGCAGGTTTTCATTCTAGCCAAAGAACAACAAAAAAACAACCACCACCACCACCAACAAACAAACAAACAGACTGCAGAGCAGAGGGCAGGCTGCTCACTCACCTTTCACCCCCAGGTCCAGGGAATGCTTCTCCATCTTCCCCTCCTCCAGCATGATGATGGCTTTGTACAGCTGGCACAGCGCTTTACGCTCCTTGGGCTTCAGGCGGTCGTACAGCCCATGGTCCAGCAACACCAACTGGGCCTGGCCTTTAGCCCCCTGCCGTATGAACACTGCAGCACAGCAACACATGCTCTGGAGTGATGATTCACCAGAAAGGCAGAGCGCTTGGATAAGTGGATTTTTGACTGGGAGATTCTCAATAGCTCAGGTGTGGCTAAGAATGGACAATAATGTGAACACACCCAGCATGCACCCTGCACCTTGAAAGTCACATCCTTCAGATGAGACTATAAACTGAGGTCCTGCATGGTATCCTTGAGATAAAAGAATAAATTAAAATCAATATCTTGCACACACATTAAAACCGGTTCTGCTTTTTGGAAGAGTAGGCCATTGTATGCCGGTGGGAATGGATGACAAAATTGACAAAACTGCCCTACACATGGGGACTGGATATAAAAATAAGGACGCAAGTGCTTATTCTATTATCCTCGAAATAAAATAAATAAATAAATGGTCTCCACCAGGCAAGACCTTGCATACAGCTACCGCCAAGAAGATTTAGTGTAGTGCCCCAACAACTCCTCAAGGGGTTAAGAAAGAAGTCAAGTAAAAAAAATAATAATTGTCGGCATGCTGCAATGCAGAGCAACCTTTACTGCGACAAAGCAAAAATGACTGAATGCACTACCAAACGAGCAAACATGTGCACAATATACTGGGCATGCAGATGTCAGACAGTTATTGTACATGTGTATGTCAGTACTTTATTAGAGGTGAGAGAGAGAGAGGGAGAGAGAGAATGAATGAATGAATGGTCTTTATTTTTCAAGGGTTACAGATAAACATTCACAAACATATTTTTTCATGAGAGAGAGAGACAAGAGGGAGAGGCAAGGCAAGGCAAAGTATTTTATTCGAGGATAATAGATAAGCACTCGTGTGCTTTTTTACATCCAGTCCCCGCCCTTTTCGGGGATACATCAAATTGAGAAGATACTAAACAATAAAACTTTACGCAATACCAAACAACACCCAAGAATAAGGACACTATATATAATAAGGTAATAAAAAATGCACTCGATCAGAAAACAAAAATCTGAAGTCACAATAAAAGATTTTGATTATGGAAGAGAAGAAAGCGTTAATAGATAAAGAGCAAACAAGAGAACAAAATGAAATAAACAACTCAAAAAAACATCAATCCACCACCATCTGTCAAAAATTATACATGTGATATAAATCATACATTTGGATAAAAGGGGAAATCGTAAAAACTAATATCCTTATTGGAGGGGGGGGGGAGACATACTACCAATAAAAATATAAATAAAATAAATCAAAATTATTATTATTATGTTTTTTGGGGTTTTTTTACATAAAACATCCTAGATGTTTCAAAGAATAGGCAAAACATTTTTATCAATCGGATAATGTTTTACATACACTCACACACACTCACACACAGACACACACACACACGTGCACGAACACACACACTCTCACACAAATTCACACACAAGCGCACGCACGCACACGCACATAGACTCACACGTACTCAAACTCACGTGCGCGCGCGCGCGCGCCACACACGTGCACACACACGCTCACGCAAATGTATACATGTACATACACACACGCTTAATCACACATTCACACACACACACACACCACACACACACACACACACACACACACACACACACACAGTGACACCACACACACACACACACACACACACACTCAAACACTCACACACACACACACACACACACACACACACACACACACACACACACACACACACACACACACACACACACGCACGTCTGATATCACCATGTAGTGGAAGGACGTTAAACTGAAGAACTAACACACACAGACAAACACACATAGACACACACACACACACACACACACATTCTCACACACACATATACATAGAAACATACACTCAATCACACACACACACACACACACACACACACACACACACACACACACACACACACACACACACACACAACACACACACACACACACACACACACACACACACACACACACACACACACTCACACACACGCACACACACGCACACACAAACACACACATATAGACACACACATACACACACACACACACACACACACACACACACACACACACACACAGAGAGAGACAGAGAAGGAGAGAGAGAGAGAGAGAGAGAGAGAGAGAGAGAGAGAGAGAGAGAGAGAGAGAGAGAGAGAGAGAGAGATTTTATTTTATTTAATCTTTTATATCGAGGATAATGGAATAAGCAATCATATGCTTTTTTACATCCAGTATCTGTGTGTATGCAGTTTTGTAAATCTTGTCATCTGTTCCCACCGGCACACGATGGCCTACTCTTAAGAAAAGCGGAACAGGATTTAACTTGTGTGCAAGATTTCTGCATGCGTTCACACATGGGGCCTCAGTTTATAGTCTCATCCAAAAGACTTTTGGGGGGAGTGGAGTCAGCACTGATGTTAACCCCAGAGGAAAATTCCCCTCAACCGTGAATCGAGCCCAGGTCGTCAAATTGCGAGCGCATTGTTTTGACCACTAGGCTATCCCGTCCCCTCTGAAGTGTGAGTGTGTGCATGCATGAGTGCGTGTGTTTGTGTGAAGATGTTTGTCTCTCTGTAAGTCAGTCGAGAGCATGTGTATCTGTCTATGCATGTAAGTCTGTGTGTCGGTCAATTAGTGAGTATGTATTTCTGTCTCTGTATGATCGCACATATGCGTATACACATGTATAAGTGCATGAGTGTCTATGCAAGTTTTTTAAATTAATTTATTGATTATTTATCTATTTATTCTTTTATATCACAGATAATGGAATAAGTGCTCGTATGCTTTTTTTTTTACATCCAATCCCCATGTGTATGCAGTTTTGTAAATCTTGTCACCTGTTCCCACCAGCACACGATGGTCTACTTTTATAAAAAGCAGAACAGGATTTAACGTGTGTATGCATGCATGTGTGTGGTCAAGCAAATCACCATTTCCAGGGTGTGGGTCGGCATGGACGAACCCTGAGAGGAAAATCTGGTCTGAGAAACACTGGATCAGCTTCTCATCTACCTGTAACATGCAACAGCGTTTGTATTAATGTTCATGATTCCTTCCTTCTCTTATATCACATGATATGAAGGCACACACATATGCACACACACATAGGGGGGGGGGGGGGGTTCGTCTAATATAAAGTGGAAGGATGGTAAAGCGAAGAACACATGGGGGAGGGAGTGGGGGTGGGGGCTAACATAGTGTAATGGGATATATTTGTGGTTTTCTTTTGTATCATATTGGCATTATTTGGTTTTATTTTGTAACATGTATTTCTTTTCTTGATTTTTCTTGATTTTTTTTTTGGGGGGGTGGTGGATGAATGACTTGCTATTATAATTAAAAAGAAAAATGTGTTGGCTATTTAATGTACTATTTGGAAATAACAATTAGACTTTGATTGTGTGTGTGTATGTGTGTGTGTGTGTGTGTGTGTGTGTGTGTGTGTGTGTGTGTGTGTGTGTGTGTGTGTGTGTGTCTCTCTCTCTCTCTCTCTCTCTCTCTCTCTCTCTCTCTCTCTCTCTCTCTCTCACACACACACACACACACACACACACACACACACACACACACACACACACACACACACACACACACACACACAGAGTCTCACACACACACAGAGTCTCACACACACACACACACACACACACACACACACACACACACACACACACACACACACACACACTCACACACACACACACGCACACACTGACAAAAATGACCCAAACTAAAAAATCACCCACCGCCACAGCACAGTGGCACATACAGGGTTCCTGGATGACAGGTTGCAGGCTTAAATCTCATAACTCGTAAGATTTGTGTAAACTCCAGCTGGCTCTGTCCTAGAACGAGTTTGTTATCAGCATGTTGGGGAGACTGGGACCACTGAATTCAGCAGCATCCATGTTACGGGTGCGAATAAACAGTGTTAAGGTTAAGCAGCATTGAGCACTGTTGCTTCACAGATGGGTGTATGTGTGTTTGCCTTGGCTTCAGTCAAGTCCCCCAGTTCACCCACTGTAAATGGGTACCTGCCCTCTTCAGAGACCGGGAAGGTCTATTTATTTTTATTTTTTTTTTTTAAATTTTATTTTAATCTTTTATATCGAGGATAATGGAATAAGCACTCATGTGCTTTTTTACATCCAGTCCCCGTGTGTATGCAGTTTTTGTAAATCGTGTCATCTGTTCCCACCGGCACACGATGGCCTACTCTTACGAAAAGCGGAACAGGATTTAATGTGTGCACGAGATGTTCTGCATGCGTTCGCACACGGGGCCTCGGTTTATAGTCTCATCCGAAGGACTTTTGGGGGGAGTGGAGTCAGCATTGATGTTAACTCCAGAGGAAAAATCCTCTTGACCGGGAATTGAACCTGGGACGTCAAATTGCGAGTGCAATGTTCGACCACTAGGCTATCCGTCCCCCTACAGCAGTGAGGAAGAGGAGATGGGTGCCGCCTTCATGATGCTGGCCACTGAAGAAGCTGAGGTCTCTGACACCTTAGTTTTCAATGATAGCATGGTGCATGGAACTCCTCTACCTTTTTAATGTTTTCATTCGAT
>CM060325.1:14948958-14951458 GCA_030674155.1 Stramonita haemastoma | reverse complement strand
AACAGAACTTGTCAATACTGCAACAAAATAGAAGATGAGTTTCATTTACTTGATGAGTGTATCTTATATACTGAACAAAGAAAGCAAATATTGCTAAATCTGAAATCTGATGTCAAAGATAAGAATGGTATAGACAAATTAAGCAATGTTTTAGTAACTGATAATCATCAAGCTGAAATAATTCAATATGTTTGTTCCTGTTTTGAAAAAAGAGAACAATTGAAATAGGATAGAATGCAACATGGTTTTGCTTTTGGTGGTTTTGGGTGTTTTTTGCCTGCACATCATTTCAGTCATGCTGACCAGTGAATAGTATGTTGTATTGATGAATATGTTGAGTTTATTTTGTTGTGTCAATAAGTCCATGTGACTTTAATGGCAATAAATAATTTCTGATTCTGATTCTGATTCTGGCCCTATACACAAAGTCTCATTATTGGTAAACCTCTGAATTCTAACTGGGGTATGAGAAGAAAAAAAAAAGAAAAAAATTGAGCATGAAAATAATATTAAAGAGTTTAGCATTCATTGAAAATCACAAGAAATAATTAGCATGAAAATCATAGGGAATGGTTAGCATGTAAATCATACCAAAAAGTTTAGCATGAAAATCATACAAAATAGTTTAGCATGAAAATATTTGAAAACTTTAACCAAAAAAACCCACATGATAATAGAATAGCATGAAAATCATAAAAAACCCAGCTTAACATGAAAATAACAAGAAAAAGTTTAGTATGGAAATCATATGAAAATAGTTCAGCATAAAAATCACATAAAAATAATTTAGCATAAAAGTTCTGTTAAAATAGTTAAGTATGAAAATCAAAGTAAAAAGTTTAGCATGAAAATCATAGGAAACAGTTTATCATGAAATTCATATAAAAATAATTCAGCATAAAAATCTTATAAGCATAGTTCAGCATGAAAATAACAAGAAACAGTTTAACATGACAACCATATGAAACAACTGGTTCAGCATGAAAATCATAGGAAACAGTTTACCATATGATACTTTAGCATAAAAATCATATAAAAAGTCTTAGCATAAAAATCATATAAAAATCTTAGCATAAAAATCGTATAAAAATCTCAGCATAAAAAAAGTTAAGCATAAAAATCATGCAAAAAACAAAACAAAACAGGTAAGCATGAAAATAAAATTAGCATGAAAATCACACCCAATAGTTGAGCAAGAAAATCCCACCCAAAAGTTTTGGATGACAAAATCCTACAAAGTGGCCTCCAAAACAGGGGGTGTTACCTTGGAGGTCCTGTCCCAGAGTACTGTGGGCACATAGACATACTTGAGGTGCCGCAGGTCTCGCTGACACTGCTCCCCATTGCGGGCCTCTTGCTCAAAGTCCAGCTCCTGCCTCAGTGTTTCTTTCAAGTCCTGAAACATTTCAGCACAATCAAACTGTCTCAGTGTTTCTTTCAAGTCCTGAAATATTTCAGCAGGTGCAACCAAAGTTTCTTTCAAGTCCTGAAACATTTCAGCACAACCAAAGTTTCTTTCAAGTCCTGAAACATGTCAGCACAATCAAAGTTTCTTTCAAGTCCTGAAACATTTCAGCACAACCAAAGTTTCTTTCAAGTCCTGAAACATGTCAGCACAATCAAAGTTTCTTTCAAGTCCTGAAACATTTCAGCACAACCAAAGTTTCTTTCAAGTCCTGAAACATTTCGGCACAATCAAAGTTTCTTTCAAGTCCTGAAAAATATTTTGGCACAATCAAAGTTTCTTTCAAGTCCTGAAACATTTCAGCACAATCAAAGTTTCTTTCAAGTCTTGAAACATTTCAGCACAATCAAAGTTTCTTTCAAGTCCTGAAAGATTTTAGCACAATCAAAGTTTCTTTCAAGTCTTGAAACACTTCAGCACAATCAAAGTTTCTTTCAAGTCCTGAAACGTTTCAGCACAATCAAAGTTTCTTTCAAGTACTGAAACATTTCAGCACAATCAAAGTTTCTTTCAAGTCTTGAAACATTTCAGCACAATCAAAGTTCTTCTTTCAAGTCCTGAAACATTTCAGCACAATCAAAGTTTCTTTCAAGTCTTGAAACATTTCAGCACAATCAAAGTTTCTTTCAAGTCTTGAAACATTTCAGCACAATCAAAGTTTCTTTCAAGTCTTGAAACACTTCAGCACAATCAAAGTTTCTTTCAAGTCCTGAAACGTTTCAGCACAATCAAAGTTTCTTTCAAGTACTGAAACATTTCAGCACAATCAAAGTTTCTTTCAAGTCTTAAAACATTTCAGCACAATCAAAGTTTCTTTCAAGTCCTGAAAGATTTTAGCACAATCAAACTGTCTCAGTGTTTTTTTCCAAGTCCTAAAGCATATAAGTACAATCAAAATCCAGCTTATGTCTCAGTATTTCTGTCAAGTCCTGAAACATTTCGGCACAACCAACAACATCCCATGGATGAGAGGAGCTTGTTTCCTGATCCTGCAGTAAAAAGGTAAAGGTGTCCCATAACCTGTGTGGTTGTAGG
>CM060325.1:14921458-14943958 GCA_030674155.1 Stramonita haemastoma | reverse complement strand
TTGTGTTGGGGGTTAACCCTGCGATAGACTGGCGTCCTATCCAGGGGGGAGTCTATGACTCTCAGTCGCTTAACGCCACAGAAACCGGGATAAGCACCGGCCTGATGAGCCTTATGGCTCGGGACAGACTTTAACTTAACTCACACATTTCTTGTGTGTGTGTGTGTGTGTGTGTGTGTGTGTGTGTGTGTGTGTGTGTGTGTGCGTGCGTGTGTGTGTGTGTGTGTGCGTGCATGCGTGCGTGCGTGCGTGCGCGCACGCGCGCGTGCGTGTGTGTGTGTGTGTGAGAGAGAGAGAGAGACTGTGTGTGTGCGTGCGTGTGTGTGCACATTCGAATTTGCTAAAACTATTAATCGCCATTGATTGCTTGTGTGTTGTTTAGGTTGAATGCAATCGCTTTGATTTCTTTTTGCAGGATATAGCGCTATATAAATTCCATTTATTATTATTATTAATATTATTTCTTTATTATTGGTTTTCTTTTAATATCGTTATCTAGTAAGTGGATACCTGCACTTGTTTTCCTTCACCCCCTATTTCCTAAATAACATTTCCTTATTAACACAGAGAGAGTGGATGCTACACATAACATCGGTGTAAAAACTCATCATGCTTTCATTCTTGAGTGAAAAAACAAATATATTTCAAGATTCACTCCATAAGAGGCTGTCCACATTGCAAATGGTCTGGGAGAGTGCAACGTAACTTATATGAGCGGTAGTCCAGCAAACCCGGCTTATCTCTGCTATACAGCAGAGTTGAAAATGTCCGGAATCTGCAATGATGGATTCCAAAGTTCTAAAAGCATTGGTTAATTTGTTTGTTGTGTTGAACAAGAGTGGGTTTTGTGGGAAAATCTTTTTTCTGCCTGCAGATGTTAAAAGCTGGTGCAGAGCCCTTTTTTTGTTAGCAAGGCTTTTGCCCAGAGCTGAAGAAAATGATTTGGACAAAGCTAGATGCACCTGCCAGTCATTTACTAAAGACTCATTTTATTTTTAACATAAACCTGTCTGAGCCCAGAGTTGGAAGTTATGCAATGATTTGCAGGCCTGTATGAAATGTTACTCTTGTATCAACAGTGATGATGCTGGGTGTTTGCAGTTTGCATGTTTTTTTTAATGTGGAGTGGCATGGTATGCAATACAGGCATGCTTGACGCCATCAGTGTCTGGGCATATCAATCTATATCATTAACACGCACAGATTACTCCACTCCACATCAACTATAATTTTTCAGAGAGCTCTACACAAAAATTTTTAGTTTTAAAAATTCACACGTTCAATGAAATACTTCTAGACTGCATCCTTCGGATGAGACTATAAACCGAGGCCCAGTCTGCAAATGCATGCAGAACATCTTGCACACACGCTAAATCCTGTTCCGATTTTCGTAAGAGTAGGCCATTGTGTGCCGGTGGGAACGGATGACAGGATTTATAGAACTGCATACACATGAGGACTGGATGTAAAAAAGCACATGAGTACTTGTTCCATTATCCTTGATAAAAAAGAATAAATGAATAAATATAGAAAAAAACCAAGATATGCAACAAAACGCAAATAGTAGAGATCATAACATAAAGTTTCAAAGCAAACATACAACACATCATCCATATATACAAATAACCACAGCATTGATAATGGTGGAGTGCAGACTTGTATTCATCAGTGGTCTACAGGTAACATGCCTGTCTAGAAAGCAAAAAGTCCGGCTCGGAGTATGTGGTGGTTCGAATCCCATTTGAGCCAAAAACTTTTCCCCCATCCATTAGACCATAAGTGCTGGTCTGGGTGCTAGTCCTTTGGATAAGACAATAAACCCAGGCCATGTGAGTTACACATAATTATTAAGTGCACGTAAAAGAACCCACAGCAACAAGAGCGTTGTCCCTGGCAAAATTCTGTAGAAAAAAAGCCACTCTGATAGGGAAACAAATACAGTTGCAGACAGGAAAAAAAAAAAAAAAATGGGTAGGCGCTGCGCCTGTGGTGACGCACTCTCCCCGGAGAGAGCAGCCCGAAATTTCATGCAGAGAGTTCTGCTGTGACATAAAGTAATATGAAATATAATATAAAAATGATAAAATCTCACCTGGCCCAGTTTGATGTAGAGGCCTCCATTTTTCAGGCAGCCAGCCAGGATACGTTCTGCTGCTCTTCTGTGACAACCCTTGATTTCTTTCTCATAGTCCTCCGAGTCCTCCTCCACTCCCCACAGAGACCACTTGTAGTCCAGGGAAATGGTCATGCCTATCACTAGAGATCTGTATGATAACAGATTGGGTTTTATAAATGTGGTTTTCGTGTGAGTGTGTGTGTTGTGTTGTGTTGTGTTGTGTTGTGTTGTGTTGTGTGTGTGTGTGTATGTGTGTGTGTGTGTGTTGTGTGTGTGTGTGTGTGTGTGTGTGTTGTGTGTGTGTGTGTGTGTGTGTGTGTGTGTGTGTGTGTGTGTGTGTGTGTGTGTGTGTGTTTGTGTTTTGTGTGTGTGTGTGTGTATGTGTGTGTGTTGTGTGTGTGTGTGTGTGTGTGTGTGTGTGTGTGTGTGTGTGTGTTGTGTGTGTGTGTGAATGTGTGTATACATGTGTATGTGTGTGTGTGTGTGTGTGTGTGTGTGTGTGTGTGTGTGTGTGTGTGTGTGTGTGTGTGTGTGTGTGTGTGTGTGAGCAAGCAAATAAGTGTGCATATATATATATATATATATATATATATATATATATATATATATATATATGTATACAATGTATATATATATATATATATATATATATATATATATATATATATATATATATATATATATATATATATATATATATGTATATATATATTTATGCATGCATGTGTGTGTGTGTGCATGTGTGTGTGAATATATGTGGGTGTGCGTGCCTGTCTGAGTGTGAGCAATGTGTGTAAATTCCAGTATAAATATGTATAGCTCTCATTCTCTCTCAGCTTCACATTTTCAGCTCCTATTTATTATGTGGATACAAGTACTGTAATTTTGCAGTGTTGGCCACATGCCAGTACATATTTTATCTTGATCCCAACCATGAATAAATTGACTCTAAAGGCATGACTTGTATTTAAACATCATGGCGCATTTCATTTTACACACACACAGACAAGACACACATATGCACACACACATACACAGACACATGCACACACACAGACACACACACTCACACATATCTTTAGTAAACTTGTTTGACATTTTTCTTGGAACGAGCCTAGTTTCAATGTACTTTACTTATTTGGATTAAAGGTACATTACATTTGTACTTTGTAAGTGATATTCATTTTTTTCTTCAAGTACCCTTATGATTAATATTTTAAATCCATATTAATGCCACTTTAATTAACTGAAAATTGAAAAAAAAAATTACAATACATTATGCCATATATGTATAGAATCTAATTCTACACCACTTTAATTCACATACCTCAGAAAGCGCCTCACACCGCCAACAAAAACTCGAATTTTGCGTTTCTCCTGCTCAGACTGGAGCAGATAGTACACAGCTCCAGTGCCAGTTGCTCCCAGCAGGAAATATCCACACCTCTTCCTCCACTTTGCCCACCTCCCTCTCTGAACTGACTTTCCCACTTCTGATGCAGCTGACGCAAACGTCCTCTGAGGTCCTAGCTTCCTAGGCAACACTTTGTGAGAAAGGGAGTTTTCCAGCACAGGTCTGCCAGAATTTGATTTTCCTAAGCATGGTCTCTTGAAAACCGATTCTCCAGACAAAGTTCTGTAAGACACCGATTTCCCGCATATACTTTTGCAGGGCACACATCTTTGAAACAAACTTTTTGAGAACTGTTTCCCAAACAGAGTTCTGAAGGTAGCAGACTGGGCTAGTGCCACTTTACGGGATATAGATTTTCCTGACAGTGTAGTGTATGACACCGGTTTTCCTGGCAGCCCAGCATTCTGAACACAGGATTTTAATTTTCTATGGGATGAGAGTGTGCTGTTTTTGTGAGGGAGCGTGTGGATGCCCTTGTTGATGACGTGTGAGCATCTACCATAGAGACCTGAGAGGCGGTTGACTGGCTTCGCCGCCTGGTGTAGTAATGATGACATAATGTCTTCAGCAGGCTTCTTTAACTTTTCTCTGACACCTTCCTTTGCTCTTCATGAACCTCCTCATGCAGAATACCTGCAACCAATCAAACAAGTCTGAGAATACATTCTAACAATTAATCATATGTATCATGTTGGGGAATTCTGATTTTATAACTTAATTCTGAGTGTCACTGTCGGTGTCACATTTTATAACCATGAGGTCATAGTCAAATATCAATGTTACTTTTTGTTAAATCATTCTTATATCATGTGCTGAAAATCAGTCACAGTCACCCAGCATCTTTGTAAATTGTTTTACTTAATAAAAGGGGATTACATTAAATCACATGAAGGAAAATGGTGGCTTTCTTCATGAATATTTGTCATATTATATAAAGTTAAAGTACATTTGTTATTTGTAATGGTAGTATTTTGTTTATCATGATTTTGTTTGTTTTGTTTCGGTTACTTTTTTACACACACAACCTGATACAGGTCTCCTTTATAAGTTTATTTTGTAACTTGATTACTCTGACATGTAGACAAACTTGTAACACTCCACGATGAAAAGTGAACTTGCACTGCACCCAACCCAGTTTTCAGCTAAGAGTGATCTTAGGCCAGTGCAGTAGTGGGGTCAGGTAGGCCTAGTCAATTTTAATTTTCTGACTGATATAAAACAATGTTTTCTTCTACCTTGTACCGAAGTTTTAGGCAGAACTGTGTTTTCCTTTGCTTTAAAAACCTGTCTAGATAGACATAAACATGTAATCCCTTATTATGATCATTATTAAGATGAAGTTCAATTTATTTCTAATTTTATCACATTGTTGAGTCTAACATTTCAATCTGTAATATCACTTTTCATACAACTGTCAGATTTTCAATCCGTTCTTTTCTGCTGAATACAGCATAGTTGTTTTTTCATTATTACAGCAAATCAATAATAATAATAAATAATAAATAATACATGGAACTTATATAGTGCTATATCTTGTAAAAACAAATCAAAGCGCTTAACATGCTGACAGTGACACTAACAGAACTTAAAAATTCGGATGAGACTCTAAACCCAGGTTCCATGTGCAAACGCACAAAGAACATCCTGCACACGTTAAAACCTGTTCCGCTTTTCAGAAGAGTAGGCCATTGATTGTGTGCCAGTGGGAATGGATGACAAAATTTACAAAACTGCATACACACGGGGACTGGATGTACAAAAAGCATACGAGTGTTTATTCCATTATCTATGAAACAAAAGAATAAAATAAGAATAAATAAATATACAATTTTAACCTTCGATGTACAGAACCTATCATGTGGTGAAGGGTAACAAAAAAAAAAGGTCCCAAGTGCCCACACTTTAGTTTTGTGCCTCCCCTCCTCTAATTTTGGGAGAGACTGAGAGTGAGAGAGAAAGAGAGAGAGGGAGAGGGAGAGGGAGGGAGAGAGAGAGAGAGAGAGAGAGAGAGAGAGAGAGAGAGAGTAGACAGTGTGTGTGTGTGTGTGTGTGTGTGTGTGTGTGTGTGTGTGTGTGTGTGTGTGTGTGTGTTTGGGGAGAGAGAGATATTTGATTTGATTTGATTTATTCTTTTATATTGATAATGGAATAAGCACTCTGTGCCTTTTTATGTCCAGTCCCCATGTGTATGCAGTTTTGTAAATGTCATCTATTCCCACCCGCACACTATGGCCTACTCTGACTGAATCCGAACAGGATTTAAGGTGTGCAAGGTGTTCTTCTTCCTGGTTCCCACATGGGGCCTGGTGTAAAGTCTCATCTGAAGGACTTTTTAGTTTGGGGGAGAGTGGAGTCAGCACTGATGTTAACTCCAGGAGAAAAATCTCCTTCCAGAGAGAGAGAGAGAGAGAGAGAGAGAGAGAGAGAGAGAGAGAGAGAGAGTGTGTGTGTGTGTGTGTGTGTGTGTGTGTGTGTGTGTG
Organism: Stramonita haemastoma; assembly: GCA_030674155.1. Classification (NCBI taxonomy): domain Eukaryota; kingdom Metazoa; phylum Mollusca; class Gastropoda; order Neogastropoda; family Muricidae; genus Stramonita; species Stramonita haemastoma. The sequence goes on along the minus strand of CM060325.1, from coordinate 14,937,948 downwards.
TGTGTGTGTGTGTGTAAGTGTGTGTGTGTGTGTGTGTAAGTGTGTTTGTGTGTGTGTGTGTGTGTGTGTGTGTGCGTGCGTGCGTGCGTGCGTGCGTGCGTGCGTGCGTGCGTGCGTGCGTGCGTGCGTGTGTGTGTGTGTGTGAGAAGGGGATGGGTAGCCTAATACTAATTAACGGAAGTTTCGCGATTTTTTAACTAACTGAATAGCCTAACCCTAACGCTGTAGCCTAATATGTGAGTGTGAGTAATCAGTATGTAAAACTTTGCACCGAACACTACTAATATTACATACAGTAGTTGGGCCTAGTAGTAGTATAGGCCCCTAGTACCAACATCACTTCGTACTAGTATCAACCTTCATTGCATCACAGTCTTGACTAGGCCTACATGGAACTAAGGCGATCACTTACGGCTTTGTTAATCCACTGATTTTCCTGTTTTTCGTCAGATACAGCTTTGCAAAAATCACAGTGGAAGCTTGATCTTCAGCAAATGTTGACAGTAAGACTCGCGTTAGGCCTAACCTTGTTTGTGTCGTCTGCACAACTTGCATAAGGCGACTGTTTTTGGTTTCATGCAAAGGAGAACTGTTTATGTCTAGCCTAGCCTAACTCTGACGCAAAAGAGCGGTGGGCATTTCGTGGCCATAGCCTACTTTGGCTGCTTATGACAGTTGTGTTTTTTTTAGCGGAAAACCATATAATACTCGTATTGCACTCCTAGTTCTGCACTTATCTTCTTAGTGCGTCATCTTTTATCACGTCCGACTCGCACGCGAATTTGAAAGAAAGTTAAGCTTATGGTTTTTGGTATGTCTGCCTGCCTGTTCGATATTTGGGGACTTTCCCCTATTAGTATTACACATAATATTAAATGATATTAATATACAAAATGATGCACCACAACAGAGTGCAGGGTCGTAGCCACACACACACACACACACACACACACACACGAGCGCGCGCGTGCATGTTGTGTTGTTCGCATGTGTGTGTGGCCGGCATGCATGAATGTTTAATCTTTAAGTACTTTTTCTTTTGTCCTTTTTTTCGATCTTCATTCCTTAAACCACCCGAATCCCCATCAACCAGGCTAAGTGTGTGTATGTGAGTCGGGGGGGGGGGGGGGGGGGGAGGGGGGTGCTTGTCTGTATGTATAATTATGTGCCTGTATGTCCGTGTGCATGTGCGTGTGTTTGCTTGTGTAGGCTCTATACCGGCTAAAGTTATTTGCGATTTGTTAAAGTGTTGCATGTCCGTAGCTTTATCTTACGCATGTTAAAAGCCAGTGTTTTGATTTTTGTGTGTGCAAGAAATAGCACTATAGGCTTACAAATTCCACATCGTAGTATTGGTATCGTTTTTTTAATTCGAAAATATATTTTAAACTTAGATATTTTACAATAGTTCGTGCATGTTAATTTCTGAGAGGCATTTAAGGCATGTGAATGGGCTAGAGAGTTTGCATATATTTAAATTGGGTATATTATTTAAATGTTAGGAAAGGGAGAGAGCCAGACAAAATATGAATAGAGGCGAGGGGAGTGGAGTGGAGTGGAGTGAAAGAGAGAGAGAGAGAACAAATTTTTTGAACAATTTTTTTTTTGAAAGAGAGAGAGAGAGAGAATGAATAATCTTTATTTTTCAAGGGTAACAGAGTAAGTAAGCATTACATACTTTTTTTCATCCGGCCCTTGCCCTGATCAGGGAATAAAGCTAAGAAACCCCCTCCCTATCCCTATATACCAGCATCACCACCAGCAGCAGTTCAAACAATATTTTAAAAAAAGAAAACAGAATACATTCAACAAAACACGTCATCCCAACTGGATACACTGATAATTATTTAAACAAAAAATAACATAGCAAAAAACATTTTAAAAATAGCAAATATTCAGGACCATGAACCAGAAGGCATTACAAATATATAATGCGTGAGTGTGTGCGTGTGTGCGTGTGTGCGTGTGTGCGTGTGTGTGTGTGTGTGTGTGTGTGTGTGTGTGTGTGTGTGTGTGTGTGTGTGCGTGTGTGCGTGGTGTGTGTGTGTGTGTGAGCGGGAAAAACAAGCAAAGTAGGCATAAAAGGGGGGAAAAAACAGATTAAAAAACAACAACAACATAAAATCCTTTAAACACAAAAGACTATATGAAAACACATTTCAATATTCAAATGGTAAGAATACAGTTTGAATCCAACATAACAACCAAAATACTCCTCTCCATAATAAGTCTAGGATAGAATATCTGAAGGTGGAAGTTGGAGGGGAAAGGAGAGGGAAAGGAAGCAAAAGAGAGAGAGAGAGAGAGAGAGAGAGAGAGAGAGAGAGAGAGAGAGAGAGAGAGAGAGAGAGAGAGAGAGAGAGAGAGAGAGAGAGAGAGAGAGAGAGAGAGAGAGAGAGAGCATCGCCAAATTATATCGTCATCAAAACAAACCAGTCAACAAAAATATTTTTAAAAAACTCACACTTCCATAAAAATAACTATCATCAATGAAACCTAAAAGAGAGAGAGAGAGAGAGAGAGAGAGAGAGAGAGAGAGAGAGAGAGAGAGAGAGAGAGAGAGAGAGAGAGGAGAGAGAGAGAGAGAGAGAGAGAGAGAGAGAAGGGGGGGGGAGAGGGGGGGGGGGGGTTACAGATCAAACGTGTGTATATAAATATCAGATCTTGTGCATACTGTACTCCACACTTGTAAACACAGTCATTCATGAATGGAACACTGAACAAAGACATTGATCAAGTTTTCGTTTTCGTTTTGGTCATATTGCATGTCGGTTCAGTTCAAACACTAGTAGCCTATATCAGAGAAATTCAAGCAGGTTACAAGCCATGCATAAAGAGTAAACATGTAAACATAATATCATGGATATATACCACAACAGTATCCGAACATCAGCACCAAAAAGATATGCTATAGCCTATCTTAGTTATAAACTCAGCCAAGTACAATCACAAACACTCGTGTTTTGGTGCTTTCTTGTATCACTTTTCATCCAGTGTTGACAATGCTTATTCGAAGTAGCTCTGAAATTCCCTCTCCATTTCGTTTGATTTCAGCTGCGAGCCGGCTACCCAACCCTAACTGCAGTCTTTTTTGCTGGAGGGGGAGGTAGGCTTTTCCCAATGTTCTGACCAGCAGTGACACAATGACTGACGAACTGACTTTTTGTTTCTTTTGAATTATCATACTATTCAAATATTAGAACAAAAGGATCTGTTCATTCTAATATGCTTTTAAAACATGGAAGTGACAAAACACTCGATTCCAGTCATGTTATCTTTACGACCAAAAAGCACGGGCATCCTGAAAGTCTAGTGGTAATGCACTTGTGATCTGCTGACCTAGGTTCGAATCTCTCGTTCAAGAGGATTTTTCTTCGGTAGGTAACATCAATGCCGACTCCATGATCTACTCTCCCGAAAAGTTCTTTGGATGAGACTGTAAACCGAGGCCCCGTGTGCGAACGCATGCAGGAACATATTGCACACACGATAAAACTTGTTCGCTTTTCGGAAGAGTAGGCCATTGTGTGCCGGTGGGGACGGATGATAATTTACAAAACTACATTCACACGGGGACTGGATGTAAAAAAAAAAGCACATAGATCTAATTTCTTATTCCATTATAAATGAATAAATAAATAGATAAATAAATAAATAAATAAATAAAATTAATAAACAAACAAATCACTCCAAATCATCAACATGTAAGTTCTAAGAGGGAATTGTGCAAAGCTGGTATTTTTCGCAGGGCAAAAAGTCAGTAAGTCAAGTGCCTGTGGTGTGTGCTCACCACTTGTGTCTAAACATTCTAATCTATACAGTTGATCCATTCTATACAGAGCTGTTATGACATACAGTCAAAATGGAAGCAAAAAAACTAACGACAAACATTTCGTTGGTCCTCTAAAAGAACATGCATTATCTTCATCATCACAAATTTTAAAAAATGATTATAGGTGATCAAAATAGATAAACATTTTCTACACCTTCGTACATGTGTAGTTGGGATTCTAGAACAAGCCTACTTGGGTTAGAAGCAAAACAAAGCAGTTTTTAACGAAGTGTATTTACAAAGCAAGGAAATCATTTATAAAACTTGTAACCCCAAAAGCAAAACGTCTAACATGCTACTGACAAATGGTTTCAGTTCACGTTTTCATGGGAGTAAAAATATTTGAAAAAAACAGCTTCATGTTCAATACAGTTTAGAAGAAGAATGCACCTAAAACTCAGTTTCGACTAAATATTTTCTAGTAATACTCGTACAACTCTACTGTTGACCCTGGAAGGATAGGCCTATAACATAGGGGGGAAGGGGCAGCAAACAAAGCTGAGCAAATTAACTGAACTTAAAAATAGATACAGATGCCATGCAAAACTATCTTAGAATTCCATACAAAATTTACAAAACTGCATACACACGGGAACTGGATGTAAAAAAAAAAAAAAAAAAGCACACGAGTACTTCTTCCATTGACCTCGATATGATATTATAAAAAATACAATTCCTGTGCTAAAATGCACGTTTATCTTTGCCAAATCGGTTTAAAGCAAGCACACACCACACACACACACACACACACACACACACACACACACACACACACACACACACACACACACACACACACACACACTCTCTCTCTCTCTCTCTCTCTCTCTCTCTCTCTCTCTCTCTCTCTCTCTCTCTCTCTCTCTCTCTCTCTCTCTAAATTTTGACTCGACTTGAAATAGAGCCAAGCGTTTCGTACAACTGTTTGTAAACAGTTTACCATCACCCATTAAACAAATCACACATGCTAAACCATTTTTCTAGTTTTACACAACCCAGGAGGTATTGTGAAAGTAGAAAAGTAAAACAATAAGACAGGCCGATTTAAAATTAAAAAAAAACTATCAAAAACTGTACTGCATTGTATTATCGCAAGAATACAGTATTTTACATTTGCTCTATTGGACATTTGCTAAAGACATTCAGGTGGAGCTTCATGCTTTCTGAAAAGCAGGCATATATAACAGATCGTACAATACAAAGGTTGTACTAATGCCAGAAAGCAGACCAGAAACCACGCAGCAATGAGTAGGCCTACTGATTGAAGTAAAATCTTTCACTCCGGTCTTGCTAATAAAATAAAAAAACAACAACCTTGAGTTGGGCTTCCAACCCCCCTTGGTCTCTATTCGTTCATTTTTTTGTTTTTGTTTTTAATTCATTTACCTTTCCCGTTATTTAATGTTTTCTGTTTTGTTTAATAATTTTATTACGATGTGAAATCAACATGTTGCTCTTTATTTTGAGAAGAAAAAAAAGCCCCATAAAAACGTAAGAGGACTGTGATAAAGATTAAGTTTATTTGAGTTGAAAATGGGAATCAAAAACTGCTAGGAGAGATGAAGATGGAGTAGTCTAAGGGCAGGGAGTGTTATGACCTGGGTAATGGACATGTCCCTGACCTATGGCAAAGCGAAAGGCAAGAAGGAAATAAGGTAACAGGACATACTAATATAAGTTGCCGGCTATCTTACACATATTAGAGAATGAAAGGTTGACATTTTTCTTGCACCTTATCCAGTAAACAACAACAAAAAAGATAAACGGTGCAATGCCTTTTCTTATTCACAAAAAAGGTAAAGGTGTTCCATAGCCTATGTGGTCATTGGGGAGAGAGTTATCAGAAACCTCAGCTTCTCTAGGGGCCAGCATATTGAGGGCGGCACCCATCTCATCTCTCTCGCTGCTTTACCTTCCCTGTCCCCCAAGAGGGCGGGTGCTCATTTACAGTGAGTTCTCTGACCACTGAGCTATCCTGCCTTGCATGCCTTGCATTAGCAAGTTTGTTAAATAAGATGTACACGTAATTTTTGTTTTAATACTGCTGGTCTTTGAAATCCAACACTTCACTACTTCCTTCACCTCCGCCATTACTAAATTTACAGGGATTTTGTTTTAAATCAATGTTGTTTTTTTACAGCCGCAAATCCAGCAATTTAACATTTTCTTTAAAACCCCCCAAAACGCGCCCATAACTTATTCATGTTATTTCGGAAAGGGCTATTTTTTCTCTTTAACACCTTTATCCCAACACACACACACACACACACACACACACACACACACACACACACACACAGACATAGACACGCACACACACACACACACACGCACACACACACACACACACACACACACACACACACACACACACACACACACACACACACACACACACACACACACACGCACACACACACACACACACACACACACACACACACACACACACACACACACACACACACACACACGCACACACGAAAACACATACTTTCTACTCTTTACTACTAACGCCTATTTTCTGCAGTGCACTCTCACTGCGCGTTGCTTCAATGATTATTCAATAATTCCTTATATCATCAGTGCCACCCCCACCCCCTATTTAAAATAATAATATTACATGGAATTTGTATAGCGCTATTTATTGTAAAAACAAATCTTAATTTTCTAATGCACCCCTTTGCCAAATAGTGGGCATTCTACTTTTTTGTTGTTGCTTTTAACAAAACTTTTTTTGTTGTAAAATGCGCTTTTCTCATCCCTATGTACGAAAACACTTTACCCCCCCTCCCTTCCTCCTAGCCTTTTCGCTAAAATTCTAACACCCCTTCCCCCACTGACCCTGAAAAAATGTATCTGCATTGTGTCAACACACTTCCCCCCTCGCCTGAAAATGCCGGGGGCTCTTTCAGAGTAAAGAGCTTCCCCACTTTCTGGAAATGCTCTGCAAGAAATTTCCTCTTTTTTATCCTTCGCTTTCTTTCCGACTTTCCCTTCGGCTCTATCCTCTCTTGCTCACTTCCTACCGACCCAGTCTATTATCGTGCATTTTTTGCGTATCTTTTCTCGTTTGAAAACTTCTTAATGAACTACCCTGTAGTGCGAAAAGTGTCGGCTGAGGCCAGCAAGGCCTATACCTCCTGCAGAGGAGAAGCCTGGAAAAAGACCAGGCACTTTGCATTCTAGCCAATTCCAGCGAACGAAGCAAAGTGTCATCATATATACCATGTATCTACCTGCCTTTTGTGTCCACATGGGGGGCCATGGTTAGAGTTGAGGTTAGTGTAAAGGTTAGTGTTAAAGAGTTAATAGCGGGTAAGGGTTGTCTGTCAGATGGTCGGTCTCAATGTTAGAAAAATGGACACAATAAGCACATAGACAAACAGTAAGTAGCTATAGACACAATGGTAGGTAGCTCATAGTATTATTATGGAGCTTTAAATCAGAATACCTTGTCACAGCAACAGCAGATTTTACTGTTCCCTTTTGGTTTATTCCTTGACTAGAGTTCCGAAGTTTACCAATGGTGAAATTTTGTGTAAGCCACCGGTCAAATTGATTTCAAATTTCAAACCAGAGACATTTTTCTTTAAGTTGCATCCCTTAAAAAAACTAGCCTAAAATAAATAATGTAAGAAAAACTATAATGATTAGCCATATTTTTCTATCTCCACTGCTTTATTCATTCATACCCTCGTAAACACCCCTTCCTTTCCTTGCCTCTCCTTCGAACCTGATGTCTCCTGCACATTACCCATTTCAAACACACACACACACACACACACACACACACACACACACACACACACACACACACACACACACACACACACACACACACACATATGCGCGCTCGCGCAACCAGTGTGCATGTTGGGACAGGGGGTTATCTGCTCCTACCGGTGCAGTATGGCCTACTTTTCCGAACAGCAGAACAGGTTTTTAAAGTGTGTGCAAGATGTTCTGCGTGCGTTTGCACATGGAGCCTCTCAGTCTATAATCTCATCTGAAGAACTGACATACAGATTTTTTTTTCTTTCGTCGAAATGGGAAGAAAGAGCTAGGCTGAGAATCGAACCCAGAACCTCATGGTTGACTTGTTGGCAAGCAAACGTCTTTAACCATCCCGCAACCCTTTGGACTTTTTAGTATACATTTCTTTTCCACCCAAAAAGGTATGGCTGTTTCATCGCTTGTTTGCAATTTAACCAAAAAAACCCAATTTTTTTCGAGGTCTGACACTTTTGCTTCCCAAGGGCTGCATAGGTTATGGAACACATGGACTTTTTTTCCAAAAACAATGAACAATTTGTTTCAGTCAAAAAAACAACAACACAAAGCATTGATAGTGATTATCAAGGGACATATGCTCTTTAAAAAAACTATTATTTCATTCTATTTCTTGGGGAAAAATCAATTTCCAGTCTCACAGGATACGACAGTAGAAACCATTTTCCTACAACTATTTCATAAGATTCAATTAAAAAAATCAAATCCAAAAATGTTTTTTTTTAAAGATACATCACCGGGTGAGATGTTGTTGCGTTCCTGGGTTGAGATCTGAAGTTCTCCAATGGTGAAATTTTGTGAATGCGACTTTTTGGTCACCATTCAGGTAGCCATATTTCGACTTTGGGAATCATGTCTAAACACGGCATCTGTTGCATGCACTTTTTTCAAAATTATTCTGTCCCACCGGAACACAATGGCTTACACTTTTGAAACGGTTTGTTTAACGATGTTCTGCGTTTGCACAGGGGTGGGGTGGGGGTGAGGGTGAGAGTGGAGTCTCATTTAAGACTTTTCGGGGGAGTGGTGTCGGCACTGATGTTGACTCTAGGGGGAACATCTCTTGAACGGATGTCTGGGTGTTGGCAGCCAAAACCTGGGGCTGGGGGTGTTGTCCTCCTCCTCCTTGTTGACCCTTACCTGCAGTCTGGAACTGCTTCCAGACCCTGGGATGCTTAGTACTTCGGTCTGGTGCCAGAACTCCTGAAAACAGCATCAAAAAGCAACTTGAGCAATCCGGACAAGTTTACATGTTCAAACAACTCAATTCAGTATCTGTTTAAAATAAAACAATTTTCTCTTGAAAAAAGTTTCTAGCAGAGCGGGGATCGAATCCGGACTTTTCACTTTCTAGGCAGGTACGTAACCACTAGACTACAATAGCAAAATGACTAAAGTGACGCGTTTCTTCGTTACAACTACTTCAGAAGTCTTCGATCACAGGATTCAATCTCTGCAATGACACTATCCCCACTGTCCCAAAAATTCCTTGGATGAGATTATAAACTGAGGCCGCATGTGCGATAGCACACAAATATCTTCCACGCATGCTAGAAACCCGTTCGGACTTTTGGAAGAGAAAAACTACTCTGTGCAGGTAGGAACGATGACAATTTTTAAAAAAATAAAGCGTATGCACACAGGTTTTGTATTTAGACACCATCCCCGAAGTCGGAATGCTGCTACCTTAATGGTGAGTTAAATCAGTCCCATACGCAGAATTTCACTATTGGCGAACCTCGGAGCTCTAACGAGGAGGATAAAAACCAAAAAAAAATCTCAACAGCGCTTGATGAATAAAGGGTGGAATTTTTTTTTTTATTGTTCTATGACATAAAATGCAGACTTGCCGATGCTTTAGATTTATTTGTGTAGACACGTGTATCAGATCAAATGTGCACCCTGAAGATATGTAAATTTCGCCCGATTATGGCGTAAAAATACCTGGTCAGCATCTATCTACAGCTTCACAGTATTACCGAAGTATTTAAAAACCAAAACTTAAAGATAGAAAATGGTTACGGGTGGCGCGATGGCCTGGTGGTTAAACTGTTGCGCTTGTGATCGGACGGCCTGGGGTTGAGTCACCTCCCAGGTACCTGTTCAATGGCATTTTCTACCTAAAGTTAACACAAGTACTGACTCGACTTCGCTGAAAGTCCTGTGCATGCAACTATAAACCGTAGTCCCATATGTGAACACGTGCAGAAAACGTTAAAACCCATTAAAGCCTTTTGGCAGAGTAGGTCATCGCGTGCCAAAATAGATAATCTTCAAACAAAAAATAAAGCACGCATAATGCTGTCTTTAGACATCCCCGAAGTCGAGATGCAGCTAAATGGTTTGCAAAGGGTTTGCTACGCAAAATCTAGCCGGTGGTTTACCTCGGAGCTCTATCTCAAAGGAACGAAAAAATAATACTTACGCTTGTAAGTTCTTGATATGTAGTACTGTCACGAAGTGCAGCCACCCCGATTGGATACGTTCTCCTGCCACGATGAAAGACACGCGCCCAGAACCGTGATTCGATCGCCCATGACAACTGTCGACACCTATGCCAGACTTCTGAGGATTCAGAGCAAGAATAGAGTGACCCAGAAGGTCTGGAAAGTGCTTTAAGAAAATGTTTGGGGGCGTGAAGTGTCCCTTCCCCTCGTGAGCACGGTATGCGAGGGTAGGCAGGCTGCGCCGTTTTAGGACACCCAAATCTTTGTTCCACGCCACTCTAGATGGGCTCCCTTTGTGACCACTGCCGAAAAGGTTGATCGGATACTGACGGGAGTACTCAACCCTGTGGTCAGTGAGCCTTGCAGAGAACTCCCGGGACAAAGTTTGATTCGAGCTCAGAAATTAGGAAGGACTGGGTGACTTTTGTGGACATTGAGCACACACACGTTGACAGATCATACTCTGTATAGACACGCCAGGAAAGTGTGCAAGACAGGGGTTGCATGTTCGGATCCTCTGCAACCCTACCTCTTTCTACTGTCGGTTCTATGCCGACTAGCGGATGTCCACAAGGACCACAGCCCCTCCTGCTCTCATCGCCTTTGCTCCTTGAAGTGTTGCAGAGATGGGAGGTCATGTAAGCGCCACTCTGATACCAAATCCCCCAAACCCCTGCCCACTTTGCTGCTCAATCCAGTGGGAGATGAAGACGGATGACATCAATGTCCTAGATCCCTGGGCAACGGAACCAGGCTGTGCACTAGTCTGCCCTTCAGGGATTTGATGTAGCACTTTCTCCTATCCCCTATTCTAAACCCTTCTCCCCAAAGATCTGACATCTGTCTACTTAGTCATGGGGATCTTGGACAAGTTCAGGGTCATGCGCTCCAACATCGTGGCGATGGCGTCTCCATGATCTCTGGTGAGAAGGATCATTATCACTGGAGAAGATCTGATGACAAGACCATGAACACAGCTAACAGTATATAGTCTACATTAACCCTTTTACACACACACACACACACACACACACACACACACACACACACACACACACACACACACACACACACACACAGAGATTACGATAGGGGATGGGAGTGGCCTCTTCTTTCAAGTGTTGCTCCCTGCTCTCGACCATAAACTGAAGTCCCATTTCTGAACACAAGTTGAACATCTCGTGAACACGTCAAAACCGGTTCCACAATTTGGAAGAGTAGGCCCTTTGTGCCGGTAAAAAGTATAGAAATATCTGGGGAAAAAAAACATACACACTGGTGTGTTTGGACTTCATCCTCAAAGTGGGAACACAGGTATCTGAATGGTTATCAAAATCAGTCGTTCATGCAAAAATCTCACCATTAACCAACCTGGTAGCTTTAGCTGAGAAATGGGGAGAGAAAAAATAATGCAAAATACAGAATTCTGAAATGTACAGGACAGCCAACTTCCTTTTCTGCCACAGGTTACATGACAGCAATCAAACTGTATCAATGTCTTTGCTTTCCAATTAAACATCTTTCCTTTGAAAAAATATTGAAGAGAGAGAGAGAGAGAGAGAGAGAGAGAGAGAGAGAGAGAGAGAGAGAGAGAGAGAGAGAGAGAGAGAGAGAGAGAGAGAGAGAGAGAGAGAGAGAGAGAGAGAGAGAGAAGGAATGATCATAGAGAGACAGACAGACAGACAGACAGACAGACAGACAGACAAACAGACAGACAGACAGACAGACAGACAGACAGACAGACAGGCAGGCAGGCAGGCAGGCAGGCAGGCAGGCAGGTAGGCAGGCAGACAGGCAAAGAGTAGTGTATGCGAGGGCTCGCTTGCGCACACGCGCGCGCGTGGAGAGCGTGTTGCCACAAGTGCAGCGTCACCCATTATTTTTTTTTTCCTGTGTGCAACCGTTTCCGTTTCAGAGTGACCTTTTTCAACAGAATTTTGCTAGGGACAACGCTCTTGTTGCCGTGGGTTCTTTTACGTGCGCTAAATAATGATGTATAACACACGGGACCTCGGTTTATCGTCTCATCTGAAAGACTAGTGTCATGTTTAGATAATTATCCATGAAGTCAGAGTACCCCTACAATCATGGTGAATAAATAACAGTGGCATATACACAAATTTCACCATCTGGCAAACCTCGGAGCTATATAGCTCAGGAAAAGTTTATAAATAATGCATGGTTTAGAAGGTGTAATGCACATGAATTGATAGAAAATTCTCTTACCAGTTCATCTTGCGAGAGGATGGAAGAACAAGGATGTCAGCGCGAGTTGCCAGGGATCTGCACATTCTCTGCTATGGGCATCATCAGGATGGTGGCTTTGTGTCGATGTTTTCTTCTGTGGGCATCATCAGGGTGGCAGCTTTGTGTCGATGTCATCTTCTGCTATGGGCATCATCAGGATGGCAGCTTTTTGTCTGATGGATTTGGCCAGCCTAAAACAAAACGCATGATACCCGTCTTCAGTTCTCTAGCACTGATTTACAGCTTTTGTTTTATTTTGTACTGTTTAGAGCCCTACAGACCACGAAAGCCATATCAGGGCTGTCATTTCATTCAGTTTCTGGGGCTCTAGTAGTAACTTTTACTTCAAGTTTAAAACCAACACGACTTTATTCCCTCAAGTATCCCACGCCGTCAATTCGAAAAATAACTGAAAATATTTTAATGAGTTTATTCCTAAAGGCCGATAAAACCAGGCTGTGCTGAGGACGCCAGCCATTGTACTCGATTTATCATTCCCAAATTACACAACAGTAAATAAGGCTTCAAAGCAGATTACAAAAAAAGGTTTAAAATGACATATAGGTATATAAAGCTGTGGAAACCACATACTATGCTTATCCCGAAAGTTCTTTGGATGAAAAGATAAACAGATCCCCAGTGCGAGCACATGCAGAACCTCTTGCGCTCACGTTAAAATCTGTTCCACCTTTCATAATAGGCCATTGCGTGCAAGAGGGAACAGAATTTATAAACCAGCATGCACAGGGGGACTGGATAAGTAGCCCACCTTCGGAATCATCCTTGCATTCCCGGGACGGGATAGCCTAGTGGTCAGAACATTGCGCTCGCAATTTGACGACCCGAGACTCCCGTTCGAGGGGATTTTTCCCCTGGAGTTAACATCAGTGCTGACTCCACTCTCTCCAAAAGTCTTCCGAATGAGACTAAACCGAGTGCCCGTGTGCGAACGCACGCAGAACATCCTGTTCCGCTTTTCGTAAGTGTAGGCCATTGTGTGCCGGTGGGAACAGATGACAATATTTACAAAAACTGCATACACACGGGGACTGGATGAAAAAAGCACATGAATGCTTATTCCATTATCCTTGATATAAAAGAATAAATAAATCAATCTCCATCAAGTGTTAAAAAAATCAGCTAAATAGCAATAAAAACTTCGAAAAATGTTGTGTTTTGAAATTGAGTAGTTTATCTCACCATTCTTTTAACAGTTAAGGAAAATGAAGACTTCAAAAAGGAGGAGACTGTCAATGTAATAACAAAAAAAAACACCATTTACTTATTCAATATTGGACCGACTTCAAAACTTAAGTGTCGTCAGACCTAGTGAGATCCCACTCAGTTTACAATTTCACTTTGGATGATCCAAGAATATATCTAGACCCAGATTTTGTTTGAAAAAAAACCCTCTCAGCTTATATCTACCAGTCTAACTATTATTCTCAATTACAATAAAGATATAAACTCTGAATGACAGAGATAAAAAAAAAATACTGACACGTACCGCTTCTTCAGTCTTCACCGACCAGTATGTTGAATGTCAAGTCTTCAGAGGTCTGTCTTTTTTCTCCCTCCCCAGCAGTGCCAGTGGTCTGCACTGCAGCTAGGGGGCTGTGTGAAATGACACCTTGCAAACTGCCCTGCACCCCCCAGTCCACACACATGAACACTTTTCACGCGGAAAGCGAAAGTACTTACAGTTCAGTCCGGAAGTTTGAAAAATAAAGAAAAAACAAAACGAAAGAAAAGAAGCCCCCCCCCCCCCCCCCCAAAAAAAAAAAAAATAAATAAATAAAATAATAATAATAATAATAAAGCCAGTGAAAGAAGCTGGCTTTGGTATTAAATTTGCATGCTGCTGTCGGTGACGTTTCTTATCTCTTCTCTGCTTTTGTCTGTCTCTGTCATCTCTATTTTTCTGTCTGTCCGTCTGTCTGTTCGTTTATCAGTCCCCCCCCCCTCCCTTTCTCTTCTTTCAAATTAAGAACAGTGTTGTTCTTTTCCCCACATGTATTATTGCACTGGACTGGAGGGGGGGGGGGTACTTGGGGGGGGGGATTTGGTGTTGTTGTTGTTTTAAATGAGGAATTATACTACATTTGGTTGGAGTGTGGTGGTTTTATTCATCTTGAGGTGTTATGCTTGGATTTTATGGGGCATTTTCAATTTAATAACTTGGGGGATATTTTTTGTTTTCTGTTTGTTTATTTATTTTTGTATGTTCTCCTTTTTTTTATTTAAAGTATCGTAGTAAACAAAGAAAGGGTTGTGTAAATACTTTTGATATATATCCTTTATTTGTTGGGTTTGTTTGACATGCATGCAATCTGAAATTATACTTAAGCTGTACTCTCTCTCTCTCTCTCTCTCTCTCTCTCTCTCTCTCTCTCTCTCTCTCTCTCTCTCTCTCTCTCTCTCTCTCTCTCTCTCTCTCTCTCTCTCTCTCTCCACTTTGACATACAATTTGATTAACTATTCATTAAATAGAAAAGTTTTGGTTCTTATGGTGAATTATTTCTTTTAATGACAATATACAACATGATGTACCACAGCACAGTACACGGTCATCGCCACACGCTCGCACGCACGCACGCACGCACGCACGCACACACACACACACACACATACACACACACACCGCACAGAGAAAGAGGAGCACGCTCACGCATGCACGCGGGCATACACACCCCCTAGAATAAGACGCATATGGAGAACTAGAAGATGTGACAAATGGCAGTTTAAGTCTGGTAGGGTGCATGCAACAATACAGAGTATTACACATAATATTACTGATATTATACAATATAATAAACCACAGCACAGTGCAGCGTGGTCGCCGCACAAACACACACACACACACACACACACACACACACACACCACACACACACACACACACACCACACACACACACACACACACACACACACACACACACACACACAACACACACACACACACACACACACACACACACACACACACACACACACACACACAACACACACACACACACACACACACACACACACACACACACACACACAACATACACACACACACACACACACACACACACACACACACACACACACAACACACACACACACACACACACACACACACACACACACACACACACACACCCCGCACACACACACACAACATGCACATACAAACACTCGCACACACACACACCCCTCCAAGAATAAGGCCCATATCCAGAAGATGGAGCGAAATGGCGGTTGGAGTCCCGTTCTACCCCGACTTTTGCGCAGTAGCAGAACCCACGGCACCATGAGAGTGCTCTACTGTACACATACACATTTTACCACCATCTTTGATATGGGTGGCACTGTCCCTGTGGCGACACCACATACACAGCCCCGAAGAGGGCAGCATGGCTTGAACATAGCAAGTGTATAGGAACCAAAGCTGGTACAGTGTATGCAATTTATTTTTTATTCTTTTCTTTGTGTATTTATTCCTTTATATCGAGGATAATGGAATAAGCCCTCATGTGCTTTTTAACCCAGCCCCCGTGTGTATGTAGTTTTGTAAATCTTGTCATCTGTTCCCACCGGCACACAATGGCCTACTCTTACGAAAAGCGGAACACGATTTAACGTGTGCGCAAGATGTTCTGCGTGCGTTCGCACACGGGGCCTCGGTTTATAGTCTCATCTGAAGAACTTTTGGGGGGGAACAATACATAGGTACGTCCTATCAGCTACAACAGATGGAGCAGTCAAGCATCATCCAATAGATCAAAGAACGAACTGACTGGTGTGCAGGGATGGTGCCTGTAGTTTAAAAAAAAAAAAAAAAAAAAAGTCTGGTGCTTTAAGAATTTGTACAGACTACAAGAAACTGGATCAGTCTCTCAAAAGAGAGAGAGAGAGAGAGAGAGAGAGAGAGAGAGAGAGAGAGAGAGAGAGAAGAGAGAGAGAGAGAGAGAGAGAGAGAGAGAGAGGAGAGAGAGAGAGAGAGATGCTGCCTTATAATATGCCTTACCATCTGGGGGGATGGGATAGCCTAGTGGTCAGAACATTGCGCTCGCAATTTGACGACCCGGGTTCGATTCCCGTTCGAGAGGATTTTTCCCCTGGAGTTAACATCAGTGCTGACTCCACTTTCCCCCAAAAGTCCTTCAGATGAGACGGTCATCA
>CM060325.1:14906458-14913958 GCA_030674155.1 Stramonita haemastoma | reverse complement strand
AGTGTGGTCAGTTCCTGCTATAAATAGCATCAGCTGGCCCTCATCTGGGCTGGGATGGGATGAAATAATTAGCAGCTGAGAGGAGCTGAAAGTGTGGGGAACTGACAGCTGTGACCTTGGTTTATCATCTCATCCGAAAAAACCAGCGCCCAGACCACCACTCAGGGTTCTAATAGATGGGGGAAAAGTTTTGGACCTAAACGGGGGTACGAACCACCGCACACTCCAACCCGGACTTTTTTGCTTTCTAGGCAAGGCGCGTTACGTAACACCTAGACCACCGACCCCACACCGATTAACAGTGCATGCTGGGTAACTGACCTGGTTGGAGATGGGGCTGACTTCAATGGCGATGCCTCTCTCCTTGATCTGCTCACACACCCAGGGGTGACGCAGCACGGCGTAAGCGTGACCTATGCGGGAAGTGTTGAGCAGTACAGCGTCCAGCAGATTCTGGTCCGTCAGCTCCGTCCATGCTGCACAGCAAAACAACACAGGGGGTAGAGTGCGATTCCTGTGTGGAACACTCCCAACCATCACCACTACCACTACCACTACAACTACAACAACAATGTTTACTTTTTCTGCCAGAACAGGAAAGAAGATATGTTGCTGGGCATTCCTCAGCTTAACAGTTTAGAGTTCACCAAGTATATCATGCACTCTGTCTCGCATCTATTATGTTGTGGTAATTTTCGTGATACTATGGTTACATGTTTACTGTTTTTATGTGTGGCTCGTAACCCGTGTGGATTTCTCTGTCTTTGAGAAAATAAAGTAATGGAATTTGGAATCTTAGAATCATTATGAAACAGTAAGTACATACAGGGGACGGGATAGCTCAGTGGTCAGAGCACTCGCTTTTCCCGGAGTTGAGGTTAAGCAGCATCAAGCGTGGTTACCAATTGGATGAGTGACTTGTTTACGCGTCTTGGCTTCAGTACAGTTCCCCAGTCCACCCAGCTGTAAATGGGTACCTGCCCTCTTTAGGGTCAGGGAAGGTAAAGCAGCGAGGGAGAGGAGATGGGCGCCGCTCTCAACATGCTGCCCCCTAGAGAAGCTGAGGTCTCTGATGCCTCGCTCGCCTACGACCAATTTAATAGGTTATGGGACACCTTTACCTTTTACCTTTACGTACATGCTGGATGAGAAGATTTTGTGTGGCCAGGATTTGTATTCCTCCCAATACCTCGCCATTTCTGTTTTTCAGCTACAGCCCCAAGGTTCTCCAATGGTGAGACTTTGCCTACCTGACCGTTTTTATCCACAATTTAGGTAGCCGCATTCCCACTTCGAGGATATTGTCTAAACGCGACACTTGTATGCAAAGGGGTTTTTGTTTTAATTTTGTCATGACTTCTTACCAGCCCAAAATGGCCTACTCTTCCAAAGGAAGAACGGGTTTTTAGCGAGTGCGCAAGATGTTTTGCGTGCGTTCACCCTTGGGGCTCCAGTTTAAAGTCTTATCCGTAGGACGTTTGGGGGAGTGGAGTCAAAACTAATGATAACTCCATGGCAAAATTTCCTAAAACAGGCACCTTAGTGGTGGCTGAATCCCAGGGTTTCAGATCATGAGCCCATAGTCTCTACCCACTATGCTGTCCTGCCCTCCACACCCCATTTTAAAGAAAAGGTAAAGGTGTCTCATAACCTATGCGGTCGTTGGCGAGAGAGGCATCAGAGACCTCAGCTTCTCTAGGGGCCAGCATGTTGAGGGCCGCGTCCATCTCCTCTCCCTCGCTGCTTTACCTTCCCTGACCCTAAAGACAGAATGTACCCATTTACAGCTGGGTGAACTGGGGAATTGTACTGAAGTCAAAGCATACGAACAATCACCCCTCCGCTAAACGACCACGCTCAACACTGCTTAACGCTGCTTAGGGAGAGAAAGTAAGTGCTCTGACCACGACGCATTTTGCTGACATCAATGATTAGAAAGCTTCTGGCCAGGGCCACAGAGCAAAAAGTACAGCAATCAAAACCAAAAACAGAAGAGAGCAAGAAACAGATCACTCCATCAGGATCCTGTCACTGTGGTTATGCACACATTTTTTTTTTGTTAGTCCGTCGTATTTGACGACGACTTCCAAAACAGCAGAGGAGGTAGCTGCTGTTTCGAAAATTGGACAGAAATTTCATTATGGTGGAGATGCCTTGCCCACAGCACATCCCCACTCTCTAGTTCAAGAGGGCATAAACCAGTCATCGTTGGAGATGTTCTCCAAAGGCCAACTAGCCCCCAGGGCTGCAGCACGTAAGAACTGTGCAAGTCAAGCCTCCTGGTCAGAGAGTCAAAGTCGATCCCTAAAGACTAAGGTATAAATTGAACTTAATGAGTGGGAAAGCCACTGGTCATACAGCCTTTCACTTTGCTATTGCCCCCAGCATCAATGGTTTAATCAAGAACTGTGATAAAGTCCAGGTGCTTAAGGCTATATCTCCACACCAACTAGCTGTGCTTTCTTCCCTTATGAGATAGGGTTTCCACCGGATGAGACGATAAACCGAGGACCCGTGTGTTACACATCACTATTTAGCCCGTAAAAGAACCCACGGCAACAAAGGGGTTGACCCTGGCAAAATTCTGTAGAAAAAAGCCACTCTGATAGGGAAACAAATACAGTTGCATGCAGGAAAAAGGGGAAAAAAAGGGTAGATGCTGCACTTGTGGCGATGCGCACTCCCCGGGGAGAGCAGCCCGAATTTCATGCAGAGAAATCTGCTGTGACATAAAGTGGTACAAAATACAAATACCCCCACCCCTTCCTACAAGACTTCTAAAAGTATGTTTCAGTGGAATGAGCCGAGACTGACCAGTCTCCCCAGCGTGGAAGAAGAAGGGCAGAGGAGGGTGGAGGATGTCGGGGTATCTCAGTACTTTCAGCAGCTGCAGCAGGGAGGGCGCTGTGTCCTCGTGCTGAATCAGGTCAAAACCCAGCACCACATCCGGGTACTTCTGACGTAAGCGTGCCGTGCGCAAAATGGCGTCCTGTTGCTGTTCTGTGGTCTTGCCTCTGTAATCAGGCAGGTTAGTTTATTTGTCGTCTTCGGTTTTGTGGGTATAAACTTCAATGAAAAGGAGTCTTTGTTTTTTCATACATACGTATGTACGTACGTACGTACGAACGTACGAACGTACATACTTACATACATACATACATACATACATACATACATACATACATACATACATACATACATACATATATATATATATATATATATATATATATATATATATACATATATATAATATATATATATATATATATATATATATATATATATATGTATGTATATATATATGTATATGTATATATATAAGTTGTGAGTAGCTTTTTTGTTTAAAAAAAAATGTAGCCAGGGACAACTCACTTGTTACCCTGTAAACCTTTGACATGTTCTAAATTATGTTTTTCTGTTGAACTAGTATGGACTGGTATATTTTTTGCAATCAATTATTATATTAAAACAATTGCTTTAAAAGACATGAGATGGTGACTTACTTGATGCTGGAGATGATGATTTTGACCCCAATGAAGTCAGGATGTTGCTCTTTGAAGTTTTCCACTACTTCCTGCATGATCTCCACCGTGGCTTCGTCACTGTATGTGCCCTCTAGATCATACAGCTGAAACACACACCGTCACTGTGACATCATACAGCTGAAACATAC
The DNA here is from genome assembly GCA_030674155.1 of Stramonita haemastoma. Lineage (NCBI taxonomy): Eukaryota > Metazoa > Mollusca > Gastropoda > Neogastropoda > Muricidae > Stramonita > Stramonita haemastoma. The sequence continues at coordinate 14,910,282 of CM060325.1, read as the reverse complement.
ACCGTCACTGTGACATCATACTGCTGAAACATACACCGTCACTGTGACATCATACAGCTGAAATATACACCGTCACTGTGAAATTATACAGCTGAAACATACACCGTCACTGTGACATCATACAGCTGAAACACACACCGTCACTGTGACACCATACAGCTGAAACACACACCGTCACTGTGACACCATACCAATGAAACATACACCGTCACTGTGACATCATACCGCTGAAACATACACCGTCACTGTGACATCATACCGCTGAAACACACACCGTCACTGTGACACCATACAGCTGAAACATACACCGTCACTGTGACACCATACCGCTGAACAATACACCACCACTGTGACATCATACATCTGAAACATACACCGTCACTGTGACATCATACCGCTGAAACATACATCGTCACTGTAGCATCATACCGCTGAATAATACATCGCCACTGTGACATCATACTGTTGAAACATACACCGTCACTGTGACACCATACAGCTGAAACATACACCGTCACTGTGATATCAAGGAGGTGAAACCTACGTTACTATAAAATCATGCAGCTAAAACGTAAACAATCATAGATCTCCTACACACACACACACACACACACACACACACACACACACACACACACACACACACACACACACACACACACTCACACACACACACACACTAACACTAACACATACACACCCAACACACACACACACTCACCCACCCACCCACCCACACACTACACACACACACACACACACACACACACACACACACACACACACACACACTATCCATCTACCTCCACACACAAACACACACACACAACACACTATTCTATTCTTTTTTCTTTTATATCAAGGATAATGGGATAAGCACTCTTGTGCTTTTTTACACACAGTCTCCGTGTGTATGCAATTTTGTAAATGACATCTGTTCCCACCGGCACACGATGGCCTACTCTTACGAAAAGCGGAACAGGATTTAACGTGTGCGCAAGATGTTCTGCGTGCGTTCACACACGGGGCTCGCTTTATAGTCTCATCCGAAAGACTCTGGGGGAGAGTGGTGTCAGCACTGATGTTAACCCCAGGAGAAAAATCTCCTCGAACGGGAATCGAACCCGGGTCGTCAAATTGCGAGCGCAATGTTCTGACCACTAGACTATCCCATCCCCCACTACACCCACACACACACCTACCTCCACAGTGAAGCGTAGCTCTAGATACATGACTCCATCATTGAGGGCCTCCTGCATGGTTTGCCACAGGTAGGCCAGGAAGACGGGGCGGTAGTTGACAGCAGGCAGGACCCCTATGAAGTAGAGTTCGAACCTTTGCCATACGGCCTGGATGGAGGGGTAGGCTGTGGCTGGGTCTGGCACTACCAGAGACAGGTTCTGGGCCAAGCTGTAGGGGGTACGTGTAGATAGGAGAAAGATGAAGAATTTTTTTTTTGGTTGGTGTTTGGGGTTTTGGGTTGGGGATTGGTTTTGGGTTTTGGTTTTGGTTGTGGTTGTGGTTGTGGTTGTGGTTTTGGTTTTGGTTTTGGTTTTGGTTGTGGTTGTGGTTTTGGTTTTGGTTGTGGTTGTGGTTTTGGTTTTGGTTGTGGTTTTGGTTTTGGTTGTGGTTGTGGTTTTGGTTTTGGTTGTGGTTTTGGTTTTGGTTTTGGTTTTGGTTGTGGTTGTGGTTTTGGTTTTGGTTTTGGTTGTGGTTTTGGTTGTGGTTTTGGTTTTGGTTTTTGGTATGGTTTGGGGATTGGTTTTCGTTTTGGGTATGGGTTTGGTTTTGCTTTTGAGTTTGAGTTTGGGTTTGGTTTTGGGGGTTTGGGTTGTTTTGGGTTTGGAATTGGTTTTGGGTTTTGGGTTTTGGTTTTGGTTTGGTTTGGTTTGGTTTCGGGTTTGGTTTTGGAATTGGTTTTGGGTTTGGGGTTTTGGTTTTCCTTTTGGGTCTGGGTTTGGTTTTGCTTTTGAGTGGTTTTTTGGTTTGGTTTCGCGTTTGGGTTTTGTGTTTGGTTTTGGGTTTGGTTTTTCGTATTTGGGTTTGGATTTGGTTTTGGTTTAGGATTTGGGTATGGGGTTGGTTTGGGGTATGGGGTGGGTTTCGGAGTTGGTTTTGGTTTCGGTTTTTGGTTTTTGGTTTGGGTTTGGTTTGGTGTTTGATTTGGGGTTTGGGTTTGCAAGGTTGTATTGTATACTACTTTCGGTCATGGCAATGAAGAATTATGCCAAAGAACCAGACAACGTCCTGTTGAGAAAGAAATCCTACAGAGACGTTGGCGATGGATAGGACACACCCTACGGAAACCTGTATCCAGCATCACAAGACAAGCTCTCACCTGGAATCCACAAGGGAAAAGAAAGAGAGGGCGGCCTATAAATACTTGGCGCCGGGATCTGGATGCAGATGCGAAAAAGATGGGCAAGACGTGGGGACAACTGGAACGCCTAGCCCAGAGCCGAGATGCCTGGAGACAGCTGGTTGGCGGCCTATGCCCCAGAAGGGACCACAGGCAGACATGACATGGCATGACATGACAATAGGGTTGGTTTGGTTTGGTAAGGGTTGTTTTGTGCGTCATTTTTCAGTCTATGCAAATAAGTTGTGATGTGTTAGTCGGGTTGGTTTTCATTGGTTTGCATTGGGTGTGTGCTTTTCCTAAAATTCTTTTATTTCGAGGATAATGGAATAAGCAGTTATGTGCTTTTTTTTTTTTTTACATCCATTCTCCGTGTGTATGCACTTTTGTTAATTTTGTTATCCGTTCCCACCGGCACACAATGGCCTACTCTTTCAAAAAGCGGAACAGGTTTTAACGTGTGCGCAAGATGTTCTGCGTGCATTCGCACACGGGGATCTTGGTTTATAGTCTCATCTGAAGACTTTTGGGGAGAGTGGAGTCGGCACTGATGTTAACTCCAAAGGAAAGATTTCTCTTGAACAAGATTCGAACCCTGGTCAACAGATTACGAGCGTATCACTCTGACCACCAGGCCATCCCAACCCCCAGACCAGGAGTTTTTTCTGAGGTCATATCGGCCCGGAGGATCATTTGAACAAGCTATGACAGACCAGGAGAATATCTTGATAGGCCATATGGGTCCACTGGATTACTTTCACATGGCGTATTGAACCAGTGCCTTAGTTTTGAATCTCGAATCGCGATGGAGGATTATTTTTCACAGACTTTTATATTGGACCGCAATTTTATTTTCTGAGGCAAACATAGCAACCGGGTGGAATCATTACTTTCTGAGAGGACACTCTAACTATGAGTTATCATCAGTTAGTATTTCACAACGTGACCTGAAACTGTGAGGCAAGAAAATAATACAAGATTAAAGTTCAGTACAGACAAACTTATAATCAAAAGATAACGGTTTTTAGTGTTCCATAACCCAGGCGGTCGTTAGGGACCGAGGCATCAGAGGCCTCAGCTTCTCTAGGGGCCAGCATAGTGAGGGCGGCGCCCATCTCCTCTCCCTCGCTGCTTTACCTTCCCTGACCCTAAAGAGGGCAGGTACCCATTGACAGCTGGGTGAACTGGAGGGACTGTACTGAAGACAAGGCGACCAAACGGTCACCCATCCAACTGGTAACCATGCTCGACGCTGCTTAACTTGACTTGGGGAAAGCGAGCTTCTGACCACTTAGCTATCCCGCCCCCAATATAATCAATACAAATACAAAAAGGAACGAAAAGAGCGAAGAAGGATACTCACTCGGTGTCATACTGTCGAGGACTGCTGTAACCATTTCTGTCCTCTTCAACCAACATCCAGGGACAGTCTGTAAACAACGAAAGCAGCTGTGTACACATCATT
>CM060325.1:14898958-14901458 GCA_030674155.1 Stramonita haemastoma | reverse complement strand
ACACCTTTGGGCATATGGCGGAGGGAGACACTGACCTTTAGGAAAGTGACGGAGGAAGCGGAAGACGGGGCTGTGGGGGAAGAGGGGCAGTGCCCGGAAGAAATGGAGCTCGGGCAGGAAAGGCGTGCCCTGCCACAGGGAGGCGTTGATCTCCGCCTGCTTCCAGAGCATCAGCTGCTCGCTCACCGCCACCTCTTTCTCCGTCACACTCTGGTAAAACACACACACAGACGTCACAACATTCTCTTTTTTGTGACGTCGTTAGTGCATGCAATGTCGTCATCATCAGTGTCATTTGTTGTTTAGTGTCATTATTTTAACTTTTCCCAAAGTGGGTGGGGTTTTTTTTTATCTGTTTGTTTGGTTTTTACCTACCGCTCCTATAAAAATGGATTTCGTTTTGGTTTAGTCTCCATTCTGTCTGTCAGTCAGTCAGTCAGTCTGCCTGTCTGTCTGTCTGTGTGTTCTCTCAGCCTCTCTCCACTCACCCTGTCATGTTCATAGCTTTTCAGGAACTTAGGTTTCAAGAAACATCCGCCAACCTCTTACCAGGGGGTGCATTCAATTTAACAACACTATAATCTTTTTCGTCATTTGCGGAAACCAGGCGCCATAGCTCTGTTGGTCAACGCGTTGGGTTTCAGGCTTCAGGCTGGAAGGTCGCGGGTTTGAATCCCGTAGGTGTCAGTATTTTGCTTTGACTCTGGCTCTTTATCTATTTATTCTTTTATATCGAGGATAATGGAATAAGCACTCATGTGCTCTTTTCTTTCTTTTTTTTCTCTTTTTTTTTTTTTTTACATCCGGTCCCTGTTTGTATGCAGTTTTGTAAATCTTGTCATCTGTTCCCACGGAAAACACTGGTCTACTCTTACAAAAAGCGGAACAGGATTTAAAGTGTAGGACCCAGAGTGAGTTTGCTAGATCTGTGGGTTCATTGGGAAGACTGTGACAATGCAGCTAAGCTTCCTCCGCTTCACGGAGGCCATTCTAAAAGCGTTGCTCTAATTACCTGACCAACATTGCAGATGTCTGTGTCTCTCGGGCTTGGTTTAAAGGCGGTATAAATTGTTATGAGACGTGTATTTTTAGCCCTGTCAAGCAGTATCAAAACACATGCACTTCAATGGCAACATCCTTACATCATCCTCATCACTATCGATGCAATAGAAGAAAATTGTCTATGACTAGGCTCCATTACTTTGAAAAGGTCGGGGTGTTGTTGTTTTTCAAGCTTATAACTGAATACCTCGTGAAACTTGACGTAAGGGTTTTTATAGTAAAATTTGGTATGAATTTGTTTCTTAACTGCATTTGAACAAAATATTTACATTCTATAGACGTCAGGACTAGAGAAAACCATGGATGTCTTCATCAACTCTACTTTGGCCCAGGCCAAAAGCTGTCAGTTATTGATGTAAGCATGAGCTAAAGGACCAAGGCCTACATTAGAATGCTGTTAGGCTTTAAAATGTTAAGATTGCCTTCAGCCATAACAAATTTTAGCAAAATGCACTCTACTTTAAAGAATACAATACTGTAACATTCCGAAGTCGGACTATGGCTGCCTGAATGGCGAGGTACTCGAACACAGTCTTAATATTCATCATACAGATACGCTTGTAAGCCAAAGATAACATCTTTTCATGACGTCATAAACGCTACCTCTTCTGTGCATGCGTCACGCCACCTAAAGCAATGACATCGTTTCATGACGACATAAATTTATACAACCTCGTCTATGCATGCGTCACGCAAGCTAAAGTAATGACATCGTTTCATGACGAAACTAATACCGCATCATCAGTGTATTCGTCATCAAGCACAAAACGTCACTCATTGAAACAGTCAGCACAAAACAAGCTCAGCTATAAACCAACACATAATAGCCTAATTATCGTCGTCGAACTAAAAAAAAAAAAAAAAAATTCAAAACCAAACCTTTTTGTTACAATCAAACACATTTTCGACATTTTTTATCATAGTTTTTACCTGTTTTGCTCCCAGTCGCTGGGACTGCTCCAACTTCACGATTTCTCGTCTGCGTTCCAGGTACACGTCATCACTTTCAACTGTCTGTGTCTGGCAAACGGTGACGTGTAGAAGCACACCGATTGTTGTCGTCATCAAAAGCGTCACTATCGCTCCCACCCCGTGAACATGTTTGCTGTGTTTTCCTGTGGCCATGGTCACTGTCATAATGCATTAGGATCATGGTAATTATTATACTTTTAACATAGTGAATTTGCAAAACTCTGTCTGTCTGTCTGTCTGTCTGTCTGTCTGTCTGTCTGTCTGTCTGTCTGTCTCTCTCTCTCTCTCTCTCTCTCTCTCTCTCTCTCTCTCTCTCTCTCTCTCTCTCTAGGGAAAGGGATAATCTAGTGGTCAGAACATTGCGCTGGCAATTTGACGACCCGAGTTCGATTCCCGTTCGAGGAGATATTTCCCATGGAGTTAACATCAGTGCTGACTCCACTCCCCCCAAAAGTCCTTTGGATGA
>CM060325.1:14868958-14893958 GCA_030674155.1 Stramonita haemastoma | reverse complement strand
GTTGTATCAGACCAGGAGTCCAAGCCAGAGGTAGTATGCAGGATTGCACAGACAATAGCAGCACTGTCAAAACTGAACACCATCTGGAAAGATAAAAAATATTTCACTCAACTCCAAGATCAGACTAATGCACTCCCTTGTCATATCCATATTTCTGTATGCCTGTGAATCGTGGACCCTGACTGCTGATTTGGAGAGGAGTACAGGCCGTAGATATGAGATGCTTCCGGAGACTCCTTGGCATCTCCTGCAGAGATCACATAAGCAACGATGACGTGCATAACAGAATCCAGCAAACAATTGGTCCGTAGGAAACCCTTCTATTAATCGTAAAGAAGCGTAAACTTAAATGGTACGGGCATGTCACAAGATCAAAAGGACTTGCAAAAACAATACTGCAAGGCACTGTCCAGGGAGGAAGAAAAAGATGCAGACCAAGGAAGAGATGGGAGGACAACATCAGCGAATGGACAGGCCTAGAACTCAACGAAATTTTTAGAAAGGCAGAGCAGAGAGAGGAATAGAGGGAACTGGTTGTCAAGTCTTCAGGTGTGCCCCCACGGTCGCCAGACTACGGGATAGATAGATAGATAGATAGATAGATAGATAGATAGATAGATAGATAGATAGATAGATAGATAGATAGATAGATAGATAGATAGATAGATAGATAGATAGATAGATAGGAATTTCAATGTGATATTTGGACACAGACATTATGTCAGTTTTGCCTCTCTTACATGGTGCCAACTCTGTATTCTCATCAAAGAATTCTTCCTCAATTAAAATCTCTCTATCTAAATCGGATAACTCCTCTGGGACTATTATACAATCTACAGCAGCACCGCTTTCAAGGGTTAGCTAGCTTCTGAAGCCCGTTGGTAAGAACGGTCACTGAAACTGTCTATAACCATTCATTTCATAATCAGTGTGAAACTTTGTTCCTGCCAGGTGCTTCCATACGAATTCTCCTTGTTTTCTACTTCTTCTTCTCATTATTATCATCACTATTCTTATCATCATCATCAATACTCATTATGAATGAGTAATGAGGAAGGTGGCAGGATGGTTAAGACGTTCGCCTGCCAACAAGTTGGGTTCGTACCCAGCCTCGCCCTTTCTTCCCAGTTTGACGAATCAATCGAACTGAATGTTAAAGTCATTCGGATGAGACTATAAACCGAGGCCCCGTGTGCGAACACACGCAGAACATCTTGTGCATACGTTAAAACCCCGTTCCGTCTTTCGGAAGAGCAGGCCATCGTGTGCCGGTAGGAGCGGATGATAAAATTATATTAAAAAATAAACCCAGCATGCACACAGGTATCGTGTTTAGACACCATCCCTGAGGGGGAAAAAATGGGTAGGCGCTGCACTTGTGGCGACGCGCTCTCCCGGGGAGAGCAGCCCGAATTTCACGCAGAGAAATCTGCTGTGACATAAAGTGGTATAAAATTTAAAAAATATATATATATATTGTGATGTTATTATTATCAGTATCATTATTATTATTTGTGATGGTGGTGGTGGTAGTAGTAGTAGTAGTAGGCCTACAAGTAGTAGTAGCAGCAGCAGCAGCAGCAGCAGCAGCAGCAGTAGTAGTAGTAGTAGTAGTAGTAGTAGTAGTAGTAGTAGTAGTAGTAGTAGTAGTAGTAGTAGTATCGTCATCATTAAAACTTCTTTTTTCTCCTTCTGATTAATACTATTATTCCTACGAGTATCATCATTATTATAATTCTTCTTTTTTTAATTGTTGTTGTTGTTGGTGTGCGTTCACCAGCTAACCACTCTGAAGGTCGCCCAGAATATGAATTAAAAGTATTATTAAGTGACCCGGCTCCTGTAAGAATCTTTTTCTTCTTTCTTTTCTTTTATCTCCTCCGCACCCCCCTCTTCTTCTTCTTCTTCTTCTTCTTCTTAAGTCTTCGCAAGTCTGCTATTCTTCGCAGTTCTTCTTAATTCTTCTCCGCAATTCTTCCTCTTTATAATTCTTCGCAATTCTTTGCAATTTTTCTTCTCTGCAATTCTTCTTCTTCTTCTTCTCCTACTTCTTCTTTGCATACTTGCATTCTTTGCAATTACTTCTTCTTCTTCTTCTTCTTCTTCTTCTTCTTCTTCTTCTTCTTCTTCTTCTTCCAAATTAATTTCTTTTTTTGGGTCTTCTTCGTAATTCTTCACAATTCTTCTTCTCCTTTTTTTGCAGTTCTTCTTTTTCGCAATGTTTTCTTCTTCTTTGTCCTCCTTTTCTAATGGTAAAATAAGCAAAACGCTAGCGTAGAATGCCTGTAATAATCATTATTCATTTTCAGCGTGGTGTGCAGGTGTTAGGTGTTGTTTGTTAGAGTGTTAGACCGATGGTTTGGAGGCATGTCCTGTCATTCGTCACACAGTGTGCCGTCTATTTGTTTTGTCAGATAAATGTTATATCATGTTCCTCTCTCCATCCTCTGTATCTCTGTGTGTCGGTGTGTCTTTCTCTGTGTCTGTGTGCCTGTGTGTCTTGTGTCTGTCTGTGTGTCTGTGTGCCTGTTTGTGTCCTCTCTCTCTCTCTCTCTCTCTCTCTCTCTCTCTCTCTCTCTCTCTCTCTCTCTCTCTCTCTCTCTCTCTCTCTCTCTCTCTCTCTCTCTCTCTCTCTCTCTCTCTCTCTCTCTCGCACACATACACACACACGCACCTACGCGCACGCTCGAACACACACACACACACACACACTTTTTGTGGTTCGAGACGAAAGGAAAGCACCTTTCCCCTCAATAAAGATCTACATAATGGTTTAGTCTTGCTTGTTGAACAGTCGTGACAATGACTACATTACACTACAGTGCGTTCTGGTTCACACTCTTTTTTTTTTCTTTCTTTTTATTACAGCACTTTTAGCCAACTAACACTCTGATTCACTGGTGGACTGACTGCCTCCCTCCCTCAATATTTCAGTCCTTCGGATGAGACTATAAACTGAGGCCCCGTGTGCGAACGCACGCAGAACATGTTGTGCACACGTTAAATCCTGTTCCGCTTTTCGTAACAGTAGACCATCGTGTGCTGGCGGGATCAGGTGACGTTTACAAAACTGCATACTCACGGGTACCGGATGTAAAAAAAAAGCATATGATTGCTTATTCCGTTATCCTCGATATAAAAGAATGATTTTTTTAAAAAATCAAATAAATAGATAACTCACGCCCTCACTCAACCACTGGCTAACTAGTCAACCAACTAACCAAGCAGTTGAGCAAGCAAGCAGCTATCTAGCTAAACAACCAACCAACCAACCAATTAACTCAACACGGGTTTTGAATCTTGTAGATATTTCCTCTGGGGTTAACATCAGTGCCAACTCCACTCCCACCAAATGTCTTTCGGATAAGACTATAAACCGAGGCCCCGTGTGCGAACGCACGCAGAACATCTTGCACACTCGATAAACCCCGTTCCGTTTTCGGAAGAGTAGGCCATTGTGTGCCTGTGGGAACAGATGGCAGTTTAACAAAACTGCATACACACGGGGACTGGATGAAAAAAACCCCACACGAGTGCTTATTCCATTATCCTCGAAATAAAAGAATAAAAATGAAAGACCGACTTACCAACAAACTGACTAACCAGCTAAGTAGCTGGCTGACTGGCTGACCAACCACCCACCCAACTAGGCAAACCAACCAACCAAGTAGATAACTATATAGGTAGGTGTATTCCAGCTTCAGAGGATTTCTTCTCCTTTCTTTCATCAGACACAGATATGACATGGCACAGACAGAGAGCTACGAGCCAGAAACCGATGGAGGGAGGGCGGGCTGCTGAAGAGGATTACATACTACAGCGGATGGACAACGCCTAGGTAGAGTGAACTGGTTCTGATTCTGCTTCCACAAAAATCCTTCTGATGAGACAATAAACTGAGATTTTGCCGTGCCACAGCATGTATGCATTTTATTCATTAATTTTATTTTATACCATTTCATGTCGCAGTAGATTTCTCTGCGTGAAATTCAGGCTGCTCTCCCTGGGGGAGAGCGCGTCGCCACAAGTGCAGCGCCTACCCATTATTTATTTATTTATTATAATACAGCTTTGAGCCGCCCTGGGGACTCCAACTCCCTGATTTTCCCTCAGGGATGGTGTCTAAACACGACACCTGTGTGTATGCTGGTTTTGTGGTTGTTGTTTTTTTTATATAATTTTGTCATCGCTCCAACCGGCACACAACGGCCTGCTCTTCAAAAGACGTGACGAGGTTTTAACGTGTGTGCAAGATGTTCTGCTGCGTTCGCACATGGGGCCTCTGTTTATAATCTCATCCGTTAAAATCCCATCATTTTTCGTAGATACATAGAGCAGCCATGGCCTGTGGTCTAGACGACCCTAATATACCCAGCATGCAATACAACACTAATATCATATACCCATAGAATTATGCTCGGGATCATATTGTGGTTCGCGTTCATTTACATGTGTGATATTTCCAGCAGACCATCGATGTTGCTATTGTTCTTGTTTAGCATGGATACCGCTCTTATCAATTGCAAATCAGGTATAAAAAAATTTAAAAAATAAAAAGAAAGGAAAAGGTGTCCTATAATCTATGTGGTCGTAGGGGAGCGAGGCATCAGATACCTCAGCTTCTCTAGGGGGGACGGATAGCCCAGTGGTCAGAACATTGCGCTGGCAATTTGACGACCCGGGTTCGAGTGCGGTCGAGGAAATTTTTCTCCTGGAGTTAACATCAGTGCTGACTCCACTCTCCCCAAAAATCCTTCGGATGAGACTTTAAACCGAGGCCCCGTGTGCGAACGCACGCAGTACATCTTGCGCACACGTTAAATCCTGTTCCGTTTTTCGTAAGAGTAGGCCATCGTGTGCCGGTGGGAACAGATGACAATATTTACAACAACAAAAAAATGCATACACACGGGCACCAGATGAAAAAAAGCACATGATTGCTTATTCTGTTATCCTCGATATAAAAGAATAAATAATAATAATAATAATAATAATAATAATAATAATAATAATAATAATAATAATAATAATAGCGGCGCCCATCTCCTTTCCCTCGCTGCTTTACCTTCCCTGACCCTAAAGAAGGGCAGTTACCCATTAACAGCTAGGTGGACTAGGGGACTGTACTGAAGCCAAGGCGCGCAAACGGTCACCCATTCAACTGGTAACCACGCTCCACGATGCTTAACCTTGCCTGGAGGGAAAGCGAGTGCTCGGACCACTCAGCTATCCCGTCCCCCGTCCTTTTCAACTAAACATCAAAGTATAGGCCTACACGACAGAACCACAGATCAAATCAAGTTTTGATAGAATTTCCGAATTTCCCAAACAATGATGCGTTTTATTCAGTCACATAGAATGCAAAACGTCCAAGGGTGGTGCTATTTTAAGGTGCATTTTTTATAAAGGGGGATAAAAACGGGATGCTCCGTCTGTGATGATGCTCTTTAACCAGCGTTTTTCTTTCATATTAAAAGGGAAATAAAAATGTGACTGTGATCTCCATATGGATAGGTTTTTTCATGAAGGGCAATAAAAATTTGATGGTCCCATTACTGTTCTGCTGACATGGTTTTTGTTGTGTGATTTTTGTTTTTGTTCTACAAAAGGGGTGGGGTGGGGGCGGGGGGTGATGGTGATTATCAGTTTTCAGAAAGTTGTTTCCCCATGTCTTGAGAAACAGTTTATGATCTTGACATTCCCGGATAAGTCAAGTAAAAGGTACAGTGGGACCCGCTTGCAAAAACCTCCCTTACAGTGAATCCCCCTTTTGAGAAAGCAAAAAATTTGGTTTCATCGAAGGTGTTCTTTATTACGACTTGCGATCGGATATAAGAATCTTGCTTATAAGAAACCAGATATAAGAAAGTCTAGTCGGTTTTGAGAACTTTACCTTGCAACAACGAGACCTCCTTTAGTCAGTTTCCTGTAAGGGAGCTACCAAACTGAAAGCATTTCCAGGAAAAACCCAACTTGATCTTTATTCCGACGTCACACCATATGTGGCTGGCAAGTTTTGAAGACAGGCACATAAAAGCAAAATTTCTCCAATAACATTGTGCTTCTTTTTCATTTATTCCCATTATTTGGACTATCACGCACAGCGTGTATTTTTTGCAACAGCGTTAGACCCCTTCTTTCCCCTTTTTGATTGCTGGAATCAGAACCCCAAGTTTTCTCGTCTCCTTCCGTTTCCATCCATAAATGGCCTGAAAGAATCTCTGCATTTTGAGAATAGCGTCATTGTTGATGAAGAAGTTATCTGTAAGCACTTTAAGGCAATAAACATTAACAAATCTCCTGGGCCAGATGGTATATGTGGTAGAACCCTTAAGTTCTGTGACACTGAGCTTGCAAGTGTCTTTCAGCACCTGTTCCAGACCTCACTGGACACTTGCCAGATACCAGTTATTTGGAAGACTTCCAATAATTATTATACCTCTTCCAAAGAAACCCAATCCTACTGGGCATAATGATTTCAGACCCGTAGCTCTCACATCACTGGTAATGAAAACATTAGAAAAGATCATAAAATCTCTCATTCTTTCTGTTACAGAGAAAGACCTTGACCCATTACAATTTGCCTACAGGTCTAGCAGGGGTGTCGAAGATGCCAAACTATTCATTTTGAACAAGCTGTACAGTCACTTGGAAACGCCTGATTCTCATGCCAGAATATTGTTTGCTGACTTTAGTTCAGCTTTCAATACAATGCAGCCTCACATTCTGGTTAACAAAATACTTTCAAAATTTGATGTAGACAATCAACTTGTACCTTGGCTGATTGAATTTTTAACTGACAGGCCACAGCGTGTTTTTGCCAACAAAATACCATCATCGGTTAGACATACCTACACTGGTTCTCCACAGGGCTGCGTCCTCTCGCCACTTCTTTACATTCTATACACAGATGACTGTAGAAGCAGCCACAAAAACTCATTTCTGGTAAAATTTGCGGACCACAGTGCTCTTCTGTCTCTCTTGTCTGGATCAATCCTAGACCATGGTCCAGCCCTTATCGTACATTGGTGTGATGAGGCTTATCTGGAGTTAAATGTTTCTAAAACTAAAGATCTTCCTATTGATTTCAGAAGATCGGAGCACACTTCTGAGAATACCATCATCCATAATGAAGAAGTTGAAAACGTTTTGAAATACAAATATCTGGGAACTGTTTTTGACCACAAGCTAAATTGGGATGCTAACACTGACGCCATTGTCAAAAAGGGGCAACAACGTGTGTATTTTCTGAGGAAGCTTAACTCATTTTTTGTTAACAAAAAGATTCTTTCTTTGTTCTACAAGTCTTACATAGAAAAAATCTTATATAGAAAGCGTTTTAAGTTTTGCTTTCATTTGCTGGTACAATAACCTTAGCATTAAGAACAAGAATGATCTTCAGAGAATTGTGAGAATCTGCTCAAAAATTATCGGAGAAGAACAAAGAGATCTCAAGACGTTTTGTAATCAGCAGCTTGTATGTAAAGCAACGGCCAAATGGCCGATTCCTCCCAGGCCCTGTTTTCAGAATTTCAATTGTTGCCTTCAGGACATCGTTTTCAATGTCACAACAGCAAAACAAACAGAAAAAGGAATTCTTTCGTGCCAGTAGCTATCCGAGTTCTAAACTCACATAACACTGACGGAGGTTGTTTGTTTGTTGTTTTTTTGTTTTGTCTGTTTGTTGTTGTTTTTGTGTGTGTTTCTTTTTTTGTTTGTGTTTGTGAACTTCTCTGAATTACTTATCTGACTGCTAACGTCATGTATGTAGCCAATGCACGCAGGTGTACACATACATACTTATGTACCCTTAAAATAAGTATGTCTTATTTTTGGCTTTATTGATTTTTTGAATTTGAATTGAATTGCTTGTAAATTCATATGTCTTTCTACCAATGATTTTAAAACATTGCATTTATTGGTGAGCCTGTGGGGTGTGTGGGGGGGGGGGGGGGGGCGAGTGTGTGTGTAAATGTGTGTCACTGTGTGTGTGCTCGTGTGTGTGTGTGTGGGGGGGGGGTGTATGTGAAAGGGGGGGACCGTGTGTATGTGTCATGTGGGGGGAGTGGGTGTGGATGGTGTGGGGAGGGGGAAAGCGTGTGTGTGAATGTGTGCGTGTGTATGTGTGTGCATGCATGTCTACGTGCATGTGCGAACGCGCGCGTACAATGCGTGAATAATGGTGATCGTATGTCTTTTCTAGTCAATGGTGGTTTTTTATGTTTTATTTTTAAGAACATTGTATCTAAATATTGGTGTGTGTGTGTTTGCGTGTGTGCGAGCGTGCGCGCGTAGAGTGTGAGTGTTTGTGTCATTTTTATTTGAAGTTATCATATAATGTCTGAACAAAATATATGAAATGTAGTTATTTCGTGCGTTTGATTGATTTGTATCAATATGCCTGTCAGTATTGTAATTGCCCTTCAGGGATGATTAAAGTGTTTTTGACTTGACTTAACTTAATCCTCCTCGCTCCGGGTGGAGCAAAATGCGCCAAAAAGTCTCCTCCAGCTATCTCTGTCTTGGGCAAGCCAGCTGATTTCATTCCATGTTTTGCCCATTATTTTCATTTCTTCTTCTATAGTTCTCCTCCATGTACCTAACGGCCTGCCCCTCTTCCTTTTACCAGGTGGTGCCCATCTGAGTGCAGCATGTGGATGTCGGGTCTTGTTCATCCTGAGGACATGGCCCAGCCACCTCCATCGCCTTTGTTTCACTTCTTCTATGATATTGTTGATGCCAGTCCTTTTGCTCACTTCTCTATTGGTAACATGTTGTTCCCAGTGGATCTTGAGGATGCCGCGAAGACACCTGCTTTCGAAGCCTCTGAGTCGGCTTTCAATCTTTTTGTTGGTTCTCCAGGTCTCTGAGGCGTAGAGGAGGACTGAGCGGACGTTTGATTTGTACACTTTTAGTTTTGTGTTGGTCTGCAAGACTGTTGACTTCCAGATGTTTTGCAGTCTGTTGAAGGCCTGTGCTGCAAGACCAATTCTAGTTGAGACCTCCTTCTCAATATCACTATTGGACGAGATGTGGCTGCCAAGGTATTTGAAGTGTTGTACTTCTTCCAAGTCTGCGCCACGCACATTTGTCTTCCGTGCACTCTTTGTCTTTACTTTCATGATCTTTGTCTTGTCTGGGTGGATCTTGAGTCCCACGCTTCTTGCTGTTTTATCAACTTTTGTTGTTTTTTCCTGGATGTCCGTCTGAGTGTGTGAGAGGAGAGCAATGTCGTCTGCAAAGTCACAGTCCTCAAGCCGGGATGTCAGTCCCCATACCAGTCCTCTTGGTCGGTCTTCTGTAGCTTTCCTCAACACCCAATTGATGACGACAAGGAAGAGCGTTGGTGAAATCACGCAGCCCTGCCTGACACCAGTCTTCACATGGAACCATTCGCTTTGTTGTCCATTGTGGCGCACACAGCACTGGTTGTCAGCGTACATATCTTTGAGAATGTTGATGACTTTTGGTGGGAATCCGTAAGCTCTGAGAATCTTCCAGAGTGAGGGGTGATGGATGCTGTCGAATGCCTTTTCAAAGTCGATGTAGTTGATATAGAGTGAAGAGTTCCATTCAAGCGACTGCTCCACAATGGTGCGTAAGATGAAAATTTGGTCTGTACATCCTCTTCCACTTCTAAATCCAGCTTGTTCCTCTCTGAGAACTCTCTCGATAGCTTGTCTCATTCTTTGCAGGAGAATTCTGCAAAATATTTTTCCCAGGACAGAGAGTAGATTTATGCCCCTCCAGTTTCCACATGTTGCTAAGTCGCCTTTCTTGGGTAGCTTGATGATAATGCCTTTCTTCCAAGTGTCTGGTACTTTCTCTTCCTCCCACACTTTATTGAAGAGATTTTCCAATGCTCTGGAACTCACAGTGGGGTCTGCCTTCAGCATATCTGCAGTGATTCTGTCTTCACCAGGTGCTCTGTTTCCTTTCGCCTGTCTAATGGCTTCTTGAATCTCTTGCTGTGTGATACGTCCTCTTTTCATTTCAATGAGGAACCCTGTGTCCTCAATGATCGCCTCTTCATCAGGATCTGGTCTGTTCAGTGTTTCTATGTAGTGTTCGGCCCATCTGCTGAGTTGGTCTTCTTGCTTCATGAGGACTTTCCCTTCCTTGTCCTTGACTACTGTTGTCTTGCTGGTGAATCCTCCGGTGAGAGTCTTGGTGATCTTGTACACAGTTCTGCTGTCACCTTTTTCAGAGGCTAACTGTGCTTCTGAGGCTAAAGTGTCTGTGTATTTTCTTTTGTCTCTCCGGACACTCTTCTTGACTGCTCTGTTCAGTTCTCTGTAAGTCTCTGCAGCTGTAGATCTGTCCTCCTCACTGCCAGTTAGCATGAGTTGTTTTGCTGCTTTTCTTTCGTCAATAAGATTCCAGGTGCTTTCTGAGATCCATTCTTTCCTCTCTCTTTTCCTGTAGCCCAGTACATCTTTACTGACATCAGTAAATACTTTCTGCATACTGTCACAAAGGGTGTTGATATCGTCTGCTGGAAAGTCTTCAAGAGCTTTAAACCTGTTGGTCAACTCCACTGTAAACTGGGCCTTCACTCCTGGATCTTTCAGTCGCCCAGAGTCAAAAGGTTGTTCTCTGTTCTTTTTGTGTGTCCTCTTCAGCTTGAGTTGTAATTTGCACAACACAGGATGGTGGTCGCTGCCTGCGTCTGCCCCTCTCAATGCCTTGACATCTTTCATTGTCTTCCTCCATTTCTGGTTAATGGCTATGTGATCTATTTGGTTGCTCGTCTTCCCATCTGGTGACACCCATGTCAACTTGTGAATGGTTTTGTGCTGGAAGATGGTGCCTCCTATCACTAGGCCGTTCTCCAGACACAAATCTACAAAACGCTGCCCATTGTTGTTTCGCTCTCCCTCACTTTCTTTTCCGATGCATGATTCATATCCAATGTTATGGGCTCCAACTTTTGCATTGAAATCGCCCATCAGAAGAAGGATGTCGTGTCGAGGTGTCCTGTCGAGTTGTTCTTGGAGGTTGCTATAGAACAGGTCTTTCTCTTCTTCAGTAGCTTGGTCTGTGGGTGCGTAGCACTGTATCAAGGTGGTCTTTGCATACCTGGAGAAGAACCTGGCTCTGATGATTCGGGCGCTGACTGGCTCCCATCCCATTAGACTCTTTCTTGTCTGCCTGTCCATAATGATTCCAACTCCTTCCTGGTGTTGTCCATCATTACGCCCGGAATAGCACACTGTTTCTCCTGTACCAAGAGCCATAATTGCGGAATCTGTCCATCTCATCTCGCTGATGCCTAGAATGTTAATGTTGTATCTTTTCATCTCCCTCACAATTTGTGCTGTCTTTCCACTTTCATACATCGTTCGTACATTCCATGCTGCCATTCTCACTTGCTGTTTGGGTTTCGCCAAGGACTCCGTCGGAGTAGAAACTTCCTTTCGGCTTTCATCTCTACTCTTCATCTGATGCATTGCTGCATCAGTCCCCAGCTCATCACCCAAGATTTGAGGATTTGAAGATTTTGTTGGAGTTTCTGTAGCGTAGATTTCTTAACATGGTGGGTTGCTAGCCCAACGCAAGACCCTCCTCCTTATCGCATCCTGGACTTGGGACCAGGCATTGGCGGAGTTTTTGACTTGACTTGACCATAACCATCTCTTTTCTGTTCCTGCCTTCAACATCTACCTGCCACAGTGTATAACCTTTGTAAGAGTGCGCGTGCACGCGCCTGTGTGTGTGTGTGTGTGTGTGTGTGTGTGTGTGTGTGTGTGTGTGTGTGTGTGTGTGTGTGTGTGTGTGTGTGTATTTGAATTCGTTATAACTATAAATTATTGATTGCTTGTGTGTTGTATAGGTCGAATGCAAACGCTTTTGTTTTTACAAGATATAGCCCTATATAAATTCCATGTATCATTATTATTATTATGATTAAATCGTCCTATAAGCCAATACATGGACAGGATTCTGTAATTCACGAGTTTGCTTGAAGATTAAAGTCGCAATAACTAGACGAACACAAGTAGATAAATGTATCGTCATTCACTGGAAACGAATGACACTTGAATGACAAGGTCATATGCTCAACAAGATGAAATAAATTAGGCTGTACTTTTTAGGCCGACTTGTTCAAATTTTATGCATGTCCACAGGTGTGTTTTTTTTTTATAGTTTCCCTGCCCCATCAGTGGTAGGCTTTCAGTAACACCAGTACCAGTCAGGTGTCTGGAAGCAAGTATTTTTTCAATCTTTTCAAGGTTCCTTTGCGATTTTCATTCCTGTGATAAGTGATATACCGAACAGTCAAGCATAGATCATTTTATATTCTCTCGGAAGAAAAGCTTCTGCTTTATTTTAGTCATGGTTTTTCGTTTAAAATTACAGGAACAAAAGTTGTTGAATCCACAGA
The DNA here is from genome assembly GCA_030674155.1 of Stramonita haemastoma. Taxonomy (NCBI): domain Eukaryota; kingdom Metazoa; phylum Mollusca; class Gastropoda; order Neogastropoda; family Muricidae; genus Stramonita; species Stramonita haemastoma. The sequence continues at coordinate 14,881,573 of CM060325.1, read as the reverse complement.
ATTCCTCTGTGTGTGTGTGTGTGTGTGTGTGTGTGTGTGTGTGTGTGTGTGTGTGTGTGTGTGTGTTTTAAGTTGCTTTATATTTTGAACATTATAACGTTGTCACTGAATTTCAACTAAAACATGGAGAAGGCTAGTTATAAATCCCATTCTTATGTACACAGAACGTGACCAGAACGAATAACAACAGCAACAAAATTGATGAGTAATTGTAGAGACAGTGTGTTTTGTTTTTACTATTCTTAAATGTCCAATTGCGACACTCCACCATGAAACGAGTCGCTTAGCACATCACTCTTTTTTCCACTAGAAGCCATTAAAGGCAGGTGGGGTCAAGTTGGCTATTTTCAGATTTGGATTGATTATAAACCTATAGCCATTATTCTACCTTGTAAAATAATACCGTCATAACTTTGTATCCTTTTGCTTTTAAACATGCTTTACAAAATGCCCAAGCCCTCATTCTCACCAGTTATTATGATGCTAAACTTGTCCATTTCTAGTTTAGTCATTTCATACAGTCTATCAATTTAACTTGTAGCCTAATAACTTTTAACAGATTTGTCCGATTTTCAATGTGTTTTTTCTATTGTATAGCCATTTCATAGCAGAATAATAAAATGTTAAAACTTAAAAGTCGACCTCTGGTGCAATGGACTCCTTTTAATTATTTTATCCTTTTATATCAAGGATAATTGGATAAGCACATGTGCTTTATTTCATCCAGTCCCCGTGTGTATGCAGTTGTGTAAATATTGTCATCTGTTCCCACCAGCACACAATAGCCTACTCTTACGAAAAGCGGAACAGGATTTAATGTGTGCGCAAGATGTTCTGCGTGTGTTCGCACACGGGACCTCGGTTAATAGTCTCATCCAAAAGACTTTTGGGGAGGGTAGAGTCAGCACTGATGTTAACCCCAGGGGAAAAATCCCCCAACGGGAATCAAACTGGTCATCAAATTGCCAGCGCAATGTTCTGACCACTAGGCTATCCCGTCTCCTTATGTAGTGGAGTGGAGCGTCACAGTTAGCTATTATTTTACTCATTTACACTTGCTCCCTTATAAGCAAGCACATTCAAAGTAGTGTTCAGGTGCTGGGATATCTTATATCCCGCTTAAAACAAAGCCCCGCCTATAGGAAAACCTAAAATCAGGTCCCCACGACTTTCTTAAAAGTGGGTCCCACTGTATACAGGCGTTGTTCAGAATGCTCCCAGGCATACTGAGCCCCTGGTGGTTTTGATTAGATTTATTCTTTTATATCGAGGATAATGGAATAAGCACTCTTGTGCTTTTTTACACCCAGTCCCCGTGTGTATGCAATTTTGTAAATGTCATCTGTTCCCACCGGCACACGATGGCCTACTCTTACTCAAAGCGGAACAGGATTTAACGTGCACAAGATGTTCTGGGTGGATGGGGTCTAGTACTACAAGGTAGGAAGGCATCGCTGATCCATATGTTATCTGTATATTACTTGGTATTGTTTATTGCTCTTGGTATTTGGGTCATTCTTATTGTTGCTGTTTAGAATTTTTAAAAATCTTGATCTTAACCCTGATAAGGGCGGGGACTGGATGTAAAAAAGCACACATGCTTATTCCTTATCCTTGAAATGAAAGAATTTGCCTTGCCTTGCCTTGTATATCTGGCAACTATGGCCCAGTTTGGAGCACACCAGCGCCCTGTAGATAATTATGCAGCAGTGTTTTTTGATTCACTCCCCAAGCAGTATGGGTGATCACCTACAGGAGGTTCAGGGCAGTATACTGTTCCTACGTTTTGTTTCGAATTGGCTGGGACATGTGTAATCGACCCCTTTTGTTTGGAGCTGGTAGTCATCATTTGTTGTACGTTTCAGGTTGGCTGTAGTGTGTGGTACATTTCCTTTCTGATATTTCAGATATATTGACGAGTTTTCGTTTTAGGTTGCTTGTAGTGTGTCATACATTTCATTTCTGTGATATATTGACGAGATTTTGATTAAGGTTGGTCGTAGTGAGTCATATATTTCATTTCTTTGATATATTGACGAGATTTTGATCAAGGTTGGTTGTAGTGTGTCATACATTTCATTTGTGATATATCGACGAGTTTTTGTTTTAGGTTAGTTTGAGTGTGTCATACATTTCATTTGTGATATATTGACGAGTTTTTGTTTTAGGTTGGTTGTAGTGTGTCATACATTTCATTTGTGATATATTGACGAGCTTTAGTTTCAGGCTGGTGATAGTGTGCCGTGGATACAGTGTTGTAGTTGGTTCCCTTAAAGAGTGTGTGTGTGTGTGTCTTCGTTTTAACGTCTATCCACTAACCAGTGATTTAAGACTGGACACGGGAAGGAGATGGGAGTGAATATATGTGTATTAGTTTGTAAAGTTGAATGAATGATACGATGAAAAAACAATCTCACCATCAGAAAGTCATTGAACTGCACATACAGAAGAAGACAAAGGAAAAAAGATAAACTTGGGTAGGCCTATGCTCGAATGCATGTATGCATGCGTGCGTGCGTGTGTGTGTATGTGTGCGCGCATGCGTGCACGTGTGTGTATGGTTATCATAGGTAAAAACAAAGTGACATCTGAACAAGAAAAACACTAACTTTAAACCTATAGTAAATGAGCAACTGGACTTCGAAGCAAATATTCACAAATGCTGAACATTAGTAAAAAGTCACTAAAAACATTTTTTAACCAACTATCAGAAATATCAGGCAAAAATGATTTTAAAGTTTGGCATTAAAAAAAATAAATGACCATTTGAAATTGTTTCCCCGCGACAGCATTTAACTCCTGTTACAAATTTTGTTTTTAACGCATTTAGCTTTAACTGATAAAGAAGTGAAGTAATTTGCCTGAGCTTTGCCATGCTATAATGGGGAAATTTCGAAGCTGTATGTTTTAGGTTACAAGACTGTATAACACGTTTATCAGAAATGTTACCAAGGTCTTTATCCAATAACTTCATTTCATTCTTTGATTTCTTTTCCAGTAAATTGCAAGTCTCATAGATTGAAAGTGGATAATTCAACTCAGTTTTGCGCCCCTTTTGGCAGCTCGGTCAGCCCACTCATTATAGTACAATCCAAGATAAGAAAGGAAGTACATCAACTTCCTTATATGTGCCAAAAGATGATGCATGGAAGGGAACACCAAGGGAAAGACGATAAGCCTTACAATCTAAACTTTATATTTTTTAAAGATATTTATGAGCACTGTAATTTTTTATGAAGATATTTAGGAGCACTGAAAAACACTTCTAGCCCACACTTAGAACAAAAAAGTGATGTTGCCGAGTGTTTTAGTGTATAGGGTCACACATCGATTATATAATAAAGTAATAAAGCCAGAAAGAGTATCAACCTGCTCAAAATTGTCAATAAGCAAAAGTGGGGGCAAGAATTTCAGGCGAGTTGGGAGGTAATGGTAACGCCAAGGAATTTTACAAATTGCAGATAATCAATTAATTCATTTTCTTATTTGAATTTTGGGAGATCATAAGGATTACTACCATTATTAAAGAGAACAATGTGCGTTTTATCTGGGGATAACATTAAACCATTTTCTGAAATATAATGACTTACTTTGTCAAGCTCTGTTTGATATACCTTTTACGATTTAAAGATCTTTTGGGGGTTGCTCGTTTCATTGTTACATTCACCCACATACAGATGTTATCTGCGCATTGTGCTATGACTACTGCATTTGAAACGTGTTTGGGTAGATCATGCAATAACATACTAAATAAAATTGGTGCTACAACTGAGCCCCAAGGTAGACCCATCTGTAGAGGTCTAAAATTTGAATAGGTATTACTTATCCTTACTTGCATGCTTCTTTCACTCAAGAAACTTTATACATAGTAGTAAATGTTTCCCAACAGTCCTGTATGTTTTAATTTATATAATAATTTTGCATGCCATACCTGATCATATGCTTTTTAATGTAAAAAAATGTTGCAAGGATATTTTTTTGCCTTGCAAATTGATATTTAATTTGGGTGGTAAGTTTGACTAAATGGTCAAGTGATGATTTGCCTTTTTGAAAGCCTGTTTGGTTAACTGGTATCATATCATTTTTACAACAGAAATGAACTAATCTTCTTAATACAATTCTTTCCATTAGTTTACAGACATACGATGTCAAAGCAATAGGTCTGTAACTTTTCTTATCATTTCTAGGTTTCCTTTACTTCAGAATTGGTACAACAATCGATTGCCTCCAAATATTTGGCGTGTTGCCAGTAAACCAACATTTTTTTTTTTAATGTGCAAAAAGGCAATACAGTTATCTGGTAGATGTTTTAACATGTCGTTAGAAATACCATCAAGTCCAACTGATGACTTCTTATTCGGCAGAGAAGATAAAGCGTCACATACTTCATTTATAGTTATTGGAGCATTGATATAATGATTGTCAGATTGTGGATCCCTGTACTTGTCTTTACTTTCTTCCATAGTTCTGTGATTTTGTGTAGTGGGAGACAAACTTTTTAAACTCATAGATTCAGAAAACATTTCCACAAATATTTCTGCTTTTTCAAAGATGTCAGGAAACTCTTTGTGATCTACTGTTATGTGGTATGCAGATAAAGTAATTCCTATTTTCATTTCATATAAATTTTACCAAACTGTCTGCTCGTGTTTATGGTTTGAGATGTCTTGATTACAAAAGGAAGACCAATACTGCCTTTTAGATTGTTATAATTTTGTTGCTATTTTTCTTTGCTTCCATCAGTTTTGCACGACTTATAGGTGTTATAGGTGATTTTCGTCGTGCAACTATTTTATATTTAATATTTTTATCATTAATTGCTTCTTCACAAGCTGCATTCCACCAAACATTCCCTGGGTGTTTGCTTGAACGGACTGATCTAACAGATGGAATGGATAGATCTGCAGCTTTGAGAACTGTGCAAGTAAATACTGAATATAGGTCATTTACCTCTTTGTTTTCTACATTCCTCTCAGATCACAAGTTGACAAAAATCTTTCGAACATATCCCAGTTTGCTTTTTTGTAGTTAAATTTAGGGACCTTGTCTGTATGTGTTTCACGTTGTTCAAAATTACGGTTAAATGTGATAATGATGGGTACGTGGTCACTACCAAGAGATTCATCGTGTGTGCTCCATTCACATTCTGGCACTAAAGAAGGTGATATCAAAGAGAGATCAATAGCTGAATCCCTGTGAGTAGAAATATCTGGGATGTGTTATACTACCATCATTGAGCAGTTATAATTGAGAGTCAACAATATTTTCAACAAAACGGTTATTACGAACCAAGGTGCAGCCTTTGTCCCAAAAGGGTGAGTGGGCATTGAAATCCCCAGCTATTAACCACTTGTCGTTAGTTTCTGGAAAATCGTGGATCCATTCTGTATTAAACTCATTTGGGCCTTTAGGCAGGTAGATTGAAACCACATGCAAAATTAAATGATGGTTAACTTTAACTCTCACAGCACATGTATGTAGATCTGGTAAATGACAGGGAGCTGGGGATGGAACGGGGCTATATTCTATTCCTCTTTGTATATAAACTGCCACATTAACTTTTGTAACTTGACCTGTTTGTTGACATATGGGTGGATAGTAGTCAGTAGCCTGGCAAGTTTAAAAGAGTGGCTGTGACAGCGTGCGACAGACAGTAGAAAGCGAATAACTGATGATGTTCAAACCACACCCTAGCACACACACGCACACCTCACAAATAAACAGGCAACTACATGCACATGCCCTAATTGAATATCCCTCCATAGGGATGGAAACAAGATGGCCATCAGCGTGGATTGGGGGGGGGGGGGGGGGGAGACGAGATTGTGGTGGGGAGAGGGAGGAGGGGGCAGGAAGAGGAGATGATTGTTATAAAGTGGTAGTTAAAAAACTATATTTCAACACGAAGACACACAAACAAGTGGGGGATGTTGAATGAACTTTTTTTTTTGGGGGGGGGGTTGAGCAGGGGATTTCTTTTTCAAAGACTGGGAAGGGGGGGGGGGGGGTGCTTTTTCACCAAAAGTGAAAGGAGGTAACTTGGAGCTGGTATGGGGTGGAATGAGGGGGGAGAGGGGGGGGCAGTCTGTTATAAATTGGTACTTTATTTCAGTAGTGAAGGGACTGATGACATTACCCAAGAAACATTTTGCAAGTGATAACATAATACGAGTAACACTTTCATTAGCTTTAGTTTCACAGTTGTCAGGGTGTGGGGGTGTGATAGAGTCATTCTCTGAAAGGCTTTAAATTCAGCAAGCTAAATCATCATGGCTTTTCTAGTCAAGCCATCTGCATTAGAACTGTCAACTAAGCAAGACAGTTCCCAAAGTCTGAACACATCACTCCTATCTGTCTGCATGTCTCACATGCCAAAACTTATGCCGTCTTTAAAAAAAAAATTCCCAATTTCACGCTAAAATATCTTCATGTCAATATCTGTCTGGTGTGGACAAAGCTTTCCACTGTCTCTCAATATTTCTGGCGTCGTCGTTTTTTCAATCCTCTTTTGTTGCTTTCTGTTCTAGTGTGATGTAGCCTGGTGCTGCTCCCTGTTCCTCCCTGAACACCATCTGCACACAGCATTGTCAGCACGGCGTCAGTCACAATATCACACATTATCAGTGATGTATATATATAAAACCCTGTACACGATATAACACCATCAGTGATGTATATATATATGTACACGATATAACACCATCAGTGACGTGTATAAAACACTGTACACAATAAACACACCGTCAGTGACGTGTATATATATATAAAACACTGAACACAGTATCAACCATTAGTGACTTACATCAGTTACCACAAAAAGCTGCAGACAGTAGCATTAGAGACACTGCTGTCACATTAAACTGTCACAACACTGAACTATTACAACACTGCTGTCACACTGAACTATCACAACACAACACTGCTGTCACACTGAACTATCACAACACAACACTGCTGTCACACTGAACTATCACAACACTGAACTATCACGACACCGAACTATCACAACACTGAATATCACAACACTGCTGTCACATTAAACTATCACAGCACTGAACTATCACAGCACTGCTGTCACACTGAACTGTCACAGCACTGAACTATCACAACATTGAACTGTCACAACACTGAACTATCACAACACTGAACTATCACAACACTGCAGTCACAGTTCACAGCACTGAACTATCACAACACTGAACTTTCACAACACTGCTGTCACATTGAACAATCACAGCAGCACACAGTTGTCCAATCCAATCTTCTTTAAAGCCTCACTGATCATAGAGGCCATATTGGATTTGATGCCTCAATTTTAAAAAAATCTTTTTAAAACTGTGCAACTTCATAATTATCAAAACAGGGTTTAAAACCAGCTCTTCTCATGTTCCTGGAATCACACCTAAAAAAGCTAAAGGTGTCCCATAACCTATGTGGTTGTAGGGGAGCCAGGCATCAGAGACCTCAGCTTCTCCAGGGGCCAGCATATTGATGGCGGTGCCCATCTCCTCTCCCTCGCTGCTTTACCTTCCCTGACCCTAAAGAGGGCAGGTACCCATTTACATCTGGCTGAACTGGGGGGACTGTGCTGAAGCCAAGGCACGCAAACGGTCACCCATCCAACTGGTAACCGTGCTCGACTTGACTTGGGGAAAGTGAGCGCTCTGACCACTGAGCTATGCCGCCACACCTAGCCAACCACAGAGGTCAACCCAGGAGGGTCACCACATTGTGGAAGAAACCACACCATCGACAGATCCTTCGGATGAGACTTTAAACCGAGGCACTGTGTGCGAACGCACGCAGAACATCTTGCGCACAAGTTAAATCCTGTCCCACTTTTCATAAGAGTAGGCCATCATGTGCCGGTGAGAACAGATGACAAGATTTACAAAACTGCAATCACTTGGGGACTGGATGTAAAAAAGAAAAAAAGCACATGAGTGCTTACTCTAATCTATTATCCTTGATATAAAAGAATAAATAATTTTTTTTTTTAAATAATAAAAAAAATTTTAAAAAAAGAAAAGAAAAAAAAGATCTAATGCGGGCGTGTGTGCATATAGATGTGGATGGGTGTGCATGCACGTGCAGGTATGTGTGATGGCAGTTGAAGGAGTGTTCTGCACACAACAGTCATATGAAAGTATTGTCTGTGTATCCTATCTGATTCATGGGGCATTACTGAATCTATCATGCAGGTAGCAGCTCTGTTTCTGAAAATGATGTGTGGCAGAGTTTTATCACCAAAGTTTTCCTTCTTAGGACACAAAATGTTGTATTTTCCTTCTTAGGACATAAAATGTATTTTCCTTCCTATGACATAAAATGTTGTATTTTCCTTCTTATGACATAAAATGTATTTTCCTTGTTAGGACATAAAATGTATGTCATGTATGAGCACAATGTGATTCAATACTTGTGCATACAGCACTCTGTTTACATTGCTTTAACCCAAGGCTGACAAACCTCTATTCAGTAGGCCCAAGTTTTCTAGTATGGTTAACTGTTTTGAAAATGCAGAAGTTTGTGGATTATTTCAGCTGTCAGATACATGTATGCTGCTCTTGATGTTTATTTTGTATGCTCATGTGTGTTGACAAGTATACCTCCTCCATGAGCTGTTTTGTTTTTGTTTATCAGCACTTAATTCATGATTTTGGAACATGCATATTTAAGAGTACAGTTTGGGGTACATGCAAAGATGCATATGCCAAGATCTTAGCAAAGATTGCCAAGAAGTTACATTTCATTTTTTTTGTTATTTACGTTTTTGCCCTTTGAATTGTATTGTGGCCAAAGCCCGAAAGCACATTAAATCATTTCAGAGTTTCAGAACTCTCTCTCTCTCTCTCTGTTTATATCTTCATCTCTTTTGTACTCATTCTGCAAAATGCAAATTAAAATTTTTAATTAAAAAAAAAAAGGGCTGGAAAACCTTTGTTACAATACATTTACATAATAAGAAAAACAGAGGATGTTAAAGCACAAGCTACAAACAAGCACATAACTGCACAAAAGACAGAGAACTGACCAGACAGGATAGCCTAGTGGTCAGAACATTGTGCTCGCAATTTGACAACCCGGTTCGATTCCTGTTCGAGAAATTTTTCCCCTGGAGTTAACATCAGTGCTGACTCTACTCCAAAAGTCCTTTAGATGAGACTTTAAACCGAGGTCCTGGGTGTGAACGCACATAGAACATCTTGCACACACATTAAATCCTGTTCTGCTTTTCGTAAGAGTAGGCCATTGTGTGCCGGTGAGAACAGATGACAAGATTTACAAAACTGCAGCCACACGGGGACTGGATATAAAAAAAATGCATAAGAGTGCTCATACTATTATCCTTGATATAAAAGAACAAAAAAAAAAAAAAAATGAAATAAACACACTAGGGACCTAACTACACAAAAATTATCAACTGACCAGACTGTTCCCATGCTGTCAACACACTGGGGACCTACCTCAACGGCTACTGGTCCTCGCCTTTGCTTTCCTCCTCCCGTCTCCTTGCCATTCTCCTTGCTGTGCTGTGAGGCCAGGTGTCCTGTACAGCGGACTGTCCTCCCAGCACGTGCATGGACTCTTGGAGGACTGTCACTGCCCTGTGCATGGACTCTTGGAGGACTGTCACTGCCCTGTGCATGGACTCTTGGAGGACTGTCACTGCCCTGCAGGTCCAGCAACCTAGAGGAAGGGGGGGGGTCTTCTCCCCCTCCCCCCACCCGGGAAAAAAAAACACAGGCAGTCACATGTCAGTCCCCCAAAAAACTTTTCTCTCTACAAAGCAGACAGGGTGCTAGTCCTGTCCTATGATAAACAATGTGGGGTGGTCAAGGGGTGTGGGACTGAAGATTGTGGGCTTTACAGAACAGCAGCCTGAATGGCACCTCACTGACATGGTTTAAAACATATTTACCAGTGCAATCACGGCAAAGTCAGATGCATCGCTACAAGAAACAAACAATGCCAAACACAAATCATGTATGAACCAGAATTGTGTTCAAAGTATTCACTTGTAAACATTTTAAGCGGGTCCAGCATTTAAATCCTGGCTACTTGACAAAAGTCCAGAGTTTAGACTTGCAACAGCATTACTTTTTTTAAAAAAAAGCTTTAAGTCCCTTTTTTGAATTATGCTTCGAGAGACAAGACTAGAAAACCACCACAAAAAGTGTTGATGAATATCTGTAGAAACAACCTCTTCTGTGATAAACGGTGAAGTGGATGCTCATGCCAGATTGCATGTTGCTGTCTGGGAGAATCTGCCACATGGGACTGCAGGCAGACAGGGGAGGGAGAATCACAACAACATATTTCCAATGGCATCAGTTTTCTGCAGCTGTCTTCCAACAAACAGAAACTTCTCATGTTTCCTGCAGCTGTCGTCCAACTAATAAGTTCTCAGCAATAGAATCATAAAACTGTAGGGATATTTAGCTGTAGAATTTTTAATGTAAAGAAGTAAATCTTCAAACTTCCAATATTAAGCTACAATTTTTGAATGAACCAAATGGAGTCATAAAATTGAACCGATATTTAGCAATAACTTTAAAATGCACACAATCAAATTTTAAGATTGTAATAATTGATAGTTATCTATGATTGTTTTTTAATGCACAGAGGTCAATCATAAAACTATACTGATAATTGTCTATATTTTTTTTATGCCCAGAGGTGAATCACAGAACTGTACTGATAATTGTCTATGATTTTTTTAATGCACAGAGGTCAATCATAAAAAACTTTAATGATATTTAGCGATGACTTTTTAATGTCCAGACTCCAGAGTGTATCATAAAACTGCACTGATATTTACTAATTTAGCTATTATTTTTGTAATACACAGAGACATATCATAAAACTGCACTGACATACAGCTATGATTTTTTAATGTCCAGAGATGTATCACAAAACTGCACTGATATTTAGCCATAATTTTTAATGTCCAGAGACGTGCCACAAAACTGCACTGATATTTAGCCATAATTTTTTAATGTCCAGATATGTTTTATAAAGTTGGACTGATTTTTAGCTATGATTTTTAAATGCCTAGAGGCGAATACTAAAAAAAATTACTGATATCTAGCTAATGCACGGCAGTGAATCATAAATTTGTAGGGATAATTATTTAGCTATTATTTCACAATGTCGACATCATTTGGCAAGACTCTCTCCACTGTTTTCCAGTGAGTTCTTAACCAACTGTAAAGATATGGGGTAACCATTGGAGATCATAACCAACTTTAACGATATGGGGTAACCATTGAAGACCTTAACCTACTGTAGAGACAAGGGTAACCACTGGAGATCTAAACCTAATGTCGCCTAGTGGTCAGAACATTGCGCTTGATGGACTACTCTTATGAAAAGCAGAACAGGATTTAACATGTGCGCAAGATGTTCTGCGGTGTGTGTGGTGTGTGTGTGTGTGTGTGTGTGTGTGTGTGTGTGTGTGTGTGTGTGTGTGTGTGTGTGTGTGAAGTGCATACGTGACTATATGTGCAAGTATGTGTTGTTGTCTTCAATTTTACATCTGTTCACTATCAGTGATATTAGATGGAACTTCTTTTTTTTTTTTAAGTAAGGGTGGCAAGAAATTTGCGTAGAGCACGGCAGCAGAGAGTCCTCAGAGGAGAAGCCCCCTTCAAACAAGTGTTTCGGGCCTTTTATCTTCCTTACACTCTAGGGATCCGGCCCACATCCAGTTCATAACTCTGGCTGCCCCTTTATGTATGTGATGAGTTCCGACTCAGATTCGAACCCATGATCTCTGGATATGCACACTTTTTTCCTTGGGGGGGATTAGCCACCTATAGTCACCTATCCAAGTACTGGATGAGCTCGGCGCTGCTAAACCTTCAGTTAATTGGGTAAGCACTCTACCAACTGAGCTGAGGGGCCTCTGTGATATAGTTGAGGTTGTCATGGAGGTCCTATTGAAAAGTTTGTAGGGAAAAGTAGTCTACACATGAAACAGAAACTGTGCAAAACAAAAAGGAACAACTCAAAAAACAAACCAAAAAAACAAGTCATTAACTTTAATGAAACTATAATAAATGTCTTATGCATGGGACTGTGCCAGAGACCCTTTATAATATCAAATGCCAAATTCAACTTATTGAATATGCCGCTAGGGGAATTTTCAGAAATTGCAGGAAAAAAGTTTTTGTATTCTTACATTCAAATACTATATGAGTATTAGTGATCTTCTCACCACACAGACATTTACTGTTTTACTGAATTTGGTTATGAATGCATTAAGTTTTATTCTATAAAACAAACTATTCACCCTTCTTGCTGTGGAAATATTTGTGCAAGCCTTAGAATGGTTCACGACTCTTATACTGTTGGTATTGATTACAGATCTGTTTAAAAATGTCTCTTTTATGTGATACCATTCTGTGACCTTTCTCCATGATGTTTGCTCTAGTAAGTGGTAGCCCTCTTGTAACGATAAAGGCACATGCAATATTACTGACTCCCAACCATGCTTTGCACCTCTTTTAGCAGCTCTATCTGCCCACTTGTTTGGAGAGAATCCACTATGTGAAGGCACCCAAAAAAAAGTAATACTTATGCACTTTAAGGTTTAAAGGTGTATGGCATGAT
>CM060325.1:14861458-14863958 GCA_030674155.1 Stramonita haemastoma | reverse complement strand
CCCCCAAAATCAGTAAACTGTATTTGTCTGCAGTGCTCCAGCTTTTCCAAGTCAATTTTGTATTTTAGTTCATTCAGAAAAAATACCAACATTAGGTTTTGTTTTCCCAATCTGACATTTGTAAACATAAAATTTTGCTAACATTATCATTAAGTCACACACACTTCATCAGTTTTTGTAATTGCATCAGTGCAAATAGTACTATTTTCCTATCAAGCTATAAGGTTGAATCTCTCGCAATCATAGCTTTAAAGTCACTTCAAGTTCTTTCAAAAATTTCAGAACAAACTGACACTCCCATAAATAAGGGTTTATATATAGTGTCTTTTTCCTTGTCACAAAAATCGCAGTAGTTATTATCTGTAACTTTTAGTATTTTTTAATATTTTGTTTCAAACTAATATTTTATAAACAGATCTTCACTTGAAACTATTTAAATTTAATTTCTTTAATTTTCTTTATCTGTTTTAGTACACTGTGCCAGTCTATTGGAATGTTAGGTTGTGTCTCCCAATTCAAAAAAGATTTAATGTCGAGGTTCTATTTCGCTGATAACTTTGTCATAACTAGTGTGGGATCCTTCACCAGCTTTTGATACAATTTCTAGAGAATTGGTCCTTTCTTTGCAGAACTTGCCATCTAGTTTCATTCTTTTTATTCTCGCACAGTGTTGAATAGATCAGACACACCTAGCATAATGCAAAAAGTTGATGTGTGTGTGTGTGTGTGTGTGTGTGTGTGTGTGTGTGTGTGTGTGTGTGTGTGTGTGTGTGTGTTGTTGTTGTTGTTGTGTTTAGTTCAATTTAAAGTCTATTCACTGGGGTGACTGGAGAAAGGGGGGGTGGGGGGGGAGGGACACACATTGATAATGATGATGGTGGTGGTGGTGGTGGTGGTGATGATGATAATGATGATGATGATTGTCAATGATGATGGTAAAGGGGGGGGGGGGGTACTGGGGAAAGGGGGGCAACACTTGTATTGATGATGATAATGACAGTGGGTGAGATGAGCAAACTTTTGATTGATGATGATGATGCTGATGGGGAAGGGGCACACTTACATTGATGATGATGATGATGATGATGATGATAATTATGATGGGGATTTTGGCCTGTGGAATGGTTCATATCTGCATAGTTAATGACGATGATAATGAAGATGATGATAGGAGATGTATGAGAGAGGGTAGGGAGGGTCACACTTTGATGATGATGATGATGATGATGATGATGATGATGATGATGATGATGGTGATGATGATGATGAAGATGATGGTTGGAGGTGTTTGAAGGAGGGTAGGGGATGTCACACTTTGCCTTGTTAATGACTGATATGATGATGATGATGATGATGATGATTTTAATGATGAAGATGGTGATGACGGGGGGGTGTGTGACTAAGTGAAATGAGCCACACTTACATTGTTGATGATGGTGATGATGATGATGATCGTGGTGATGATGCTGACAATGATGATGATAACAGTGTGTGACAAAGGGAAATGTGCCACACTTGCATTGACAATAATCATAGGTAAGTGTGACAAAGGGAAGTTGGCTGCACCTGAACTGATGATGATAATGATGATGATGATGATGATGGTGATGATGTTGATAACAATGATGACAGCAGGGGTTTGTGACAAAGTGGTGCGAGCCACACTTGAATTGATGATGATGATGATGATGATGATGATGATGGTGATGATGATGGTGATGATGATGATGATGATAGTGATGGTGATAATGGTAATGATGATGGTAGTGGTGATGATGATGGTGATGATGATGATGATAATGGTAATGATGGTAGTGGTGGTGGTGATGATGATGATGATGATGATGATGATGATATGGGTGTGTGTACATGGGAAGTAAGTCACACTTGTACTGACGATAATGACAACAGTTGTGTGTGGTGACTATGGGAAGGGCTCATGTTTACACTGATGATGATGATGATGATGATGATGATGATGAGGGTGTGTGACAAAGAGGAGTGTGTCACACTTGCATTGATAATAACGACAGGCAAGGGTTACCAAGGGAAATTGGCTACACCTGCATTGATGATGATGATGATGATGATGATGATGATGATGATAATGATGATGATACAGGTGTGTGACAAAGTGAAGTGAGCCACACTTTAATTGTTGATGATGATTGGAGGGAGGGTGGGTGACAAATGGATAGTGGAATACATTTCCATTGATGATGATGATGATAATGATGATGATGATGATGATGATGATGATGATCATGGTGGTGGTGGTAGTGGTGATGATGGTGGTGGTGGTGGTGGTGATGGTGATGATGATGATAATGTTTATGGGGATCTATGACCAAATGAAGTGGGCAACAAAATAATGATGGTGATGATGATCATGAGAGGGGTGTGTCCAAGGGAAGTTGGACAAAAATGATAAAGATGATGATGATGATGACTATGATGCTGATGATAATGATGATGTTGATAATAAGGGTGTATAGCCATA
>CM060325.1:14826458-14853958 GCA_030674155.1 Stramonita haemastoma | reverse complement strand
ATCTGAACTCAATTAAATTAAGATGTAAATTTGTAATTTCACATTGCATTGACTGATTTTATCACATCCATCAACACCTTTTTCAATATCTAGATTCTGTTTTCTATGAAATTTCACTGCCACAGAGCTACAACCGTCCAATATAAAACTGAGTATGGCAGATTAAGGAATATCCAGAAACAATAGAAACACAAGGCTACCTTAGAAAAAGCCAGGATACAGCATACCCGGATTTGTGCACAGTGGAAAGTGCCTAAGAAGCTTTTTCTTTGCTCTTTTAAATAGACTAAGCTTTCCTTGGTTACACAAAAACTGTTAAATCATGATCATTTTGTTCTCTAACATCAAAATGCAGATTCTCTTTGAATAATCTTACTTCAACACCTAAGCATTTAATGATTTGAGAAATCACTGACACACAGTGACACACTGAAATCAGCACCAACACACAGGGGTACTTGTCAGGTTTTTCACTGGTAACTGACCCAGGTACAGGTACAGGGGCACTTGTCAGGTTTTCACTGGTAACTGACCCGGCACAATGTCCAGTCCTAATTCCAAAGAAGAAACTGAGATTTATACAAAGTTCATCATTTCCAGTTAAAAAGAATTTCCAAACACTTTTCATCATTTCAGTTAAAAAGGATTTTCAAACACTTTAACTGGATATTCCAAACCATGGAATGCAAAGCATGCGAGCAAAAACATTATCTGTGAGGAAATAAGCAAGACCAATAAAGGAGAAATTTACACACAATGTGCCTTAGCTGATAAAAGTTTCGAAGTGGAAACAGAAGAATGTTGCACTGACCAGTTTGTGAAGCTAAACACTTGTACGGATAACCATCAAACATATGCTCTTGAGTTGAGATATTTACAATGTAACTCATGAGCACTCTTTTTGCAGATTTCTGTTTTAAAAAATTAACCTTTTCACTACTATCCCAAAAGGCGACATTTTAAATGAGAAAAAAATCCTGGGAAAATGGACAATTTCTGTGTAAAAAAATAATCCCTATTGTGGGGTTTTGTTTGTTTTAAGAACCACCACCACAAAATTTATTTTGTCATGTTAACTACCATGTGCGGCCAGTATGGCTGACAAAGCGGTCGAGATGACAAATGACTGAAGAGTTGTTAAAATGCTGATGGTTTTTTTGGGGGAGGGGGGGGTGTTTTGTTTTTGATTTTTGCTTCCTCGTCTTCAATGCTGATGTTTTAATTTGTTAACAGTAACACAGTTATACCCGAGCTTTATTTCCCAACACAGTGACAGCCCTGATACTGCCCCATGATCAGAGGACTATTTTATTTATTTATTTATTTATTTATTCATTTATTCTTTTATATCGAGGATAATGGAATAAGCAATAATATACTTTTTTACATCCAGTACCCGTGTGTAAGCAGTTTTGTGAATGTCATCTGTTCCCACCGGCACTATAGTCATAAGCTATGAGCCGAGGAGATAAGCCGATGGCAAACTGCACGACAGAACTGACTGCTAAAGGTGCGTGTCTTCGTTTTAACGTCTATCCACAAATAAGTGATTTTAGACGGGACATTGGGAGGAAGAGATAGAAGTGAATATAACTGTGTGTGTTTGTTTGAGTTGAATGAATGATACAAGGAAATAACAGATCTAGCCATGATACACTTGTTGAACTGTACTTAGAAAATAATACAAAGGAAAAAAGATAGTTGAGTAAGCTTGCATGTGCGCAAGTGTGTGTGTGAGAGAGTGTATGTGTTAGTGTGTTTGTGTGTGTGTGTGTTAGTGTGTGTTAGTGTGTGTGTGTGTGTGTGTGTGTGTGTTAGTGTGTTTGTGTGTGTGTGTGTTAGTGTGTGTGTGTGTGTGTGTGTGTGTGTGTGTGTGTGTGTGTGTGTGTGTGTGTGTGTGTGTGTGTGTGTGTGTGTGTGTGTGTGAGCGTGCATGCATGCATGCATGCATGCTTATGGGCATGTGTGTATGTAACCTACTACAGGCTATAATTATCATAGGTAAAAAACAAAATTACATTAGAACAAAAAAAACGCTAACTTCTAACCTAAAGCAAAAGGGCAACTGGACTTTGAAGCAAAAATTCACAAGTTCTGAACATTAATAAAAAGTCACCGAAAACATTTACTGATGAACAATCAGGAATATCAGGCAAAAATGATTTTGAGGTTTGGCGTTAAAAAATCTGATAAAGACTTGACAATTTTTCACTGCAACAGCATGTAACGCTTTGTTTTTAATGCATTTAGCTTTAATAGATAAGTAGATCATTTTTCTGAGCTTTGCCATCTGTGATGGGGAAAATTTGAAAGTATGTTTAGGTTATAAATCTTTTTAACATGTCAATCAGAAATATTAACGAAGCCTTTATCAAATAATTCATTTGATTCTTTGATTCCTTTTCCAATAAATTGCAAGTCTCATATATCGAAAGTGGATAAATTCATCTCAATAGATCCTTCATGTTTTGCACTCCTTTAGGCAGCTCAGTCAGCCCACTCATTATAACAAAATCTGAGATGAGAGGGGGGGACCCAACAATTCCTCACATCTGTTCCTCTTAATGTTAATGTATTAGATGACGTATTTCTGTCACAGTGTTAGAATGCTTTTTTACTGAAACAGATTAGAGAAAAGTAAGGCTGACTTTGAATCAAGGTCAACACAAACTAAAATTTGGAAGACCGAAAAAGGCAAGTCATTAATTTAGTTTAAAGCCATAAGAATTTCAATACGTTCTACAGTATAAAGGGATTTATTTTTTCCAAGGTAACATCATGATTTTACAGAAAGGCTGCACCTGCTTATTGACTGCTAAGAAGTGAACTATCTGTGTCAATTTGCATAATGTATGATTTGGGTATGTGTTTGCAATGTGTGATATACCAGAACTAATTACGATAAGTGGATTATCGTCTTTCTTGTAGGTGTATGCTCAATGTCAAAATGTGCATTGTTTTGCTCCCACTTTGAACAAGGCATATGTCTTTGCTCTACATCAACATCATCTGGCATGATTCCTGCTTTGTTCAATAATTCTGTCAAATAGGATTGAATTGTACTTAAAGAGGAAATGTTCTTTGCTCTTTTTGGCAAATCAACATCAGATTTAATTTTAATCTCTTCTGCAACAAAATTGCTGCATGGTGAACTTCTAACAATGTATTTTGCACATGCAAGTTGTCGGTATTCATCTAAAGGAAGCACATCTACTTCCTTATAAGTTATATGTGCCAAGATGATGCATGGAAGGGAACACCAAGGGAAAGGCGATATGCCTTTCAATCTCAACTTTGCAATATTTTTAGTAGATATCAAGGAGCACTTCTTGCCTGTAAGCTAACTTAGAACTAACAAGTGATGTTGCTAAATGTTTTAGTGCTATTGGGTCTTGCCCCCACTTTTGTTTATTTATGATTTTGAGCAGGTTCAAACTTTTTCTGGGTTTATTAGTTATATACTCATTGAGTAAATTCCTTGTAAGTTTGGAAGTAATGATAACCCCATGGAATTTTACAGATAGCTGATATTTGATTACTTCATTTTCTTATTTAAATTCTGGGAAATCATAAGGATTACTACCAATATTAAAGAGTACAAGGTGTGTTTTATCTGGGATAACGTTAACTTTTTTCTGAAATATACCGATTTACTTTGTCAAGTTCTCTTTGACATACTTTTCTGATATGATTTACAGCTCTTTAGGGGGTTGCACATTTCATTGTTACATTCATCTACATACATATGTCATCTGCATAATGACCAATGACTACTGTATTTGAAACATGTTTGGGTAGATCATGTAACAATATATCAGATAAAATTGGTGCTATGCCAAGTCTTGGGGTAGACCCATCTGTAGCTCTAGGTCTGAATTTGAATACGTATTTCC
Organism: Stramonita haemastoma; assembly: GCA_030674155.1. Taxonomy (NCBI): domain Eukaryota; kingdom Metazoa; phylum Mollusca; class Gastropoda; order Neogastropoda; family Muricidae; genus Stramonita; species Stramonita haemastoma. Next base: position 14,850,065 of record CM060325.1, on the reverse strand, counting down.
TACCCATACCTGTATGCTTCTGCCACTCAAGAAACTTTTTATATAGTAGTAAATATGTCCCAACAGTCCTATATGTTTTAATTCATATATAATAATTTAGCTTACCATACCTGATCGCATGCTTTTTTAATGTAAAAAAAAAATTGCAAGGATATTTTTTGCTTTGCAAATTGATATTTGATTTGGGTGGGGTAGGTTTGACTAAATGATCAATTGATGATTTTCCTTTTTGAAAGCCTGTTTGGTTAACTGGTGTAATATTGTTTTTACAACAGAAATGAACTTATCTCCTTAAAACAGTTCTTTCCATTAGTTAACAGACATGAGACGACAAACCAATGGGTCTCTAACTTTTCTTATCATTCCTTGGTTTCTTATTTGTGTTTTCTCCTAATTCCATTTGTTTTTTTCCTTTTGTTTTTATTGCGCTTTAAAGTTTTCCTTGATGAATTCCTTTATCTTGTACTTCTAATTCTGTTTCCTTGTCTTCTTCTGGCTTGTCACATTTTCTTATGCTTTTAATTCTTTTTTTTATCTGATCGTAACAAAATAAAAACAGAAACAATGAAGGCACACACTTTTCTATCCTTTCCTGCACCCATGCATGTATGTCGGTATGCATACTCCCTCTCTCTAAAGTGTGTGCACGCACACGCGTGCGCGCGCACACACACACACACACACACACACACAAAATAATCATCTTGGTAAGTGCATTTCCCACTTAACTCTTTATATTTTAATCAGTATCTATTTTGCTAAAATATTCCCCCCACCTCTTACAAAAAAACTAATAAACATGTTTGCCCATTCCCTATTCTTGCCCTCACACTCACACACAGACAACTTGCCATAACTCCTCTTTTATCCCTTCCAACATACAGCTAGCTATCCCGCCCCTTCTAACATCCTTTTTCCTTAAAACCCCACCCCCTACTCCTCCACACTTAAAAACGCAAGAAACAAAAAAATGTTCATTTCTGTGTCACATCTTGTATCATGACGCCCATCTGCTTTATGTGTCCACATTTGGGAAGAGGTTAACAAAATCAAGGTTAGTGTAAAAGTTAGTGTTAGCAATCAACATTTATTTTATTTATTCTTTTATATCGAGGATAACAGAATAAGCAATCATGTGCTTTTTTTCATCCGGTCCCCGTGTGTATGCAGTTTTGTAAATATTGTACATCAGTAACTGAGAAAGGGCTGTCAGTTCAATTGCAAGCAAGCATGCATGTGGACACAATGGCACATAGACACAATGGTACCTGGCTTTTGACACATTGGTTTGGAAATTTTCTTTAGATCACAAACCACCCGTCTTATTTAATAGGTCATGGTTGTTTCTGACTAGATTTTTTATGACAATTTTCCAGTTCTGAAATCAGCTCAGTGGTTTCCAGCAGCCTACCTTTCTTTTCAAACAGGCTGTGGGTGTTTTTAAAAGAACCAAAAGTAAGTAGATAAACAAAGGAACAAGCCCAAAGGTACTATAATTTCTTGCTGATTTCTTGCATTTCCCCATTGTTTAATTACAATTTTCCAGCTCTGAAAATCAGCGATTTCCAGCCTATTGTATATTTGAAAAATCACTTCTGTTTCCAAAAGAACCCAAGTTGAACTGATACACAAAGATAGAACTTATTAGCCCCAAGTAAAACCATGTGAGAAAACCCTGATCTTATGTGCAAGCTTTTTCTCTATTCCCACACACCTACCTAGCCATACGCATCCTACCCCTTTCTCCCAATTGACAAAAAAACCTAGTATATAAACTAATGAATCACCCCTAAATAAGCCATATATGCAAAAAAAAAAGCCAGCTCTTTTATTTACTGGCCTATAAATTCTAGTTCCAATAACCTAGCCACACATAACCTACCCCCACCTCCCTTTAGTATGTTGTTTGTTTGTCCGTTATGTTCAACGATGACCTCCAAAACAGGAGAGGAGGCAGATGCTGTTTCAGAAATGGGGCAGAAATTTGATTATAATGGAGATGCCTTGCCCACAGTACATCCCCACTCTCTCGGCCAAGAGGGCATAAGGACAGTCAGCACTGGAGATGTTCTCCAAAGGCTAACTAGCCACTGGTCATACAGCCTCTCACTTTGTTGTTGCCCCCAGCATCAATGGTTTAATGAAGAACTGTGATAAAGCCCAGGCGCCAAAGGCTTTTCCCTTTAGTACCTCTTTACAAAACCAATTATGATTTCCTTCCTCTCCCCCCAAAAAACTGTTTATAGATCAATAGCAACTTGAGTTATAACAAAATGTTCAAATTTCATCTGCTCTTGGAAGTTGGCTTCAGCTTCAAACTCTTGCCCTTTTAATGTAGAACTTCTGCCTTACTTCCATCTTCTTCATTGACCATTTTGGGCTGATATTAGAAATATTGGACTTGATCTAGTGTTACCTAAAGGAACTCCCATAATAAGATTCCTGGGACACGGGGGGGGGGGGGGGGGGCAGAGTAGGAAGGCAGAGGGACATTCTAAAAAGAAGAGTCAACCAGACGTGACATCTGTAACAGACTGGAACGATATTTCCATCAATTTACAGCCTATCTGTGGCACATCTAATCCATTGCATAATAAAGAGCCATACAAATTTACTGTACTACATATTTCTAGCATACCTAACCAGTGTTTACTGAGATAGTCTTACAAGTTTACAGTTTATTTCTGGCAGCACACATAATCCAGTTACAGATAGTCCTATAAGTTTAAACTTAACTTACAGTTTATTTCTAGCACACCTAATCCAGTTACAGATAGTCCTATAAGTTTAAACTTAACTTACAGTTTATTTCTAGCACACCTAATCCAGTTACAGATAGTCCTATAAGTTTACACTTAACTTACAGTTTATTTCTAGCACACCTAATCCAGTTACAGATACTGAGATAGTCCTATAAGTTTACACTTAATTTACAGTTTATTTCTAGCACACACAATCCAATGTTTACAGAGAGGCCTATAAGTTTACACTTAATTTACAGTTTATTTCTAGCACACACAATCCAATGTTTACAGAGAGGCCTACAAGTTTACTCTGTAACCCTGGCACACCTAATGCAGTTTTTACAGATAGTCCTTCAAATTTACAATGCACCTCTGGCAAACTTAATCCAATGTAAAATAAAGAGTCCTACAGGTTTACAGTGTCCCTCTGGTACACCTAACCCAGTGCGTTTAAGAGTCCTATGAGTTTACAGTATAATTACCTCCATAACACCTCATCTAGGACATCAAGAGTCCTATGAGTTTACAGTATAATTACCTCCATAACACCTCATCTAGGACATCAAGAGTCCTATGAGTTTACAGTATAATTACCTCCATAACACCTCATCTGAGACATTAAGAGTCCTGCAAGTATACAGCGTATCTCTGACAAGTGTAATCCATTGCATAAAAAGAGTCCTAAAATCTATGATAAGGGGAACAATTTTAAACATTATGTCTAAAGCACAGCAAAAACTTACACACAAATACACACATTAGTGTGCTCCCAACAGAAGAGAGAGAGAGAGAGAGAGAGAGAGAGAGAGAGGAGAGAGAGAGAGAGAGAGAGAGAGAGAGAGAGAGAGAGAGAGAGAGAGAGAGACACGGACGGACGGACGGACGGACGGACGGACGGACGGACGGACGGACGGACGGACGGACAGACAGACAGACAGACAGACAGACAGACAGACAGAGACACAGAGGGAGAGACACACACACAGAGACAGAGAGACAGACATACAGACGAGACAGAGAGAGAGAGACAGAGACAGACAGAGAGAGAGAGAGACAGAGAGGGAGGGAGGGGGGTAGAGAGAGGCGAAGACAGAGAAAGAGTGAGAGATACAGAGAGGCAGAGAGAGTGAGAGAGGTAAAGAGAGAGAGAGGGGGGGGGGGGAGAGAGAGAGAGACAGAGAGATAGGATAGAAAGAGAGGGAGAGAGACAGAGAGAGAAAGACAGACTGAGAGAGATACAGAGAGGGAGAGGGAGGGAGAGGGAGAGGGAGGGGGAGAGAGAGAGAGAGAGAGAGAGAGAGAGAGAGAGAGAGGAGAGAGAGAGAGAGAGAGAGAGAGAGACAGACAGACAGACAGACAGACAGACAGACAGACAGACAGACAGACAGAGACAGAGAGACAGAGAGAGAGATGGCTGACAGCAGAGCCCTTAAATGGTACACTTTCAAGTAACTCATGTGATCCTTTTTATTCGGTAATCTTCCTAACATTCCCATGGATGGTGACTGACCTATGACCTCTGTGCAACTGATAGAGAGAGTGCTTGTTCCAGCTTCTCAGACAGTTGCCAAGCTTGGCAAATAAATTAACCAAGCAGATTCATGTACCCAAAGTAAGATTTTGGATCAAAATTGATCCATGTGAGAATTATCCAAGTGAGAACATCCTTGTCGGGATCGTAGAAACACACACACACACACACACACACACACACAGTGTGACACAGAGAGAGAGAGAGAGAGACACACACACACACACACACACACACACACCACACACACACACACACACACACACACACACAGTGTGACACAGAGAGACAGAGAGAGAGACACACACACACACACACACACACACACAGTGTGACAAAGAGAGAGAGAGAGAGAGAGACACACACACACACACACACACACACACACACACACACACAGTGTGACACAGAGACACAGAGACACAGAGAAACACACACACACACACACACACACACACACACACACACACACACACACACACACACTCATGGGGCCAGAGGGGGCAGGGTAACGGGGAGAGGAAGGAGTTCCACATGACACACAACCAAACCTCAGGCCTGTACTCACCTCACATGAACACAGCCACCATCCTCCAACACTGAAATCTGCAACCGAGCTGCCCACTCTGCCATCTGCCTTTGAGTTTAGCCGATCATTCTACCATCTGTCTGTTAATCTGTGCCTGAGCCGATCACTCTGCCTGTCTTGTCTGTCCATCCTGCAAAACAAAACAATCATGATTTACTAAAGCCTGAGACTTAAAACAATCACTGTAAAAGACCGTAACAAAGAGGTTGATGTGGTGGATGATGTGTTGACAGGGTTATTACAATTCTTTTTTTCTTTCTTTTTTTAACTAAAGCCAGTATATAAATCCTAGTCTTTGCCAAATGATCACACTTCATAGCAAAGAAAGATACTGTCTTTAGGCTATAAGTGAATACCTGATGTACACTAAGTTTTTTTTGTTTTTGTTTTTAAAATTTATTCTTTCATTTCGGAAATAATGGAAAAGCACTTATGTGCTATTGTACATTCAGTCTCTGTGTGTATGCAGTTTTGTCAATTTTGTCATCCATTTCCATTGGCACACAATGGCCTATTCTTCTAAAAAGCAGAACAGGTTTTAACATGTGCACAAGATTTCTGATGCGTTTACACACGGGACCTCAGTTTATAGTCTCATCCAAAGGACTTTTGGGGGGAGTAAGGAAAAATCCTCTTGAATGAGATTCGAACCTGGGTCAACAGATCACAAGCACATCACTCTGACCACCAGGCTATCCTGTCCCAATGAACAATTGACACTTTTAAGTCCAACCTCAAGACACACTTATTTCAAACCTAAGATTTTCTCCTTCTGTTTCCATCTCTTACCTGTCCCTGCCTTCAACATCTACCTGCCAAAGTGTATAACCTTTATAGGTGTGTGTGTGCGTGCACGCTTGCGTGAGTGTGTGCGTGCGTGCGTGCATGCATGCGTGTGTGTGTGTGTGCATGTGTGTGCGTGCGCGTGCGTGCGTGCGTCCGTGTGTGCGTGCGTGCGTGCGTGTGTACATTCAAATTTGCTGAAACTGTAAATTGTTATTGATTGCTTGTGTGTTGTATAGGTCAAACGCAAGCGCTTTGATTTGTTTTTACAAGATATAGCGCTATACAAATTCCATGTATTATTATTATTAATTGGAGAAGGAAAGAGTCTAGTAGAAAAAAAGACTACAATTCTTTTTTTAATTAAGAATGAAAGACCAAACCTCTCTTCAAATTAGGGTAAAAGGAAGAAAACAGCCATTTAACAAAAGCAATACTAGACAGAAACAAATACGGACATGTGACACAGACAAAGACAGACAACACAGACTGGCTTGAAAAAAACCTTAGGTCAGACAGTTAAGACCAAAATGGATGCCCCCCCCCCCCAAAAAAAGGGTAAGTCATGATAATCATGATGAAAAAAATGGGCAAGTCCTGCATACGAAGACTTGTCACGATGGCAGCATCCCAGGTCACTGAGCACTAGACTGAAACCCAGAGTCCCTGAAAACAACACAGCCTTTATCAGCAATACTGAACACTCCAACAGCTTCATTACCTTCTCTTTTCTTTTAAATTTTATTTCAAGAATAAAAGAATAAGCAATCATGTTGTGTGCTTTTTTTTTTTACATCCAGTCATCTTGTGTATGCAGTTTTGTAAATTTTGTCATCTGTTCCCACCGGCACACATTGGCCTACTCTTCTGAAAAGCCGAACAGGTTTTTTCGTATGTACAATATATTCTGCATGCATTCATACATGTGACCTCAGTTTATAGTTTCATCTAAAGGACTTTTGGTGGGAGTGGAGTCGGCACGGATGTTAACTCCAGAGAAAGAATCCTCCTGAACGAGATTTGAACCCAGGTCAGCAGATCACCAGCACATTACTGTGACCACCAGGCTATCCAATGGTTTGATTTCATCACTTCCACAAAAATTGTTCTTTACCCAGCCTTTCACATTTCACCAATTTAATCAAATTCCACTGCAGAAAATGCAAGATATTGCAGTATCCATACACAAATCAATGAAATTGCTCTCATTAAATCTTCATTAGTGAACCTCAGAGCTCTAGTTAAGGAACAGGAACAAAATACTTACCCATACAACTATCTTGATAAGGTCCCCAAGATGACAGTCACACTCTTGCAGAGGCCATCCTGAACTCCCATATGATCCACATGATGATTTTAACCTACAGATCAGGACCTGTTTAAAAAAAAAAGTATAGGACAGAAGGACTGAGATACGCTCATCAGATATGCTGAACCTGACTTGTCAGGCACTTATCAGCAGCGCAATACATTTCTGTTCGTATGTTGGACAACAGTAGTTGTTACTGTCTGAGGATTCGACAAAGAAGAAGGAAGTATTTCACAAAAATACTTTACAAGAAGGAGTGACAGTCACAATATCTCATGATTACTGTGTCACTGCCTTTGTCACCACGCAATCACCTTTGTCACCACGCAATCACCTTTGTCACCAGCCCCATTACCTTTGTCAAAACTTTGAATGAGACTATAGACCAAGGTCTTGTGTTCAAACCCATGCAGAACACCTTGTGCACACATTAAAACCCAATCTGCTTTTCGGAAGAGTAGGCCATTGTGTGCCGGCGGGAACAGATGACAAAATTTACAATACCGCATACATAAAGGGATTGGATGTATACAAGCATGCGAGTGCTTATTCCATTTTCCTCGAAATAAATAAATGAATAACATGCCATTGCCTATGTCACTGTGCCATTGCCTCATCACCTATGTTGCCACACCATTGCCTATGTCGCCGCACCATTGCTTATGTCGCCACACTATTGCCTATTACATTATCCTCGATATAAAAGAATAAAATAAAATAAATAAATTACACTGCACAACTGCCTTTGTAGATGGCTCTATTTTCCAAGACACCAAGATCACTGTTTTCCACCAAGCTTGCTCTCCCTTTTGCTCTTTTAAAGATTTTCCCCATTTTTGAGGAGGTTTTTAAGTATTTGTTTAGTGGGTAGGGTTTGGGTTTGTTCTGTTGTTTTTTTTGGGGGGAGGGGTAAATTTTGTTTAAGTTTTCAGTTTTGTTTCTAGTTTTGTTTCTTTTTTTCTTTTAGGCTATTCCAAAGTTAATATTTTTATGTTTAGTTTTCATTCAGTTCGCTTTAATCTATAATATACATTTATTTGGTTTTACACAAGGTTTTTGCTCTTTTGGTTTTAATTTATCATTTTCCATTTTATCTCACTAGATCTTACTCTATTTTAGTCTATTTTGGTTTTTATTTGGTTTTATTTATTTGGTTTTATTCCTATTTTAGTATATTTGGTTTTTATTTGGTTTTATTTATTTGGTTTTACAACATGCCGGATCGGTCGAGGCCCGGAACACCAACGACCGCGCTTTCCTTTTTTTTAATATTTGGTTTTATTCTTTTTAATCATTTTTTAACGAGCAAAGAGGACTAACAAAGCTTGGTGTCCAGTGATGATTTCAAGGAAAATAGCAGGGCAGTCATGAAAAAAAAACTACACACATACACAAAAATCCCCAAGCCTGACACAGAACTGGGCACAAAAAAAATTTGAACAGAGCAAAAGGAAATGAAAAAGCGGTGACTTAAGTCCTTCCCTATGTAAGCATTGCGCGCATGTTTTTCACAGGTTGTCTTTTTTTTTTTTTTTTAGCATGTTTTTCACAGGTTGTCTTCTTTTTTTTTCTTTCTTTCTTTTCTTTCCTTTATTGTTTTATATCCAGGATAATGGAATAAGCACTCGTGTGCTTTTTTTACATCCAGTTCCCCTGTGTATGCAAGTTTGTAAATCTTTCATCTGTTCCCACCGGCACACAATGGCGTACTCTTACGAAAAGCGGAACAGGATTTAACGTGTGCATAAGATGTTCTGCATGCGTTCGCACAAGAGGCCTCAGTTTAAAGTCTCATCCGAAATACTTTTGGGAGGAGTGGAGTCGGCACTGAAGTTAACTTCAGATGAAAAATCCCCTCGAACGGGAATCGAACCGGGGTCCTCAAATTGCGAGCGCGATGTTCTGACCACTAGGCTGTCCCGTTCCTCTTCTGCTGGACATGCCTGTGGACAAGTTATGCAAGGCAAATGTTGTTGCACAGGCAATGGCCTTGCATTGCTACCTGTGTACACATTCAACTCTCCATGGATTTGCTAAAGACTAGTGGTTATGAGAACACTCCTGGCACTGGGACCACAGAATAGCCCCACTCTGAAGACTACGACCAAATATGGCCATGTCCTAGATGCCAATGAAACAAAGCCCTTCAGTGCAAAACTATTTCTTTTAATAACCATTATAAAATAACTCTTCTCTAATCCTGGCACAAATCATATGTGTACAACATGCGCAAGTTTATAAGAGTATTCCTAAATATCTGCAAAAATGGCTTGCAACTCAACATCATGTCAAAAACATTAATAATAAAAAGATAACTGAATGTACGTGTTTAAAGGTTGTTAAAAATAATTAATAGGAAAAAAAGAAACAACAAAGAAACAACAATCAACAAGCAGGTCAGTGTATCAAGGCAATACAACCAGGCAACATTATGGCAAAACAAGCTGTGACAATGTCTGCATCATCAAAGAAGAGCACAACAAACATCACACCACAGATAAAAGAATAAACATGTATGCACGCACATGCACACACACGCAAAAAAAAGGAGGACTTAACTGTTGGTGCTGCTGAAAGCATCTCCAGCTATTGCGTACACAAGCCTTGTGAACACAGATACTGAACACACATCAATCAAGTCTGTACACGCATGTCAATACCTCTCTCTTTTTCATGTACACTACTACTACTACTACTGGTGTATGGTATTTATATAGCGCTGACACTTGGAAATCAGCAAATCAAACCCCTTACATTCAAATCTTTTACACGAATGCAATCGTCCATAAATAAGATAAACGCATCGCGCGCGCACACACACACACACACACACAACACACACAAAGACAGCAAACATAGGCAGGGTGGAGAAGACGGGGGTGGCTTTTGAAAACTACGGTCAAATTATGAGTAAGAGAAAAATGTCGTTTGAGGCTTGATTTGTATGCATACACATAACACCTGTGTATACCAAAAACACTCATCATACTACTAAAAATCCCCAAACAAACAATATACACTTGCAAATGCACAGGCAATTTGGAAACTTTATCATAAGAAAGTACAAAACTATTTCTTTTAATAACAATGACAAGAATTACTCTTCTCTAATAACTTTGAATCGCAAAGACTTTTGTACCCGAGTAAAATATTGATAACTGATGCTTCCAGTCCAGTGGTGTAGTTAACTCCAGAACATCGATCATGCTTACCCTCACCGAGGTGTTCCCCCCCACTCTGCACATACAGAAACAAGACATCAGAAACATACTTATTTCAAACACAGAAACAACTACGCATCTCAAATACACAAACATCAAACTCACAGAACCAAGTGTTATATCAAAGACAGGCTTTCGTCTATCACACAAAAACGAGAAGAGAACGGAAACACCTTCACTTCACCCTTCTCGTCCTTGTTAACTTTGGGGGCACCACTGAAAATCAGAAACGTATACACATCAAATACCAACAAAAAAAAAAGAATACATTAGAAACAGGTATTGCTCAATGACACCAAATCAAGTATATATCAAGAACCAGCATTCTTCAAACACACACAAACAAGTGAACACAAAAATATCCACACACAAAAGGAACTGTAACTTACATGCCAACTCCAATTCTTTGTGTCCAGCCTCCTATACCTATTCATCCGTCTTCAACCCTCTTGCAGTGCAAAGTCTGTGAACAAATACACGCATATCATCAGCTCCTTGTTTTTATGCTCGAAACACAATTTCATTCATTCAGAACAACCTGGTACAAATCATATAATGTGTACAACATGCTTAAGTTCATAAAAGTATTCTGACATATCTGCAAAAATGGGTTGAAGCTCAACATAAGTCAAACAGATGAACAATAAAAAAAAAAAAAAAAAAAAAAAAATTTTTTTTTTTAGATAACTGAGTGTGTTTAACAGTTGTTAAAAATATTAGGAAAAAGAAACACCAAACAAATAATCATCAACAAGGGGTCAGTGTATCATGGCAATACAAGAGAGTACTTCTTCATATCTGCAAAAATGGTTTGCAACTCAACATTATGTCAAAAAGATAAAAAACAACAAAAAAAAGATAACTCGGTGTAAGTGTTTAAATGTTGTTAAAAATATTAGCAAGAAGAAACAACAAATAACAATCATCAAGCAAGTCAGTGTATCATAGCAATATAACAAGGCATTATGGCAAAACAAGTTGTAACAATGTCTCCATCATAAAAAAGAGCACAGCAAACATAACACCACAGGCAATGGAATAAACACACACTCGTGCGCGCGCGCGCGCACACACACACACACACACACACACACACACACAACACACACACACACACCACAAAGAAAAACCACTTAACTCTTGGCACTGCTGCAAGTGTCTCCAGCTATTCAGTACTCAAGCCCTGTGAACACACGATATTGAACACACATAAATCAAGTCTGTATGTACACACATGTCAATCCCTCTCCCTATTTCATGTATACTACTACTACTAGTGTATGAAATTTATACTATATAGCACTGACTCTTCGAAAGAAACATGAATGCAATGTTCCATGAATGAGATTAACACATTGAATTTGCATACAGTGATACACACGCACGCACGCACACATGCATGCTCAACACAGCAAACATAAAGTGATGAAGATGGCGAGTGGCTTTTGAAGAGTATGGGAAAATTATGAGGGGGAGGACATGAGGTAGGAAATATATGTGGCTTGAGGCTGGATTTGTATACAAGTTTACACTAACACTTATATACATCTACACTCATGATAATGCCAAACAAGCCACAAACAATATATACATTTGCAAATGCACAGGCAAATTCTAAACTTCATCATAAAAAGTATGAAACTATTTCTTTTAAAAACCATGACAAAATAACTCTTCTCTAATCCTGGCACAAATCATAGAATGTGTACAACAAATGTATATTAAGAGAATTCCTAAATATCTGCAAAAATGGCTCCCAACTCAACATCATGTCAAAAAGATTTACAAAAAGAAAAATAAAAGAACTCAATGTAAGTGTTTAAAGGTTGTTAAAAAAATTATTAGGAAAAAAAGAAACAACAAAGAAACAACAAGCAGGTCAGTGTATCAAGGCAATACAACCAGGCAACATTATGACAAAACAAGCAGTGACAATGTATGCATCATCAAAGAAGAGCACAACAAACGTCACACCACAGGCAATGGAACACACACACACACACACACACACACACACACAACACACACACACACACAACACACACACACACACACACACACAAGAAGGACTTAACTCTTGGCACTGCTGAAAGTGTCTCCAACCATTTCGTACACACGTCCTGTGACCATAGACATTGAACAAACATAAATCCAGTCTGTACACGCATGTCAATCCTTCCCCCTTTTTCATGTATACTACTACTAGTACTACTACTGGTGTATCTAATTTATATAGCACAGACTCTTGGAAATCAACAAACCAAAGCCCTTACATTCAAATCATTTACAGAGATGCTATCGTCCATAAACAAGATTTAACACATCAAATTCACACACACACACACACACACACACACACACACACACACACACACACACACCACGCACAGGCAATACTGATCACCATGTGACTGTATGAATTTGTATGATTGCTGATTGATGCTTAAGACCTGATCCACAGGCAAATTCTTAACTTAATCATAAAAGTATAAATTATTCCATTTTTTATAATCATGATGAACATACTCTTTTTGTAACAACTTTGTCATGTCATGAATTGTGAGGAGAATCGAAAAGTTTTGTACCTTTGAAAAATATTCACGACTGATGCTTCCCGGCCGGTGGTGTAGTAACTCTCGAATATCAATCATGCTTCCCCTCGTAGATGTGTTCATGCCCACTCTGCACATACAGAAACAGACGTCAGAAACACACTTACATCATATCCAGGGACCAGTACACATCACAAATATACAAATATACAATAAACCTCTACTGACAGACTTTTTTCCCCTTCCTGTACCAAAAACTAGGAAAACAGTTACTGTTCAGGGTGCAGTGGTATGTCTTTGAAATTTTGTCTGCATTTTTAAGCATTGCGAGAAAAATGCGACATTTTTTGTTGTTGTTGATGTTTGTAGTGGGAGTGCACATGTTACAAAGTTAATTCCCCTGGCATGGTCTTTACACTTGATATAAAATTTACTATGTCAATAAAGCAGGCAGAGGGTTAACATCATTGCTGATGTAGGGCATTTCCCACTTCAACACTGAGGGTCACCCACAACATTCACTCAGACTCCCCAATCCCATACATGTGGGAATCACTGTGAGACTGTAAGTGTAACTTAACTGCAGAATAAACATATTTTGCCAATCCCAATGTATTATACGCTATAATGAATACAAATAGAAAAACTCATATAAAAAAGATATTGCCAACTTTAAAAACAAATAAAGCATGTGAGCAGATTACAAAGGTAAAAAAATAAGCAGCAGATAAATGGAAGAATAAAATAAAGGCAGACAAAAATAGAGAACTGAAAAAAAGGGTTAAGTTTTGGCACAACATTTCAGACATCAGCCTCCCCACTAGATATATCAAACCAGGATGAGGCTATTATAGTATAAACCGAGGCCCGTGTGCGAACGCACGCAGAACATCTGAATACACAAGGGGATTGGATGTAAAAAAGCATATGATTGCCATTATCCTCAATATAAAAGGATTTTTTAAAAAATAATAAATAAAACCTATGATCTTCAATTGAACACAATCTATATTTAATGGAGAAAGTCTTTTCTACCAAACACAAACTGAAGAACTTTACTCGTCAAGTGTACTTGCTTCACCTGGCACATGATTCTTGTGGCCCTAGAATGACTGTCAAACCAGTCATGAGTGAGAACATTTTTTGTTTTTAACAAAATGTGGGTCTGAAATACCCATAACATAAAGAATAGGTGGAATGCATAACTCCTTTACTGACACATGGCACACAAATGGAAAACTTGGGTTTTTCACTTTACAAGCCCACGCTAATTGCTATAGACCAACCTGTAGGAATAGGGAGAAATCTCTTGTTTTCCTCTGTATAAACCCTCCGTATAAACCCTTGATACAAGGATGGAGAATTCTTTATTTTCCTCTTTACAGTCCTACGATACAGGAACGGAAAACTCAATGTTTCCCTCTTATCTTTATAAAATATGTAATACCAACAACATAGGAATGTAAAATGTTATGCTCCTTTCTTTACAGGCCCATCACACAGAAATGAAGACCTTCATTTTCCCCTCTTTACATAGGCCTACGACTAAGGAATGGGGAACTTCAATGTTTCACTTCCTACAGACCAATGATATAGAAATAGAAAACTTAACACTTCCCTCTTTACAGACCCATGACACAGGAATGGGAAATTTCAAAGCTTCCCTCATTGTAAACCCATGACACAAGAATGAGGAGACTTCATGATTCCTTCACTATGGACTTTAAATGACTAAGAAATGCCAAAAATGGTCAAAATGTGTTCAGTAGTTCCTGAGATATAAGCCATTATAAAGCTGGGACACACACACACACACACACACACACACACACACACACACACTCACACACACACACACACACACACACACACAGACGACCCATCACACACACAGACGACCCATCTGCTAGAATCCAACATTAAACTAATGATCTACCGACCCTGGGATCTACTGAGCCTGGGATCTATCCTCCCTGGGATCTATCGAGCTGACCCTGGTTGACGTGGTGATGGTTATGTATAATTCACATCCAAAGTAAGATTTTCAAGACACTCAGACAGGGTCTGTATAAGATGTATGCATGCTATGTATGTTGTGTTTCTGTAACCCACTGAATGCTGACAAGAATTATGGGATCTAACGTGCTGATCTTCAATCTCTTGCATGGTGTATAATAGGTCTGCACTGTTGACCCTAGAGATCGTAAAAATCCCCCCACCCCTCAAGCACAACGCATTTTTGCACATTTTCACTCATATGACTGGGAACAGTTGCTGGTGTCTGATCATTCATAGAAATACAACAAAAAAGGAAAGAATTCAGCAGCTGCCACTACATAGGATTTGAATCCACAACATGGACCAAGGAGATCGAAATCAAATCTGTCTCAACAACATCAAGATTACAAAAAATCACCTTTCAGGTCCGTCTCCGCTCCTTATGGCACGATTTGCAAAAGTATGTAATCCCTTATTTTATCCACACTGAAATCCAGGGATTAGTTCCACAAGTCATTCATTAGCAGGCCTATAGCCTTTTTTTCTTTTCAAGATGGCGGACCAATGTGCCGGATGTTGTCCTAAATTAGGCTGACAAATCAGTGATCAGTACACATGCACGTTCCGTTCCTGCGTTTGTCTTTTTACTAGGTTATTTGTCATCTCAATGGTGTTGATTCATTTTACGTCTCTTCACAAAATGTGATATTAGACTATTGGGGAAAAAAATAATTCACTAAATCTACACAGAACAGTTAGAAAAAATATAGACCTAAACACAAATATAAATAATTCTTGAGTACAGAATAGTAAAAAAACAACAACAAACAAACAAACAAACAAACAAAAACAATTTCTGACCAGAATCTAATGAATGAACAATCAAGACTATCTATAACCGTAACCAACAAGAGAAAATCTTAAACACAGAAGGATATACGTCTTTAAAGTCTATAATGATTATCTCAATGGTGTGTGTGTGTGTGTGTGTGTGTGTGTGTGTGTGTGTGTGTGTGTGTGTGTGTGTGTGTGTGTGTGTGTGTTTATTCTAATGTACATGTGTTTAAATGCATGTATGCATGTGTGTGCTTGAGTCTATATATATATATATATATATATATATATATATATATATATATATATATATATATATATATATATATATATATATATATATATATATACACATATATATGCATACACTGTGTGCACCTATGGGTGCAAGTGTGTGTGTGTGTGTGTGTGTGTGTGTGTGTGTGTGTGTGTGTGTGTGTGTGTGTGTGTGTGTGCACGCGCGCGCACGTGATTCACTTTAAATTTGTGACAACAATGAACATAGCAACCTAACCCAAAAGAATCACAGAACATTTTGAAAAACACCAATACCAACTAACTCCCCACAAAGTCCTGAAGAACATACAAAGTCCTGAAAATGATAAACAAAGGTCCCAACTACAAATGAAAGGTACACAGAACATCTTGCACATACGTCAAAAAACCCTTCTGCATCTGCCTTTGGGAAGACTAGGGCATTGTGTGATGGTAGGAATAGTTGGCAAATTAAAAAAAACCAACAAAAAACAATGCACACTGGTGTGTTTAGACATCATCCCTGAAGTCGGAATGCGGCTACCTTACTGGTAGGCAAACAGTCAGAGCCAAAAAATTTCACCATTATTCTTTTATTTCACAGGTAACTTCGAGCTCTGTCCCAGTCACATGCAAACAAACCATACAATCTGCTCTGGAACATAGAACATATTATGTGACTCTCCCCCCCCCCCCCCCCACTCTCACTCTCTCTCCTCTCTCTCCTCTCTCTCTCTCTCTCTCTCTCTCTCCTCTCTCTCTCTCTCTCTCTCTCTCTCTCTCTCTCTCTGAGACTATAAACCGAAGCCAGTGCGCGAATCCATGCAGATCATCTTGCCCACACGTTAAATCCTGTTCCGCTTTTCGTGAGTAGGCCATCGTATGCTGGTGGGAACAGATGAGAAGATTTAGAAAACCGCATACACACGGGGACTGGATGTAAAAACAGCACTCGTGCTTACTCCATTATCCTCTATTTAAAAGAATAAAATAAATAAATCTCTCTCTATTGTTGTCCTACGTCATTTTTTGGACTGACTTTTTTTGGTTATACAGTGATTTTCGTTGTTGTTGCTGGGTTTGTTTTTTTCCACACCAATATATTATAAGCAGTTGAGCAACCTCCCTTCCATGTATGGGCCAATGGCCTTTTCGTGCATAAAACCTTGAGCTCTCTCTCTCTCTCTCTCTCTCTCTCCTCTCTCTCTCTCTCTCTCTCTCTCTCTCTCTCTCTCTCTCTCTCTCTCTCTCTCTCTCTCTCTCTCGTGCGTCCGTGTGTGTTCAAATTCCTTTAACGTCTTTTCACAAATTGTGTGTGTGTGTGTGGTGTGTGTGTGTGTGTGTGTGTGTGTGTGTGTGTGTGTGTGTGTGTGTGTGTGTGTGTGTGTGTGTGTGTGTGTTCTTTTAGATCTATATCGAGGATAATGAAATAAGCACTCCTGTGCTTTTTTCATCCAGTCCCCGTGTGTATGCAGTTTATGTAAATCGTGTCATCTGTTCCCACCGTACCGGCACACAATGGCCTACTATTACGAAAAGCGGAACAGGATTTGACGTGTGCGCAAGATGTTCTGCAGTCTCATCCGAACGACTTTTGGGGAGAGTGGAGTCAGCACTGATGTTAACTCCAGAGGAAAAATCCCTTGCAACGGGAATCGATCTCTGGTCGTCAAGTTGCGAGCGCAGTGTTCTGACCACTAGACTATCCTGTCCCCTGTGTGTGTGTGCGTGTGTGTGTGTGTGTGTGTGTGTGTGTGTGTGTGTGTGTGTGTGTGTGTGTGTGTGTGTGTGTGTGTGTGTGTGTAAGTCAAAGTCAAACTTTTATTTTCAGACGGTACATTGAATAATAATAATAATAATAATAATAATAATAATAATAATAATAATAATAATAATAATAATAATATACGGACGGAATTTATATAAAGCTGAATCCTGTAAAGCACACAAATCAAAGGGCTTGCATTCAAATCAGTCATGCCCATAAAACTGTTCACAAATAGAATTACACACACACACACACACACACACACACACACACACACACACACACACACACACACACACACACACACGCGCGCGCGCGCGCGCGGTGACGGAGATGAAACAGACTGATTGAAAGTAGGAGCAGATGTGAGGTACTGTGCTATGATGGAAGAAGAACCTATACTAGGTGTGAATTAAGCAGTGCAGGCCTAGACATCTAGCTCTTTTTTTTTTTCATCAAGCCTTTTCCAGCTTTAGAGAAAAAAAAAAGATATAATTATGCAAATGACAATAAAAACCCAAACAAAATAAGTGAACAAAATAAGTCATACAAATGACATAAACAAAAAAAAACTTTATAAAATACACAATACACAACAAGAAAAAATAGCAAATACAGAAAAACAAAACCAACATTATTTCATTTAACTAGATAACACATACTACAACCCCCCCCCACCCCCACCCCCCCAAAAAAAAAAATTCAAGCAAACATTTTTTTTTTAAATTTAATGCAAAAAACAACACCAAACCAAACAAACAACTCATACACTAATACAGGCATGCACGCACGCACCGCGCGCTAACCAAAACATATCGGGTCTATTATCCTAGTTATTTATTCTTTTATATCAAGAATAATGAATGATCTAAGCACACGTGTGCTTTTTAACATTTTATTTATTTTTTATTTATTCTTTTATATCGAGGATAACAGAATAAGCAATCATGTGCTTTTTTTCATCCAGTCCCCGTGTGTATGCAGTTTTTGTAAATATTGTCATCTATTCCCACCGGCACACGATGGCCTACTCTTACGAAAAGCGGAACAGGATTTAACGTGTGCGCAAGATGTTCTGCGTGCGTTCGCACACGGGGCCTCGGTTTAAAGTCTCATCCGAAGGACTTTTGAATGGATTAATTGGATGGATGGATTAATTAATTTTGGATGTATTACATCCATGCAGTCCCCATGTGTATGCATTGTTGTTAATTTAAATACCGTGTGTGTACTTTTAACAATAACTTCCCATGTGTATGCAGGGTTTTTTTTATATTTGTATATCGATAGATCTAGATGCATATATACGTGACTGTATAAACTTGGGTCATACCAGATTAATATAATGATAATAATAACATCAGTAACGCATTCATCTCCCTGTCCCACGTACACATGCTACATCATGTACATGCACATTTAATTGATTTCAGTTGCAACACAACGCAGCTTTATTGAATAAAAATCTGTTTTGCAAAGTCGGGAAATTTATTTTTTGGTTATGATCCTCCCTTGATTTTCACAACACAGACAGGTTTTACTGCTCTTATATAATAGGCTATATTCTGATATTAAAAGGATGACTGAATTTCATTTTCGCGAGCACGCGCATGTATGCGTGTGTGAGTGTGTGCGCGCACGCCCCTGCGTGCGCGCATGAGTGTATAGATATAGATCTATTAATCTTTAATATTTCGAGAATAATGGAGTAACTTCAGTAAGGATTTATGTACTTATTTTACAGCCAGTCCCCGTGTTATGCAATTTAGTATAAAAAAAAAATAATAATAAAAATAAAAAAATAAAAAAAACTAATCCTTTCCCACTGGCACATAAATGCCTACTATCCCGAAAAGCGGGACGGTTTTAATGTGTACACAAGATGTTCAGCGAGCATTCGCACACATGTATTCATATAGTAGTAGTCCTCAATTTAATGTCCTTCCAGGTTAAGTGATATTCCTTGTGTGTGCGAGCGTGCACGCCGCGTATGCGTCTATTTCATTATCTTATTCTTTTAAATCGAGGATCAGGATAATGGATTAAGCAGTTGTATTACAGCCATGCAGTCCCCGTGTGTATGCATTATTATAATTTTGTTACCGTGTGTGAGTGTGCGTGTGTGTGTGTGTGTGTGTGTGTGTGTGTGTGTGTGTGTGCGTGTGTGTGTGCATGCGTGCGAGACTGTATCATACACAGTATGTAGGAGATTGTTTGTATGTTTGTTTCAGTCGAATTCCAGTCCTTTCCAAATTTCTCTGATATCAGGACTGTAGTCAGAAGCCAGAAAGAAAATCAGAAGTCCCACACTTCGGCAAGTTCTCCCGCTTCAGCACCTCGGGCCACCCTAAAAATATTACAATTCTTGAAGCATACTGCATGAAATGAAACTCATATAACCAAATGTTAAACAACATGGCCTGTAAGGTATATATAGGCCCCTATATACTATCACACTTCGAGAACATTGGCACTGCATCCTGAACACGCCTACCCATGTCGTGGCAGAAACGGGCGGAGCTTATGCAGTGCTCATTTCGACAGAGAGCCGCCCAGTGGGCGGAACAACGTCCTGTGGATCCCTCCCCCACCCTCCTCCTGTTTTTCCTCCTCACATCAGTCACTACTTCGTGTGTATTTTGCGCCTACGGGGACGGATAGCCTAGTGGTCAGAACATTGCGCTCGCAATTTGACGACCCGGGTTTGAGTCCGGTCGAGGAAATTTTTCTCCTGAAGTTAACATCAGTGCTGACTCCCCTCTCCCCAAAAGTCCTTCGGATGAGACTTTAAACCGAGGCCCCGTGTGCGAACACACGCAGAACATCTTGCGCACGTTAAATCCTGTTCCGCTTTTCGTAAGAGTAGGCCATCGTGTGCCGGTGGGAACAGATGACAATAATTACAAAACTGCATACACACGGGGACCGGATGAAAAAAAGCACATGATTGCTTAATCTTTTATCCTCGTTATAAATTAAAAGAATAAATAAATAAATAAACATCAGAAAGTTTCCCTGCCTTCATGTTCATAATTTAAAAAAATATTCCGGAGAAACAGACCTGTCTACTTGATGACTTAACCTCATAGGAGGCGATAGGCGAGCCAGATTGGATTGACCATGTAACGCATTGCCTTCGTGATTTGCAAACCAGGGTTGATTCCCATTAGGCCTAGCGTAGGCCTGACCCAGGTGTTAACAGCAGTGCTGACTCCATTCCCCTTTAAAATCCGTTAAATGAGACTGTAAATCGGTCCCGTGTGCAGACACGCACAGATCATCTTGGGCACACATTAATAAATAATAATAATAAAATCCTATTCACTGATATTCGGAAGAGAGGGCCACTGAGTGTGCTAGTGGGAAGGATGACAAGATTTGTAAAACCATACACATGGGGACTGGATGAAGAAAAAAAAGCCATACACAAGTGCTTATTCCATTATCCTCAGTAATAAAACAATACAATAAACAAATAAGCAGATTCTCAGTGTAGGCCTATGCTAATCCAGTAGGCTGCAAATTGTTTGATCAGGACTTTCCTTGCCAGAAAGCAGTGTCGATAATATCTCTGTATAACTGTGGATGATGTTGAGTGTGCGTTCCCACACCTCGCTTCAATAATAATACATACGTAGACTCGAGTCTCATCAGACAGACTTTTTTTTTTGGGGGGGGGGGGGGGGGGGGGGAGGAGTGGAGTATGCACTGATGTTAAGGGGAAAATCCCATTGAAAGATTCGAACCCAGGCCATCAGATAGCCAGCGCATTGTTCTGACCACGAAGCTATCCGCGCGTGCACGTGCATGTGTGTGTGTGTGTGCGCGTGCGCTAAATATATATTTTTTATTTTAATCTTTTATTTAGAGGATAATGGAATAAGCAGGCACGCGCTTTTTTCATCTGGTACCCCTATGTATGCAGTTTGTAAATTTTGTATTTCATTTGTGGTATTTTGAATAGAAGTTATTCTGGAGTGCTGTAGATCTATTCCAATATGAAATGTAGCTTTCTTGTGCTTTTGGGGATAATGATTTCTTTCAGTATGACTTCCAGTATTGTAATTGCCCCTAAAGTGTTTTAGAGTTGACTTGATCACTCACCCTGTCATAAAATCCAAAGGGTGTGTCGCTGTGTTATTGTTTGCAGAAAGTTTTTTTTCAATATCACACCAAATGCAATGAATTTCACTGTTATGATAACTACTGAATGTCAATGAAAACGTGTTAATTAATCAGCTTCCAGGTTTTCTGTTTTAGTTAATGAACATGCTCTCCCTGGATTCATTGTAGTCCTAAAATCTGAGTTTACCTAATTAGGGTAATGCTTTAATTGCATCCCTGTTGCTACATGATGATGTTATTGTTATTAATGTATGTTAAACTGGCATGAACATGTAGGCAATAATTCAGCTGACCATCTATTCGTTTTAAATATTATTTTAGTAGGTAACAATCCCCCTCCCCCACAAATGGCCCCATTGGGGAGGCAGTGCATACATGCCTGGATGTGTGTGTGTGTGTGTGTGTGTGTGTCTGCGCGCGCGCGCGCGTGCATGCGTGCGAGCATGCGCGCGCAAGAGACCGAGACAGAGAGAATACCTTAGGCCTAATAAAAAAAACAAGCTGCTCTTCTTACCTGTTAGGGATTCCTTTTGTCCACAAACCACAAGTGATGATATAAATTATAGATCTATAATATGCTGGCACGGTTCACTCACAGGCCCTACTGCAGCTTGGCCGCAACAGCACATCACTGCATAGGAACACTAGCCTGGGCTAGATCCACTGCCACTCAGCCCCCTTAGTCTATCTTCATCTCTGTGATGCAGCCAATCACCAGCACTGACTGACATCTGACTGACTGATGGACAGCTAAGACTCTGCCTAGTCTAGCAATACAATGCTTCATTCTTCCATACACCTACAGCCCCCCCCCCCCTCCCCCTTAACCACCTCCCTTCCATTTCTCCAACCACTAGGCTACCTCCTCATGGAGAAGCAATTAGTCAGTAGGCCTCTGTATACCAGGTGCCATTACACCTCCCCTTCTCATATAAACAGCCTGTCTGGTCATCTTTCTTTCCTGTTTAGTTATGTTTGACACTTCCCATGCTAGCCTGGGTCAACTGGGCCTATCTCTCCACCCCTCTGCAACCCTCCTCCCCTCCTCTCTCTCTCTCTCTCTCTCTCTCTCTCTCTCTCTCTCTCTCTCTCTCTCTCTCTCTCTCTCTCTCTCTCTCTCTCTCTGTGTCTCACTTACAAAATGAATTAATACTGTCAGTCCTCTCTTTTTGGTGTGTGTCATTAAAGGGTTCTCTTGTCCCTAACTGGAAAAAAAAGTTCATCTAGGCTACTTAAACCCAGTCCATTTCCTCCTGGGGAGGGGGGAGGCTGTAAGCATAAAATAATAGCATCCCTACCTTCTGGAAATTCTGAGCTAGCAATTCCCTCTTTTCTATCACTCTCTCTGTTTCTGCCTGGTTCCTTTTCTTCCTGTCACCTCCTTATCTGTTTTCCGCTTTCTTGGTCCCTTCTTCTCCGACCTTTTATCCAGAAAGACTTTAAAGACAATATTTCTCTCTAATCTCGAAGTCTGCTGAGCTGGGTCTTACTTATCGGGCGCTTAACGGCAGCGTGAAGCAATTTCCATCATAAAATAGACAACAAAAACGGATGGATCGGTGGTCTAGAGGTAACGCGCCTGTCTAGAGAGGAAAAGTCGGTCAGAGTGTGCGGTGGTTCCAATCCCGTTTGGGCCCAAAACTCCCCCCACCCCCCTCCCCCGTCAACTATCTCTGTCTCTCACCTCTCTTAGGTCATGAATGGTGGTCTGGGCGTTAGTCTTTCTGATGAGACGATAAACTGAGGTCCCGTGTGTTACACATCATTATTTAGCGCACGTATAAGAACCCACGGCAAAAAGAGGATTGTCCATGGCAAAATTCTGCAGGAAAAGCCACTCTGATAGGGAAACAAATACAGTTGCAGACAGGAAAAAGAACAAAAAAATGGGTGGCACT
>CM060325.1:14808958-14811458 GCA_030674155.1 Stramonita haemastoma | reverse complement strand
AGCTAGTAAAAGACCTGACAGGCACAAAACAAGGGAAAACTAGCACCATACAAGACAAAAATGGAAAGATCTTAACAGAAGACCAGGATATTCTAAAGAGATGGACAAAGTATTGTGCAGACCTGTATAACCACAAAACCTCAGGAGATCCACAGGTACTGAATGTCCCACCACTGACAGCCACTGACAACTACCCCATCCTTCGGGAAGAGGTGGAAGTAGCTGTGAAATCGATGAAGAAGAAGAAATCAGCAGGAATAGACAACATCCCAGCAGAACTGGTCCAAGCAGGGGGGGAAGCCATGATAAACACCCTACTGATAATCTGCAACAAGATCTGGCAGACAGGAGACTGGCCTACACCATGGACACAATCACTAATCATCACCCTTCCCAAGAAAGGCAACCTACAACAATGCCAGAACTATTGCACAATTAGTTTGATGTTTCATCCAAGCAAAGTCATGCTGAAGATCCTACTGAATCTACTGAAGCCACAAGCAGAGACGATCACTGCTGAAGAACAGGCAGGCTTCAGGGCAGGACAAAGTACAACAGAGCAGAATTTTAATCTAAGAATACTATGCGAGAGGTACCTTCAGCATCAGCAAGACCTTTTACCATGTTTTTGTGGATTTCAAAAAGGCCTTTGACAGGGTATGGCATGCAGCTCTGTGGGCTACCATGAGGCTGAACAACATCAATGCCAAAATGGTCAGTCATTGAGGAGCTCTATAACAAGGCCACTAGTGCAGTCTATTTCAATGGTGGCATAGGGGATTGGTTCAGGACAACGGTTGGCGTCAGACAAGGCTGCTTGCTCTCACCTACTCTCTTTAACATCTTCCTTGAGAGAATCATGACTGATGCACTGGAAGATCATGAAGGAACAGTCGGCATTGGAGGCAAAACAATTACCAAATTGCGTTTTGCTGATGACATTGATAGACTGGCAGGTAGAGAAGAAGAGTTAGTTAGGTTAGTGGAACACCTCCACAAGACTTCAACAGCCTATGGCATGGAGATCAGTGCGGAGAAGACCAAGCTGATGACCAACAACATCAACAGCATCAACACCAACATCAGGGTCGGTTGTCAGAATTTGGAAACGGTACAAAGCTTCAAATATCTGGGAGCAATTGTAACAGACAAGGGATCCAAGCCTGAAATACTCGCAAGGATTGCACAGACAGTTACAGCACTGACAAAATTGAAGACCATTTGGAAGAACAGGAACATCTCGCTCAGCTCAAAGATCAGGCTGATGTGCACTCTGGTCATCTCAGTATTCCTGTATGCTTGTGAGTCATGGACCCTCACAGCAGATCTGGAGAG
The DNA here is from genome assembly GCA_030674155.1 of Stramonita haemastoma. Classification (NCBI taxonomy): domain Eukaryota; kingdom Metazoa; phylum Mollusca; class Gastropoda; order Neogastropoda; family Muricidae; genus Stramonita; species Stramonita haemastoma. The sequence goes on along the minus strand of CM060325.1, from coordinate 14,810,123 downwards.
GAGAATACAGGCCACAGAGATGAGATGCTTTCACAGACTCCTTTGCATCTCTTACAAAGACCACATTGCTAACGAGGAAGTGAGAATCAGAATCGGTCAAGCCATTGGGCCCTTTGAAGATCTCCTGACCACAGTCAAAAAATGCAAACTGAAGTGGTATGGGTACGTCGCAAGATCAACAGGACTTGCCAAGACGATTCTGCAAGGAACCTGCAAGGCGGGAGAAGGAGAGGCAGGCAGAGAAAGAAATGGGAGGACAACATCCGAGAGTGGATAGGCCTCAGGCTGAGTGACACCCTGAGAAAGGTCGAGGACAGAGGGAAATGGAGAGAGCTGGTTGCGAGGTCTTCCGTGGCGCCCCTACAGTCTAAACAGATTATGGGATAGAAAAAGAAGTTCTGGTGATATCTATCCCAAAATCTGGTTTTTAAAGTTCTGATGAACAAAGAAACATCTCCAACATTTTTTCCAAGACACATCCAAAACCATTTGAACATAACATAGATCTTACATGAGTTACCCAGTTTATTCTGCCCATATGATCATGCTTGAGCAGCATGAAGTAACACCGGTTGGGGTATCTGTTCTCAGGCATGTCAAGAAGTCTGATCCAGTATTTAATCATTTGTGTAAAGGTATCAGTGTATATTGGGTATCTACCATAATATTCACCAAAAGCGATGTTATTATTTACATCTCTATCAACACCTAAAATCATTCTACAAAATTTCTTATGCACACTTTCAATGTTGTCAAATCTACTATATCCCCAAATCTCTGAAACTACAAAATTGGTTTTACTTTGGAGTAACAAATTCTGAATACAGTAGTGACAGGCAGGTTTTTATGCTTGAAATGCATTCTTTAAAGGACCTTGCAACTGCTGTGAGAGCTTTGCCAGACAAGTTATCTGTAGAACATGACCAATCCAGCAAACCATTGGTCCCTACTAAAATCTGCTATCAGTTGTAAAGAAGGTTAACTTAAATGGTATGGGCATGTCACAAGATCAAAAGGACTTGCAAAAACAATTCTGCAAGGCACTGTCCAAGGAGGAAGAAAAAGAGGCAGACCAAAGAAGAGATGGGAGGATAACATCAGCAAATGGACAGGCCTAGAACTCAACCAAATTTTGAGAAAGGCATAACAGAGAAAGGAATGGAGG
>CM060325.1:14793958-14806458 GCA_030674155.1 Stramonita haemastoma | reverse complement strand
ATCACTTGTAAAAAAACATAAACTTCAATGGTATGGGCATGTCACAAGATCAAAAGGATTTGTAAAACAAAAATAGTGCAAGGCACTGTCCAAGGAGGAAGAAAAAGAAACAGACCAAGGAAGAGATGTGAGGACAACATTAGTGATTGGACAGGCCTAGAACTGAACCAGATTTTGATAAAGGCAGAACAGAGAGAAGAATGGAGGGAATTGGTTGTCAAGTCTTCAAGGGTGCCCCCACAGTCCCCAGACTAAGGGATAGATAGACAGAGTTTGGAAAGACATACTGACAACACTAAAGGGCTCCCAATACACCCGTGTTTCACTCCAGGTAAACTATCAAAATACTGTGTAATTTTGCTACCCACATTAATAGCTGCCTTCATCCTTTTATAATACTTTGTATTGTCAAAAACATTTTTCCATGAATACCTTTATGCAATAACAAACATGACAACTTTCCTCTATCTACACAGTCAAAGGCTTTAAAGAAGTCTACGAAAAAGTGTACAGAATTGACCACCTTGCATTGTGCAATATTTCTGCACAAGAAGAAGAGTAAAGACATTACCAATTGTTCTATAGCCCGTCTGGAAGCCAGCTTGTGCATCTAGGATTATGTCATGATCTTCACAAAACCGACCCAGTCTTTCCTTTATGACCATGCTGTACAATTTACTGACAAAGTTCAAGAGGGATATTCATCTGTAATTGTCAACTTTTGGGGCATTGTCTTTCTTATGCAATGAAAAAAATAAGTGCTTGTTTCCAGCTCTCAGGGTAGTGTCCAGATTACAAGACTTCAGTAAATATCATATCATTCTTTCTTTACCCTCTCACCTGGTTCATGCTCTATGTGAACAAATCAATGACATAAATTTGAAGAAAATGCATAATTTTTGTGGAAAGAAAATTAAGCTGAGTCATTCAGCGTTTACTGTGGAGAGAGAATGTCTACAAGAAATTTGAAATGTTTTTGTCAGCATTAGAAAATAACATTGAGGAATATGTCACCATTTTATTTCCTTCCTTCATAGTGCAACAGACAAAATGAAGTTAGTGCAGAGTAAGAGTGAAACATGTGCCCAGCCACCCCGTGGGGACCAGGAAGGTAGCATATTAAACAAGGGAAAACAAGGCACTCAAACAGGCAAGATGATTTAAACAATTACATCGACAGCAAGACAGAACTGAAAAATATTAGCAAACGAAACAGTCAGAGTATATCTTAAAGAAATGAGTCTTGCAATGATAAAACTCTGGATCTTTTTTCCAAAAATTAATGACTTACCTCTACAGGCTACACATCAGTATTGAGTTTGGCTACTTTTTCTTCTAATTCCATATATCACTCCTGCATTTGCACTGCACTACTAAGGCATCTACAGAAATAAACACAACTTTTCTGAAAGACAAGCCCCTGACTCTAAACTCATGTGATTTTGCACAAATTTGGTAGGTTTTAACATTAAAAAACCCAAACTTTTCAGTAAACACCTGCCCCCTTAGTCCTTTGCAGTTCTAACATAGTTCCTTGTAGCATGGTTGCAACACAGCAGCAGTTTCTTGTTACTTGCACAGACAAAACTGCCTAGAGTCATGGAAGAGGGACGCACTTTGTCATAACTTTTCAGCACCAAAAACTGCAATGGCAAAAGTTGTTAGTATAAAAAAGAAATGGTTATAAAGTTGATTTGTAATTTTAAATATCATTTCTGATCCTGCTAGTCTGTAAATGTTATCTACGAAGCAAGTGGGGTTTTGTGATTGTTCTGCTACCAATGCTGACTGCTCCTTTATGGTGTTCCAGTGCTTGCTTCAGCCATGATTCTCTCAAGGAAGATGTTCAAATGAGTGGGTGACAGTAGACAGGCCTGCCTTACACCAATTGTTGTTCGAAACCATTCCCCAATGTTCCTGTTGTAGTACACTGCACTAGTGGCTTGTTGTACAGCTCTTTGATGACTTTGATCAGGTTTGCATTGATGCTGTACAAATTCATGGTTACCCACAAAGCTGTATGCCACATCCTGTTGAATGCCTTCTTAAAATCAATAAAATTGTGGTAGAGGTCTTGTTGGTGTTTAAGGTACCACACAGAGTATTTTGAGGTTGACTATCTGTTTAGTTGTGCTATGCCATGCCCTGAAACCTACTTGTTCCTCAGCAATGATGGTCTCTGCTTGTGGCTTCAGTCTGTTCAGTATAATCTTCATCCCTGTTGATTGCAGTCTGTACTTCAGAAGACCGTATTTTAGTTCTTTTATTTGTGTGATTTACATATGGGTATTTTCTTTATATGGCTTTACTGTAGCCATTGTATAAATGTTGATTACATGTCATGTCTGTGACTGTATCTATCCACTTTTTCTGTGTGGGTTAAATGTATGTGTTTTTAGGTGATTGTATTTTAGTCATTTTATTTGTGCCAATTACATGTGTGTTTTTATATGACTTTAAGTCAGCTTATCTGTGTGATTGCTATTGGTTACATGACTATGTCAGAGTGGGTTGAGTGCAAGCCCTTTGATTTGTCATTGCAAGACATAGGGCTATATAAATTCCATTTATTATTTTTATTATAATAATTTTCTGTGCGATTTTTATGTTGATATTTTTACATGCCTGTACTTTAGCTATTTAATTGGTGTGGATTAATTGTCTGTTTTCAGATTACTCTTTTGTAGTAATTTTATCTGTGTGGATTACATGCCAGTATTTTTAAATGACTGTATTTAAGTCATTTTCTCTGTTCTATTTATATTTTTGTGTTTTTATATGGCTCTATTTTAACCATTCTATTGATGTGGATTACATGTTGATGTTTTTATATGGCTGTATTTCAGTCATTTTTATTGTGTGGACTAAATGCAAGGGATTTGATATGGCTGGATTTTAGTCATTTAATCTATGTGAATTAAATTATTGTTTTTAGATGATTGCACATAATTTCATCTGTGTTGATTACATGTCGGTATTTTTTAGATGGCTGCATTTTAGTTATTCTATTTCGGTGGATTAAATGTTTTTGTTTTTAGATGGCTATATTTTGGTCATTTTATTTATGTTGATTAGATGCCTGTGTATTTAAGATAGATCTAACTATATTTTAGGTTTTTGTCTGTGTGGATAACATGTATGTTTCTATATGGAAGTATTTTGGTCATTCTATTTGTGTAGATTAAACATCTGCAATTTAGTTGGCCATGTTTGTGGCATTTTGTCTGTGAATTTGGATGACTGTATTTTAGTTATTTTAACAGTGTGCATTACATGTCAGTAATTTTAGTTGGCAGTATTTGAAGCATCTTATCTGTCTGGATTATTTACATGTAAGCAGCTGTATTCAAGTCATTTTTACCATGTGGATTGTGCATGTATTTAGATGGCTGTATTTGCCATTAATGGATTACAGATATGACTTAAGGTGACTGTATCTTAATGGTATCATTTGTATGAATTAGACGTCTATGCTTTTATATAACTGTATTTTAATCATTTCATCTGTGTGGATTAAAGGCCAGTGTTTTTAGATGGCTGTATTTTTGCCATTTTATCTATGTTTATGACATGCTTGTGTTTTTAAATGACAATATTTTACTCAGTTTATCTGTGGATTACAGGCCAGTGTTTTTAAGTGATTGTTGGGGGGGTTAGTAATTGTCTCTGTTTTGATTACATTTTTCGTTTTTGCACAGCTGTATTGGAGTCATTTTAGTTGTGTGGATTAAATGTCAGTGTTTTAAGATGGCTGTATTTTAGGGAAGGAAGGAAGGTGGCAGAATGGTCAAGATGTTTGCCTGCCAATATGTAAACCGTGAGTTTCTGGGTTCGTAGGCCTACCCAGCCTCACCCTTTCTTTCCAAGTTGATGAAAAAATGTAACTGAATGTCGAAGTCATTCGGAGGAGACTGTAAACTGAGGCCATGTGCAAACACACAGCAGAACATCATGACACACATCATCTTGTGCATGTTAAAACCCTTTCTGTCTTTCAGAAGAGCAGGCCATTCTGTGCCAATAGGAGCGGATGACAATTTAAAAAAAACCCAACCCAGCATGCAGATAGGTGTCGTGTTTAGACACCATCCCTGGGGAACAATCAGGGAGCTGGGTCCCAGAGCAGCTCGAGGCTGTATATGGCAACATTCTGGTGGCTCCTGCGAGGGTATTGGAACCATTCCTATGGTCATTGCCTTTCCAATGGATTATTCCAGTGGCGTGGAGAGGGGAGTCTGCTGCATGGTTAACAGCTTGCCCTCCATACTTACTTACCAAATGGATCATGTCTGTGCTTTGTGGAATCTTTATTTTTGCCATCTTAGTAATGGATTACCCATTTTTAATGCGACTATTTTACCCTTTTTGTTTCTGTGGATTACAAGTCTGCTTTTAGACGACTGTATTTCAGCATTTTTATCTCTGTGGATTAATTGTGGGCGTTTTTATATGGCTGTATCATAAGTCATTTCATTTATGTGGACTGTGTGTGCAATTTTAATGGATGTATTTTAACAATTTTATCGGTGCGATTTACATGCCAGTGGTCTTAGCTGAATTTTAGTCATTTTATTTGTGTGGATTAAATATCACAAATTTTAAATGACTGTATTTTAGTCATTTTATTTGTGTGGATTAAATATTTTTATAGGACTGCATTTTAACCATTTTGTCTCTCTCTCTATATATATATTAGATGTCTGTTTTTAAGCATCTGTATTTTAGTCATTTTATCTATATAGATTACACGTGTGTTTTTAGATGGTTATATTTAGTCTTTTTTTTAGTGTGGATAAAATGTTTGGGGACAAGATAGCTCTGTAGTAAAAGGGCTGCTTTCCCCCCAGCCAATGTTAAGCAGTGTCAAGGGTGGTTGCCAACTGGATGGGTGACTGTTTGAGGCCTTGGCTGTAAATGGGTACCTGCCCTCTTTAGGGTCATGGAATGTAAAGCACCGAGGGAGAGGAGATAGGTGCCACCCTCAATATGCTGACCCTAGAGAAGCTGAGGTCTATGATGTCTCCACCATCTGATCAGTGTAAATTTAAGCCATTTTATCTGTTTTAAAGAGGACTGTATTTTTGTCATTTTATCTGTGTGAATTACATTCCATGTTTTTTATAACTGTATTTTAGCCATGTTATTTGTGTGGAATAAATATTGGTATTTTTATATGACTGTATTTTAGTCATTTCACTAGTGTGGACAAAATGTTGGTACTTTTAAAGACAAAGTCTCCCCCAAGTCAAAATTTTGCTCCCTTCATGGTGAGCAAAAATGGTTGAATATGCAAAATCTCTCCATTGGTGAATCTTAGAGCTCCAGCGAAGGAAGTGGGGGAGAGGTAAAATGGGGGGAGGGTTTAGTTTTATTGACCTCTCTCTCTCTTTATCACAGACACATACACACATATGTAACTCAAACATACGCATACACCTCAGAAAGACCAAACACAAGTCACGTGTGTGTATGTGTGTGTGTATGAACCCCCCTCTGTACAGAAGCTCACAAAGAAAGCTGTCAACAGTTTTGGAAATGAATACCAGAGGCAGGAGAAGGGGGTGGTGGTGGTTTAAATATTTTTATTTCAGCAGTCCCATCTCCTGCCTCCCAAGATGATGTCTGTTGCAAGACGCGGTGGTGACAGGTTGTAAGACGTGTGGCCATGGTTTGATACACACTTGTTCTGTCCACAGCCCCTTCCATCATAGAAAGACACCATCTGCACACAGCAACATCAGTGACATGTCAGTCACCACATAACACATGGCATCATAACACATCAGTCACCACATAACACAGTAACACATCAGTCACTGCATAACACATAACACAGTAACACATCAGACACCACATACGCATAACATCAGTGACATGTTAGTCACCACAAAACACATAGCATCAGTGACACATCAGTCACTACATAACACATAGCATCAATGAAATGTCAGTTACCACATGACACAATAACAGTGAAACATAGCCACCACGTAACACAGAATCAGTGATCCGTGGTCAGAACATAACACAGGAACACATCAGTCACCACAAAGCACATCAGTCACCACAAAGCACATCAGTCACCACAAAGCACATCGGTCACCACAAAGCACATCGGTCATCACAAAGCACATCGGTCACCACAAAGCACATCGGTCACCACAAAGCACATCAGTCACCACAAAGCATATCAGTCACCATAAACCACATCAGTCACCTCATAACAAATCAGTCACCCATAACAAATTAGTCACCACATAACACAGCAACACCTGAAGTATTGCTGACTTGTGGGCGTTTTTTATACTGTGATGATGCAAGCTAATCTTTGAAATATTATGTTGTGGTATTTTTTGTGAAGTCATATTTATGTGTTTATTGTTTTATGTGTTGATCATAATCCACTTAAATTTCTCTGTCTTTGAGAAAATAATTTACTGAAATTTGAAATTTAAAATTTGGAATTTATCTGACCCTTTTACATGAAATAAAATTTTCTTTCTATGGGTGGCACTCCTTGTGAGATGACATGCTCTCCCTGGGGAGAGCAGCCCAAATATTATACACAGAACTCTGCTGTGACTGACAGTGGTATGCATAGCACTCACCTGCCCTGTAGATCCCCATTCAGCAAGTCCTGCTTCCTCTCTCTCTGCACAGTCTTCAGCTGACTGTATGTACCAACCCTGTGACCACACAACAAAGACTTTAGTCACTGACAATGCAGGTAACACACACACACACACACACACACACACACACACACACACACACACACACACACACACACACACTAAAATGAATTCCTCTCATATATGTGCATGTAGAAAGACTCAAATTACAAAACAAAATGTACACCATATTTACATGTGCACATCTAACTTAATGAAAACCACACACACATTTCACACTCAGCAAGTCACCACCAACCCCCCCCCCTCACCACCACCTGTGTTGGTTAGTAAAAACATGACCCACAAAAAGGGAGTGAAAATGTATTTGACATGCTTGCAGGTGGGGAGAAAAAATCCAGCCTTTGACCTTCTCACCTTTCATCTTCCACTTACAGGTAAAGACAAAGACATGATGAAACGTGCGCGCACACACACACACACACACACACACACACACACACACACACACACACACACACACACACACACACACACAAACACACACACACACACAAACACAAAGACACACACACAGAGGAGTGCACTTAACTTGTGATAGAGATGGCAGTTGCCTGTTCTGATCCCTTCAATGGTTCAACAACCCTGTAACACACAGCAGTGAACATGTAGAAAATACAATTACCTCAAAAAATGGATGAAGCACACACCTACCCACACACACAAACTTATTTCATTGTAATATACACTAAAGTGATATAGAATCCAAAAAAGAGCATTTGGAACATATTTCATCTTTCTGTGGAATATTGAGAAAACATCGAACCTCAACATGGAGCTTGCGACAACCACAATAAAATTTGATAAAGAGTGTTGATGCATATATGTGGTAATCAAGTTGTGAATTTTTCCATACCGAATTCTTCTTGTAGTTTTTATAATAAAGACGACTACTATTGTCATGAACCTCATTTCTCAATCATTCACAAAATTATTGATTAAAAAAATCTTGTAAAACTGATATTTGAAGAAAATAGTCTATCACATGTTTAAAAAAAACAACAACAACAAACAAACACATCAACAAGAAAGTTAACCTTGGCAACATTCTCTACAAAAACACCTCCCTGATGGCTACATGTACACATGCTCCCAATTTTTCTTTAAATGTGTGGAATAACATTTAGAGAACTCTGCTGTGACTGACAGTGGTATGCACAGCACTCACCTGCCCTGCAGATCCCCATTCAGCAAGTCCTGTCTCCTCTCTCTCTCTGCACAGTCTTCAGCTGTCTGCATGTACCAACGCTGTGAATACACAACAAACACTTTAGTCGCTGACAATGCAGGTAACACACACACACATACACACAGATACATACACACACATGCATGCAAAAAACACAATTCCTCTCATATTCTTGCCTGTAGAAAAATTCTAATTTAAAGACTAAATAAACATCACACTTTCATGCGCACACCTAACTAAATGAACACAACACTCACATTACTTGAGTCTGTGTTGGTTAGTAAAAACATGACCACCAAAAAGGGGTGACAATAGATTTGTGACATGCTTGTAGGTGGGTAAAAAATAGTAAAAAAACATCGAACCTCAACACGGAGCTTGCGACAGCCACAATGAAATTTGATAAAGAGTGTTGGTGCATACATGTGGTAATCAAGTTGTGTATTTTTCCATACCAAAATTCATTTTGTAGTTTTTATGATAAAGACTACTGTAAAGACTACGATGTAAATTGACCTTCTCACCTTTTGTCCTCCTGTCACGGAAATGATCTCACACACACACACACAACACACACACACACACACACACACACACACACACACACACACACTGTACTTAACTTGTGATGGAGATGGCAGCCTCCTGTCCTGATCCCTTGGTCTTGGTTCATCAGCACTGTAAAAGGCAGAAATCAAGATGTAGAAAATACAGATACCTCACTACATGGATAAAACACTCCCACATAGGCACACAGACAGACACACAAAAAGCAGACAAAAAACACACACACACAAACTTATTTCATTGTAATATGCTTCAAAGTAAGAATGAAACCAACAAATTGCATTTGGAACATACTTTGTCATTCAGTGGAATATTAAGAAAACATCTAATCTCAACACGGAGCTTGCGACAACCACAATGAAATTTGACAAAGAGTGTAGACGCATACATGTGGTAATCAAGTTGTATATTTTTCCATACCAAAATTCATTTTGTAGTTTTTATAATAAAGACGACCACTGTCATCATGAACCTCATTTCTCCAATCATTAAAATTATTGATAAAAAACCCCTTAAATATGTGAACATGTAGAACTGATATTTGAATAAAATAGTCTATCACATGTTTTAAAAAACAAAAAAAACAACAAACAAACACAGCAAGAAGAAAGTTTACCTTGGCAACATTTTGTACAAAAACACCTCCCTGAGAGCTACAGATACACATGCTCACAACTTTTTTTTTTAATGTGTGGAATGACATTTAGAGAACTCTGCTGTGACTGACAGTGGTATGCACAGCACTCACCTGCCCTGTAGATCCCCATTCAGCAAGTCCTTTCTCCTCTCTCTCTCTGCACAGTCTTCAGCTGTCTGCATGTACCAACCCTGTGAATACACAATAAACACTTTAGTCGCTGACAATGCAGGTAACACACACACACACACACACACACACACACACACACACACACACACACACACACACACACACACACACACACACACATGCATGCAAAAAACACAATTCCTCTCATATTCTTGCCTGTAGAAAAATTCCAATTTGAAGACTAAATAAACATCACACTTACATGTGCACACCTAACTAAATGAACACAACACTCACATTACTCGAGTCTGTGTTGGTTAGTAAAAACATGATCAACAAAAAGGGGTGACAATAGATTTGTGACATGCTTGTAGGTGGGTAGAAAATAGCCAGCCCTTGACCTTCTCACCTTTTGTCCTACAGTCACAGGTAAAGACAAAGAAATGATCTCTCTCTCTCTCTCTCACCCCCCCCCCCCACACACACACACACACACAGAGTGCACTTAACTTGTGATGGAGATGGCAGCTTCCTGTCCTGATCCCTTCAGTCTTGGTTCACCAGCCCCTGTAACACACAGCAATGAATATGTAGAAAATATAGCTACCTCACCACATGGATGAAACACACCAACACAGACACAGACACACACAAAAAACAGAAACAAAGAAACTTTTTTCATTGTTATAAACACTAAAGTGATATGGAATAAAAAAAAAAGCATTTGGAACATGTTTTTTCTATAGAATATTAAGAAAATGCCTAACCTCAACAGGGAGCTTGTGACAACAGCAATAAAGTTTGATAAGAGCATAGACGCTAACATGTGTAAGGCAAGTTATGTATTTTTCCATGCCAAAACTCATTTTGTAGTTTTTATAATAAACATGTTTACTTTTGTCGTGAGGCTCATTTCTCCAATCATTAACAAAATAATTCATTTAAAAGACACATTTGATATGTGAGCTTGCAGAACTGATATTTGAACAAAACTGTCTTTTACATGTAAAAAAAACACCCTACCAAACATGCCAACAAGAAAGTTCATCCTGGCAACATTCCAAACAGATACACCACTCTGATCGAATACACATGCTGACATTTCTTTTAAAAAAATAGTGGCAATCCTTTTCAGATGCTGCTGTGACTGACAGAGGTATGCACAGCACTCACCTGTCCAGTAGATCCCCATTCAGCAAGTCCTGTCTCCTCTCTCTCTGCACAGTCTTCAGCTGTCTGCATGTGCCAACCCTGTGACCACACAATAAATACTTTAGTCACTGGCAATGAGACAATGAAACACACACACACAGACACACATACACACACACACATGGACATGCATACACACACACTCACATGCAAAAGTCAAAAGTCCTCTCATATTCCTGCCAGTAGAAAGATGCTAATTTGATGCCTAAATGAACACCACACTCGCATGTCCATGCCTAACTAAATAAACACAACACTCACATAACACACTCAGTAGATCCTCTCCTCTCCACTCGACATTTGTGCTGGTTAGTAAAAAACATGACCAATAAAAACGAGTGACAGTGGATTGGTAACATGCTCTTTGATTAGGAGAAAATAGCCCACCTTTGACCTTCTCACCTTTTATCTTCCTGTCACAGGTAAAGACAATGAAATGAAATTACACACACACATACACACACATACACACACACACACAAACACACACACACACACACACAGTGCACTTAACCTGTGATGGAGATGGCAGCTTCCTGTCCTGATCCCTTCAGTCTTAAGTCACCAGCCCCTGTAACACACAGAAGAGAACATGTAAAAAATAAGGTACCTCACAGATGAAGCGTGTGCGCACGTGCACGCACACACACACACACACAAACACACACACATACACATACACAGAGAAAAAGACAGAAACACACACAAGCTTCTTTCATTTTAAAATACTCAAAAAGTAAGATGGAATCCAACAAATTGTATTTGGCACATACTCTGTCTTTCTAAGGATTACCAAGAAAATGTCTGACCTCAACAGGGACCTTATGACAACTGCAATAAAATTTGATCAGAGCATAGACACAGACATGTGGTAGTTATGTAATTTTCTATACCAAACCTGATTTTGTAGTTTTTATAATAAAGACATCTACAATTGTCATGAACCTCATTTCTCCAATCATTAAACAAATCATTGATATAAAAAAAAACTTTTATTATGTGAGCTTGTAAAACTGATATTTGAAAAAATGGTCTCTCACATATAAAAAAAAACAACAAACCTACCCCAAATACACGAACAAGGGAGCTAACCATGGCAACATACTGAACAGGAGCACCACTCTGATAGCTAAACAAATACACATGCTGACACTTTTTTTTAATGGGTGGCACTGCTCTTAACCTTTAGCGCGCTGCAGGCGCATCGTGTCGCGGAACGAATTATTTCCCTTGCATCTGCAGGCGCACTGTGTCGCCGAACATAGGGTGTTTAAACTTCGCGGTTCATTGGCTGAGATTCCCTTACTATTAATAGCAATAGACGTCACTTTCGATTCAAAACGAGGCTAGAGTTTCCTCTGCTGGCAGCCATTTGCATTTTCTTCAACACAACACAACACAACACGCGACAGTGAATTTTTGAAAAATAAAAATCAACTTTCGGGATTTGTTCCATCACCAAATGGGTCGGACACCGATTCGGAACGTTTTTTGCTGGAAAGATATCCATCGAATCTGACTTTGAAAATGATTTTTGAAAGGCTTCAAACTGGTTAAAATAGACTTTGAGGTCGGTAAGTGATCTAGGTCTCAGAAATAGTGTTTCAAGGTGGGATGAGATCGATGATGATCGCGAATACGTATAATGATGTACCAAGCGGGCCCGTTAAATATTTTGTCGCTGGCCGGTATTTTTATCATGGAAATTTTTGGTCGAAATTAGAATGCTACGCTTGATTGGTTATTTCTGATGGAAAAGTGTTTTATTTGTTTTTATAACCGATAAAATTAGTCACTTTGGACTGACCTGGAAGTGCTACAGTCCGTAGAAAAAATGATTCGCGAAGACGATGTTCGTAATGCCATGAAAACTTTTTTCGTTGATCGAACTTCGACGACGAAACTTTTGGTCCAAAGGAGATACTCATGCTATTTATAAGGAGATAATGTTTTGATTTACTTCTTAAAAGACGGACATATCACTTTATTAGTGACTGCTGAAGTACAACAGTTTGTGTAGATAGCACACAAAAACTCCAATTCAAAAATGAAAAAATAGATAACGTCAACA
>CM060325.1:14759317-14787949 GCA_030674155.1 Stramonita haemastoma | reverse complement strand
CACACACACACATACTAACACACACACACAAACACACACACATACTAACACTATACTAACACTAGCTCTAACACACACATACACACAGCACACACACACTAACACACACTAACACTAACACACTAACACACACACACACTAACACACACACACACAACACACATACACACACACTAACACTAACACACACACACACTAACACTAACACTAACACACACACATACAGGACCAGGTAGCCTTGTTGGCTAAAGCATTGCCCAGTGTGCTGGAGGATTTGCTGAATCCCATTTCAAGGGATATTTAGACAGAGTTAACCTCACTGCTGACTCAACTTCCCCAACAGTCTTTCAGATGAGACTTTAAACCTAGGCCTCACGTGCCAACACATGCAGAACATCTTGCACACAAGTTAAAACCCATTTTGCTTTTCGGAAAAGTAGCCCATTGTGTGCCATTAGGAAGGGATGACAAAATTTATGAAACTGCACACACAGAGGGACTGGATGTAAATAAGTACATGAATGCTTATTCCGATACCTTTCAAAAGAAACTCACACACACAGACCCACACACAGACCACCCCAGCCCCCCCACACAAGACCCACACAAACACACACACACATACACACACAGACACACAGACACACACACACACTCACTCACACACAGTGGTCAGAACATTGCACTCGCAATTTGACCGCCTGGGTTTGGGTTCGATTCCACTCGAGGTGATTTTTCCTCTTGAGTTAACATCAGTGCTGACTCCACTCCCCAAAATGTCCTTCATGACACTTTAAATTGAGGCCCGTGTGTGAGAACGCAGGCAAAACATTTTGCGCACACATTAAATCCTGTTCCTTTTTTCGTAAGATTAGGCCATCATATGCTGGTGGGAACAGATTACAAGATTTACAAAACTGCATACACATGGGGACTGGATGTAAAAAAGCACATGAGTGCTTAATCCATTATCCTCAATATAAAACAATAAATAAAATAAAATAAAAAGGGGGTGGATAGCCTAGTGGTCAGAACATTGTGCTCGCAATTTGATATCCCAAGTTTGATTCCGGTTTGAGGGGATTTTTCCCCTGCAGTTAACATCAGTGCTGACTCTACTTTCCCCAAAAGTCTTTTGGATGAGACTAAGCCGAGGCCCTGCGCAAACACAGGCAGAATATCTTGCACACATTAAATCCTGTTCCGCTTTTCATAAGAGTAGGCCATTGTGTGATAGTGGAAACAGATGACAATATTTACAAAAACTGCATACACACGGCGACTAGATGAAAAAAAGCACATGAGTGCTTATTCCATAATCATTGATAAAAAAAAAAAATTAAACACACACACACAAACACCAGGAGAGACAGACAGACAAAAGTTTCAACTGTGCCAAATCACATATACCTTGCCACCTGCTGCTACTGGCTTTGTGGCACAGCAGTGACTTCAGTGCAGGCAGCCTCATGAACTGTGATGGAGCATCCAGCCACTCTGCAGCCCTCTGTCTGTGAGTCCATCCTGTAAACACACCATCCTGAGTCACTGAGCTCTTCCAGGTGAAAAGGACAGTCAGGTGTCTTGATTAGGTGATTATAAAGTGTGTCTGTATCTGTGAACAGAAGGCAGGAAGGAACCCTGTGAATTGATTGCTGAAAGTTGTGGTGTGTGTGTCTGAACTTCCAGCAGCAAGGGGACCAGGCATTTGGAAAAAAATCCTTCTTGGGGTGGGGAACTGGGGACATATTTCTGATCAATGCTCTGTTCATTACACTGTCAGCTGGAAAAAATTACTAATGTATACCCCACAAGTAGAAGTCATTATATAACACAACACAGAAAACAAAAGGAACTAATCATTTACTTGATTAGAGAGATACACAGAGAGAGAGAGAGAGAGAGAGAGAGAGAGAGAGAGAGAGAGAGAGAGAGAGAGAGAGAGAGAGAGAGAGAGAGAGAAGCATGTAAATTGTAACTGTCATAAGTTTTTACTTGAGTTCCTAATTTTTTTTCTTTAGATTTTGAGAGAAAAAATATGATAAAAAATTAAGAGGTTAACAATAATTTTTTTTTAAAAAACCTCCCCTTCAGTGCTGGTTCCATGAATTTTTTTTAAAGGAAGGCAAATTGCTTCCTGAAATGGAATAAAAAGAAGTAATTGTCTCCCTTTCTCTAGTTAACCTACAGATCTGTATACAAGAAAAAGTGGGATTTTGTTGAATGTCTAATACATCTGTGTATTCTCTTTTTTTCCCCCCAATTCATATTGGCTGGTTAAAATGTCATTAATAAGATAGACTACACAGTGTGTGTGTTTGTGTGTGTGTGTGTGTGTGTGTGTGTGTGTGTGGTGTGGTGTGGTGTGGTGTGGGGTGTGGTGTGTGGTGTGGTGTGTATGATTGTATAGCAAGTATCATACTTACTTTAAAATTCAAATGGGATCACAGATCTATCCACTATGATGAATGATAGTAACATAGGGATAATATCCTGTTATCTGTCCCTGCCTTTATAATCTACCCTTTTCCCCCATTCCTATGGCACATGCTTCTTTGAAACTTCTGCAAGGTTTTAAGAGGGGAGGGGTGTTAATGTCGAACATCATTATCATTGCTGTCTTCTGATCAATCTTCTTACAACTGGCCCTTCCAACATGGATAACTTAATAAATCATAGCTATCTGCTGTAACAATACAGGCTTTATCCAAAAAAAAATTTAATTGTGGGGACTTATATATAATCACAACAGTGGGTACCTTACCAGAACCAGAAAGCCAATCAACAATCCAATCAACTATCCCACAATAGGAAACACTCATTGTCAACAATGTGATCAAGGAAAGTCCTTTGTAACTGCCACATTTAGACTGGGGCTCTCTGTTGCTGTCATTGGTGTTGCCTTCTGTTCATGGTTGCACTCATCTGGGAATCTACAACAACGTGTTTGTTTCCGCCATCTTGGTTTTTTTTAATGCAAAGTGCAGTGGTGATAAAAGGGAAAGTGGTTGGTCAGAACTGAAGCTCTTGGCCAATCAGAAACATTGGAAGAAAATGTTGTTTGGTATTTGTCTATTTTGAGATTATCTGCACTGCAGCCCTGATTAGATAGGGTAGCCTACCTGGCCTGTGTGCACACATGTAAGGCACTTCCTCAAATTTTTCATTTTTTCTTTGCTCTCTTTTATTTACATAGTTCAGTGAGTTTTTCATCGTTAGATCTGGGATTTTTCCCCCCCTTGTATGATTTATTCAACTTAACAAACACACTTACGTTCACTTCCATCTCCTCATACCCACCCATGTCTTGTCTAAAGCAGCCTTTTAGTACACATGGTGGACAGACCTTAAATGAAACACACACACACACACACACCAATTGCCCACATGCAAAATCACCAGACAGTGATTGGACATTAAACAAAACAAAGCTAATGTTAAGATAAGGAAAAAAAACATGAAACAAAACACAATGTTCTGACCATTATGTTATCCCTTCCGCCCAGAGAGAGAGAGAGAGAGAGAGAGAGGAGGGGACAGAGAGAGACAGAGATACCGAGAGAGCGAGAAGGAGACAAAAATTAAGAAACAGAAAGACTAAGGAAAACAGAGAGACAGATGGAGACACACAGTGAGACATTCAGAGACAGATAGAAAGACATACAGACAGACAGACAGACAGACAGAGAGAGAGAGAGAGAGAGAGAGAGAGAGAGAGAGAGAGAGAGGCACACAGAGACAGAGATAGGCACCAGACACAGAGAGAGGGGGAAATAGATACACACCAGAGAGAGAGAGAGAGAGAAAGAGTGAGAGAGAGAGAGGAACAGACAGACAGACAAACAGGCAGACAGGCCTGCAGGCAGGAAGGCAGACAGAGAGAGCTTCCCCATAGGGATGCTGGGGTGGAGGGGGTAGGCTGTCAGTATAAATAGTATTGCACACACACACACACACACACACACACACACACACACACACACACATAGTGGGTTGCAAACAGTGTGACATCTAGCCTATAAGCTTTCACTGGCCCAGACAAGCCAAAAGGGGGGAGGAGTTATATGGAGACAGACAGAGAACTAACAGAGCTCTGTGTGTGCTGGGCAGAAAAGGGGCGGAACTATAAGTAGAAGATAAAGAACTGACAAGACTTGTGTGTGTGTGACAGATAGGGGCGGGGTGATGTGGGTTTAGTAGAGGAAGGAGCCATGGGGTGGAAGAAAGTGGTGCAGAGCCCCCCCCCATTCCCTCTTACCATCCTCTCCACATGCAATGCATGTAGCCAGCTGAAGCTCACACTGTCTGCTGTCCTGGCTGCTAGCCTAGGTGTAGCTTCATAGAAGTAGAATCTATTGTAGAAAACTAAAAGCTGAAGTTTGTCAGTGGGTGGTCACTTCTAAACCATAAGGTTTTCCTTTTCCCTAGTTTCTAGCTCTATTTGCAGTCCATTTTTGTTTTTTGTTATATCTTTTTTCATGTGGTTGATTATGTTCCATCTGGGGTGGTTTTAACAACATAATCCCCAAGAACATTACCATCATGGAAAGATACACTGATGATAAAGAGAGAAGGGGGCTAGAAGTTTTGTCTCAATGCCTTGGTGAGTGTCAAATGGGGGTGGGGGGTGGGGGTAAAAGTGAGGGAGGGAAGGAGGGCAGTGACTGATAGAGGCCATGTGTGCTAACAAAGATGAGATGTCAAGATAGAGAAGGCCCAGCTCTAAAGCAGAAAGGTGAAGGGAATGGATGATAAGAAAAGGGAAGGAGGGTAAGTGAAGAAGGATGGGGAGATTTCAATATTGGGGTCTTGAAGCATTGCTAATTTCTCAACTAGCCACCACCACCTCCCTACCCCCCCCCCCCTTTCTCCCTCTTTGACTTTGTTATCTGGCAATGTCTCTGTAACCCTCCCCATCCATCTTCCCCCACAACCCCCCCCCCTTCTCTCTCTCTCTCTCTCTCTCTCTCTCTCTTCTCTCTCTCTCTCTCTCTCTCTCTCTCTCTCTCTCTCTCTCTCTCTCTCTCTCTCTCTCTCCTCTCTCTCTCTCTCTCTCTCTCTCTTTTGTATATATCAGGGCAAGGGTTGGACCAAAAAAAGTGTGTGCATGCTTACTTTGTTACCCTTGGAAAATGAAAATTTTTCATTCATTCATTCATTCATTCATTCTCTCTCTCTCTCTCTCTCTCTCTCTCTCTCTCTCTCTCTCTCTCTCTCTCTCTCTCTCTCTCTCTCTCTCTCTCTCACACACACACACACACAAACACGCATACACAAAGTTTTCTATATCTTTCTCTCTGTCTGTTTGTCTGTGTGTTGCTCTGTGAGTCTGTGTGTATCCCCCCCCCCTCTCTCTCTGTCTCTGTCTCTGTCTCTCTCTCTCTCTCTCACACACACACAGAGTTTTCTATGTCTGTCTGTCTACCTATCTGTATGTCTGTCTCCCCCCCCCCTCTCTCTCTCTCTCTCTCTCTCACACACACACACACAAACACACACACAAACACACACACAAACACACACACACACATGTCTGTGGTTGGTAATAATCTGTCAGTAGTCACATCTGTGATTGATATCTATCTGTTAAGACACTGGCACCTCAGTGTTGATGGGAACTAAAACCAACAGAGAGAAAGAAAGAAAGAACTAAAACCAACAGAGAGAAAGAAAGAAAGAACTATAACCAACAGAGAGAAAGAAACAAAGAAAGAAAGAGAGAGAGAGAGAGAGAGAGAGAGAGAGAGAGAGAGAGAGAGAGAGAGAGAGAGAGAGAGAGAGAGAGAGATGAAAATGCCTGGTAGGCCATGTGATGTCTTTAAGTGATTAGGCCTAGGCCAAAGGCCTAGGCCTATAGGGTAAAATGGATAGGATGCTCAACTATGCTGCCTTGTGTCTGCTTGTAAACAACTTGGTGCTTTGGAACAGAGATGAAATTTGGGCGATGTTTTCTCCCTCAGTTTCTTTATTGATTTATTCATTATCATCTTTTTTTTTTGTATCAACTATCCCTTTGTTCACCCCTGCTTTTTCATACTATTTTTTCATGTATTTGTATATAAGTAAGTAAGTCTTGAATTTTAAGGTCTTTCCACTGTAAGTGATACCAGGGGACCCTAAGGTATTTTATTTATTTTATTTATTATTTTATATCGAGGATAACAGAATAAGCAATCATATGCTTTTTTTCATCCGGTCCGTGTGTATGCAGTTTTGTAAATCATGTCATCTGTTCCCACCAGCACACGATGGCCTACTCTTACAAAAAGCGGAACATGATTTAACGTGCGCAAGATGTTCTGGGTTCGCACACGGGCCTCGGTTTAAAGTCTCATCCGAAGGACTTAGGAGACTAGAGAGAGAGACAGAGAGAGAGAGATCTACTGTGAGGGGTGTGTGTGTGTGTGTGCCTGCGCACATGTGTGTGTGTATGTGTGTGCATGTTCATGTGTGTGTTTGGGTGATGTTTTCTCCCAACTAAAATGTATTTGTATATATTTTTCTACAATTGATGAAAACAGGGCAATCTACACTAAGAAATGTAGTAGATCAGTGGTCTAAAGGAAAGTGAAAAATCTGGGTTCAATCCCTATTTGTGCCTGAAACTGCCACCCTTCTTTTCCATAACAATAATCATGTCTAAGTCTGATGACTTTTCAAGGGATAGTTTAAATTAGAAATATCTTTTGTCACTGGTGTTTTTTTGTTTTTTTAATCCACTTATATAGTTTGAACAACTTGATGTCTACCAGCTGCCAAGTGTACAGACTGCCACTTCCATTGCTGTTGACAGCACACCGTCAGTTTTGATCTTGCGCTTGCTCTAGTGTCAGTGTGTATAGGTATGACTTCTTGAAATAAAATGTTGTTTAAATCATAGGCTTCACAGAGAGAAGATCTGAGTTTGAATGATGTAACATCTTTATTTTGCAGTCATTTTGGGAGGTGCTTTCCTTTGTGCTAATAGAAAATGGTGTGCTAAGCAGTTTAAACACAATTTTAGTTGCTTTTGGAACTGGTTTGTGCATTTCAATGTGTTGAACTAATTAGGGACTAGAATGCCAGTTAAGGACACAACACTGGCACCAAGTAAGATAAACTTGAGACTGTCTCTTCCCCCCCCCTTCCACCCCCATGAAGAAGGAAAGATGGTATTGGTTTACATGAGGAGTGGGGGGGGGGGGGGGGGGGGGGTGAGGAAAGGAGAAGGGAGGAATGGTTTTGGTTTACAGATGGGGTGGGATGGGGTGGGGATGGACAGTACTGCTCAAAGGTGGAGGCAGCTCCCTCCCCCCCCCAAAAAAAAAGGGGAGACAGGTGGGAACAGTGGTAAGCTATGCCTAGTAGAGTCAATCATTGCAACTAAAAATAAAAAAGGAATTGTACTAAAATAATAATGAATTAGTGATGATTGAATAGGAAAGTAACCAACTTTAAGCAAATATTTATACATGAAAACAGGGCAATCTAAACAAAGAAATGAAGTAGATCAGTGGTCTAAAGAAAAGTGAAAAATCTGGGTTCATTCCCTATTTGTGCCAGAAACTGCCACCCTCCCCCCCACCCCTCCTATCCACCTTGCCACTGTGGTGGTGTGGGTGATAGTCTATCATTCCTGTGTGCAACACACATTTAGCACAATATGTAAAAGAACACACAGCAACAGCAGAGCTAAGTTGTCTGTGGCAAAATGCTTGAGAAAAAAGCCATTCTAATAGTGAAGAAAATACACATGCAGACAGGAAAAAAAAAGTCACTGGGTTAGCTCTGCACTTAAATAGAAAAAAAGATAGAAAGAGAAGAGAAGAGAAGAGAAAAGAGAGAGAGAGAGAGAGAGAGAGAGAGAGAGAGAGAGAGAACAAATTTTTTTTTTTTTTTTTGAACAAATTTTATTTTTCAGAGGGTAATAGATTAAGCACTACATGCTTTTTTAACATCCAGCCCTCGGGAAAAAAAAAACCCAAACAAACGAATAAGAAATAGAAATAGAAAAACGAGCATAAAAAAAAAGCTTAATAACAAGAGGGAAAAAAATCATGGGAAAAACATGCATAGTCACAAAAATCCAAAGAAAGAAGTACTCATTCTCTCTCCCGATCCCCCCTACACACACACACACACACACACACACACACACACACACACACACACACACACACACACACACACACACACCGAAAGGCAAGCAAGAAATAGAAAAACATTACAGAGACAGACAGAGAGACAGACAGACAGACAGAGACATAGAGACAGAGACAGATTAAATGTATATATGAACAATGAAAAACACACCAAAAAAACCCAAACAAACAAAAATAAATAATAATAATAATAATAATAATAATAATAATAATAATAATAATAATAATAATAATAAAATAAATTAAAAAAAAAAAAACAGAAATGCATAACAACAGAAACTAACTGTACTATCCGAGGAAAAAATTCATGTAATTGAGACTTCTAGTGGTTTGATCAAAACATTTGTGGTGAAAGCAGAGTGACATTTTCATGAGTCATCAGAAAATCATACAACAAAAACTTAAATCTTGAAAACTTTGATTCATATTTTAGAAAGGTTGGGAGTCTATTCCAAAACCAGCTCCCAGAATATATTAGACTTGATTTAAACAGAGTAATGGTTGGTAAAGGGAGGTTGATTTTATGTGAATGTCGACAGTCGTTTATACTGAACATGCTGCTTAAGGAAGATGGGGCATTACCATGAAGGATTTTATGCATTAGTACACCTTTATTTAACAACAATCTTGTTTTGAGAGGCAGAATATTTACATTTTTGTAATCTGAAAATGTCAGTGAAGATGACTTATCTATTACTATTTTGACAGCTCGTTTATGAATACTGATTAATGGTTTGAATAGGTTATTACTGGCTAGGTCCCATAGTGTAGATGCATAATCCACACTAGACTGAATAAATGAATGAAAAAATATTTTTCTTGCATTCAGATTAAGACAGTGTTTAATCTTATTTAACTGGTATGTTTTTGAGGCAATTTTCTTTGTTAAGTTACGTATATGTACAGACCAAGACAAATTATTATCAATCGTTACTCCCAAAATTTTGTGATTAGAAACTTCTTCAATTCTGACATTGTTGATATAAATAGGAGGTAAGTTTATGTTAAGATTTTGACGTTTTTGTCTTGTTGATAAGAGCATGAATTTCGTTTTACCTGGATGAAGGGCCAAATGGTTAATTTGTGTCCATTCGACAATAATATTTATGTTCTCTTGTAAACTTTGGCATACTTGGAGAGGGTTTTTGTGGCTAGTATAAAGAGTTGTATCATCTGCAAATAGTTCATTTTGTACTTTAATAGTTAATGGCAGGTCATTTATATATAAAAGAAACAACAAGGGACCAAGCACTGATCCTTGCGGTACACCAAAGTTATTTAGAAGAAAACTTGAAGAAGTGTTGTTTAGATATACTTTTTGCTGTCTCTCAGATAGGAAAGATGAAATCAGTTCGAGGATACTAGGAGATAGTTTGTAGACTGCAAGCTTCCGTAGTAGTAGCTTGTGGTCAATAACATCGAAAGCCTTTGCAAAAGAGAGAGAGAGAGAGAGACAGAGACAGACAGAGACAGAGAGAGACAGGGACAGAGACAGACAGACAGACAGAAAGAGACAGACAGACAGAGGGACTAGACAAACAGAAAAGCAGCAGGAATTTCACCAAGAGAGATCTGATGTAACTTAAGTATACAAAAAGAAATGTGACAAGTCAACTTTGTGAGATAATATGATGTTATCAGATTTGGATTTTACCATGTTTTATAACAAAAACAACAACAACATGCAATATGGTCTTGTGACATACCTTTGAATGCTTTCCATACACTAATTAGAAAATTGATGATATAATCACCATTAAACTCAAAATACAGCCAATATTAAATATATACATGTAATATAATGATATATCAACTAATATAGATGACTCTTCATGCCTGCTAGCCACTTAAGCAGGGAGCACAGGAATCTACTTTTTCCTCTTTACTGGTAGGTTAGGCTCTAGACCTGCATAATAGACAGAGAGGGTAGGCAAGCACCCAGCCACCCCCCCCCCCTCCCTGTTTAGACAACACTTCCTTCCAGCATCTGGCTAGATAGCCTAGGCCTAGGCCTTGGTCTAATTGCTGTTGGCAGATTTTTCCAGATTTCCCCAGCACTTGCCCAGTTAGTCTAGTGTCAGGCTGGGCTGTGTGGACAGATAAGACCTGTGGCTATGTTGATGAAAGATAAACACACTGCCAGCAGAAAGTGGAAGACTGTAAGGCCCAGTGTATGCTGTTTACATATTAATCCTTTTCTGCAGCCTGGCCATACTGTGACTGGCTCCATGTCTGCTTTCTATCATCTTTGTCTGTTTCCTAGCTCTGATAAAAGAAAGTTCTTAAAAAAAACACACACCCCAAATCAAATCCCCCTCTTCAGCCCCTTATCCCTCCTCTCATTAGACCCCTACTAGTTTCAGCACACTAACCAACACAATGAGTATCACTGGTAAGGCAATCCTTGTGAGAGTCCTAGGCTTAACACAACTTCTCTCTGCTATGTCCAGAAACTGTTGTGGAGGACATTTGTGTCTGGAATATGTGGTGTGATTGACTATCTCTTTCAGCTGATAACATTCACAGCTATAGGAAAGGAAGCCACAGTATTATGTGAATACAAGTCTGTTTTGCCAGCTTCAGTTGTACAGCTTGCTGTTTGTTTGCATGTTATTATGGTTTTTTGTAGTTAAATACTGCCTACTTTATTGTGGAGGTATCCTTTTATTCTAGGAGCAAAACAGACTACTGAATCTTCAGTAGTAAGAAATCCCAGAGCATGCCTATGTTCCCTCAGCTCTATGTTCCCTCAACTTGACAAGTCAAATTACATCTTGACCAAAGGTCAACTTGTGATCAGCTCTATGTTCCCTCAGCTCTATGTTCCCTCAGCTCTCCTCTATTTGTCTTTTTTTTGCTACCTGTATTTCTTTTTATTTTATTTTGATATCTTAATTTTATTCTTTTATAGCGAGGATAATGGGATAAGCAATCTTGTCTCCCTCCTGCCTCTCCTCTTTTGCAAACAGGCGAGTGTTTGAGGTCCTCAGTTACCTGAGATCGTAAATCACTAGTTAACCTTTGGTCATCATGTAACTTGACTTGAGGGAACATAGAGCTGAGGGAACATAGAGCCGAGGGAACATAGACATGCTCCCAGAGTGCTTATCCCATTATTCTTGCTATAAAAGAATATATATAAAAATACAGGCACGAAAAAAAGACAGACAAATAGAGGAGAGCTGAGGGAACACAGAGCCAACATAGAACTGGCCCCAGAAATCCTCACCTTCAAAAGTAGCCAGTAGGGATAAAAAATTATTCAGGATGTTATTATGCAAACTTCAGAGGGAATATAAACATTGTTCACATCAGTATGGCCTATTAGTCTAAAATTGATTAAGTAACACACAACATAATAATCACAGTAATCACAACTAATAATTTCAAGAGAGAGAGAGAGGACAATGGGAGGGAACACATTGTTCTGGTGTAGGCACCCTATGGAAAGACTGGTAGATTGACCTAATGAAAAGGACTGCTAAATTGAGGTAAGATGTAATGAAAATATCAATAAATTGACATAATGCAAAGGATTGATAAATTTATGTAGGCCTACCTGTAGGCTTCATCAAGCAGAAAGAAATCAACAGGCTGTGTGTAGATGGTCTGCAATAGGCAGTCAGCCTTTAGACAACACAGTACACAAAACACACTACATAGGAAGGAAGCCCAGCACATGTAACACAGTAGACAATCTCTCTCTCTCTCTCTCTCTCTCTCTCTTACACACACACACTGAGAGGCATGTGTTGCTGGTCCTACAGTACAGGGGTCAAGGATACAGCTAGCTTTCATGCAATACAGACTAGGAAGAGAAAGGGGGATGAATGGGGGTGAAGGAAAGAGGGGGGGGGGGGGGGGGGTCTGGACCTGCTAACCTGAATGTCAAAAGAAATATTTTTTTATGACTCTCTCTCTCTCTCTCTCTCTCTCTCTCTCTCTCTCTCTCTCTCTCTCTCTCTCTCTCTCGATGGATAGCCTAGTGGTCAGAACATTGCCTGGCAATTTGAGGACCCAGGTTGAGCAGTGGAGGAGATTTTTCTCCTGGAGTTAACATCAGTGCTGACTCCACTCTCCCCAAAAGTCCTTCAGATGAGACTTTAAACCGAGGCTGTGTGCAAACCCACACAGAACATCTTGCACACAACCTTAAATCTTGTTCTGCTCTTCATAAGAGTAGGCCATCGTGTGCCGGTGAGAACAGATGACACTAACAAAACTGCATACACACGGGGACTGGATGTAAAAAAACACAAGAGTGCTTATTCCATTATCCTCGATATAAAAGAATAAATCAAATCAAATCTCTCTTTTCTGCATAAAATCATAATGTAAATTATTCTTAGGAGCATTATGAAATCTCTGAAGTCTTTCTAGACCAGCTCTCATATTTACTTCTCTTACCTGTAACATTTCTGATTATGTAAAGATAATAATAATGGTGTTAATATAACGTTAATAGTAATGAGTATTGTAATCATGAAACAATGAGGAGGATAATGATATAATGATAAAAATAATGAAGAAAATGACATACTTTTCATGATTATAATAACAATAATATTTATAATATCAATAATAACAATAACAACATCAATAATAATGATAGTAAAAAGTAATCATGATATCAATAGGGAGGATAATAATATATTGATAAAACTGATGAAAATACTACTACTACTACTACTACTACTACTACTACTACTACTACTACTACTACTACTACTACTACTACTACTACTCCTCCTCCTACTACTACTATCAGTGGGGAGGATAATAATATATCGATAAAACTGATGATGATGATGATGATGATGATGATGATGATGATGATGATGATGATGATGATAATTATAATAATAATATAATAGTAATTTTTTAATAATAATAATGATGATGATAATAATAATAATAATAATAATAATAATAATAATAATAATAATAATAATAATAATAATAGTAATAATAATAATAGTAATAATAATGATGATAATGATAATAATAACAATAAAAAATTCAAATAATAATTACAAAGATGACAATAAAAGTGTTTCTCCATGGGAATGCTGGGGGTTGGGAGGGAGGGATCTTTCAGTATAGATAGCTTCCCCAGCTTCTGAACATTCTGTGCTAGGAAATTATATCCTTTTGTTTATTTCTGTTGCATTCCTTTTCTTCCTGGCACCTTCATGGTTTCTTTTTTGTTCTTTTTTTGGTTTGTTCTTTCTGCTTTCTTGGACCTTTCTCCTGCTCCCCCCCCCCCAAATACTGAAAAGATAACAGTATTCTCCTATGCCAAGTCAGACCTGCTGGGCTTGACTTGTCAGGCCAATTACTTTTGGTCACATGACAGAAAGCAGTAGTTGCTGTCTGAGCATTTGAAAGAGAAGAAGACAGTGGTTTTGCATGGTTAGAATGTCTCATTTAATGAAGGTGCAAAAGCCGTAGGCAGCATTGATTTGGGAGAGGCAGTATCCTTGATTTAGGGCTGGGTAAAAAAAAAAAAGAAAAAAAAAAAGAAGAGTCATTGTATTGTATTGTTTCCCTGAATAAAAAGCTTCATTACATGTATGTGAAAAATTGCATTTCATGATATACAACAATGTACAACATGAGAAAACTGAATAAAAATGGTTTTAAAAAAAGCTTCATTAACCCCCCCCCCCCCTTTTACTATCCCCACACCCCCTACACCCATAACACATGAATACACCCTTTACTATCCTCCCCCCACCCCTAACACATGAACGCATGAGCTAAACTAATGTAACTGTCTTCTGTAATATTGAACCTTGAAAGAATGCTAAAACTAAAAAATTCGCATGCTTGGAAACACACACACACACACACACACACACACACACACACACACACAAACAAGAAGCACCCACACACGAGCCTGTATGGGCATTTTTAGATCACCACTAGTGAAAAGACAAAACATTAAAAACAAAGAGAGGGTGAAGGTCACGCATGTGCAGAAGCATTGGTTCAATAGACAATAATTTCCGGTGATAATTGGAAGGTAAAGAAATTAATTTGATCGATCTTTACAATTTGTATCTTTCTATTTTTACTTTGTATAACTTGTTTGATTAAATGTGCAAAATTATGAATTTTGCAAAATGTAGAATATGCACAGCAATTTCGTGATTTTGAAGGCAAGTCCTGACTTGTCAAGACAACTTCGTTGTGGCTTTGACCACGTGTTTCAGCTTTTCTTGGCAATGAAATAATTGCAATCTGTGCATGTGATAATGATGTTGTGATGAAGAAAAGGAAGAAACATGCTTAAATAACCCAAGCAAATGTAAAGTTTAGATCTTATGTTCCTAGCCCTTCCAAGATCACAGCAGGATTTTGAAGTTGTAAACATTTAAACCTGGGGTAAGACTCTAGGGCTGCAGACATATTGATGATCGGTTTGTAGGATTGGCAAAAAACGCCAAACAAAGGGTTTAGAAACACTGTGGGATAGAAAATAACTGTATTAATTAAATACAACAAAGCAAGACTTACCTGGGTAAGATGAAGCTTTTTTGTAAATTCTTGGGAATTTATTATAGACCCGAATGGAGTGCACATGAGAACCCGGAAGCCCCTACTGTCAGTTTTTAGAGCCTCGAGAGAACACTGTGTCATACTATAACAGGAACATTAAATATTTTATAAACATTATCATTATTATTATCGTTTTGAAAGGGTGGGATGTCTTACTGATGCACCCTGTGCAGAATACTGTTGTCAATTCTAATCAAAATTCCACAAAGTGGTATTGATTTGTTTCATTTGCATGGCATGCCTTTCATTTTACTTGCATGGTATGCTTGCAGACCATTTCAGGGGTGAGCATGTGCACTCCGTTCTGGTCTACAATAAATTCGCAAGAATTTACAACCAGCTTCATCTTACCCAGGTAAGTCTGTTTTGTTGTATTTAATTCTTGTTCATTTCCTGCATCCCTCCATTATATGCACATGAGATTTTAGAGCCACAGTGTTCTCAGACAAACACATCCACCACATGTAAACAAGAAACTGTCCTACCTTATTTATGTTGTAGGAATCGCTCCATGATGGATTGGCCCATGGTCAGTGTTGGCCCTGCCTTCTTATTATAAAACTTTGCAAAAGTGGAAACATTTGTTCATCCAGCTTCTGTCATGATGATATTTATTGTAGGTCTGCAAGTTTAGCAGCGGCAGTACTGGCTGACCTTGTATTGTGTGCCGTGAAGCATGTAATGTCTATGCCTGCCCTCTCCATCCTCCACTTCAGCCAGCCTGGATGGTATGGCTAGGCCTAGTGGCCCACACCATATACAGGACCCTTCTGCTATTTTATACTGCCTCAGGCCTTGATTGACTTGCTTTTGCTTGAACTGTCAGTGGACTCCCTGTCACTATTGTGACTCCACCCTCCCCAAAATTCTGACTTAGTGCTGACTCCACTCTCCCCAAAAGTCTTTTGGATGAGACTGTAAACCAAGGCTCATGTGCAAATGCATGCTGAACATCTTGGCACACGTTAAATCCTGTTCCGCTTCTCATAAGAGTAGGCCATTGTGTGCCGGTGAGAACAGATGACAAGATTTACAAAACAGCATACACACAGGGACTGTATGAAAAAAAGCACACGAGTGCTTATTCCATTATCCTTGATATAAAAGAATAAATAAAATAAAATAAAATAAATAAAATATTGTGAGAACACTTGTATTCAGTGGCTAATTTTGCAAGCTGACTCACACTTTCCTTAAATGTCTTCTTAAATTGCTTGTCTGCTGCTAACATTCATTTATTGTTGCACATTATGATAACTATCTTTAATCATTGTCATTTTCAAGTAAATCATTGACAAAATGCATAATCTCCCACATCATTATGTTCTTTTTTCAGAATAAAAACTTTTAAATTCTCATTCAGAATTCTGCTTGTCTGATTTTGCTTCTCTCTTCTTCCTTCCTTTACCCTTTTGTTGTCAATAGAGTTTGTTTTGTCCAGTATATATTGGATTCAATCATAAGTAATTATCTCTATGCTCAGTGGTAGTGTCAGACATAGACCTGCTGTCTTAAAGTCAGGGGCTTCAATCACAGCAGTGCCTAGTAATTAAAGGAAGGGGGGGGGGGTGCTTAACATTTCCCAGGGCAACTTTTATACCAATGTTGTACTGCATTTTGTTTGTAAATACACATCTGCAGAAAAATAACTGCACATATTTGTTTTTTGGGGTGTGTTTTTTCTGGATAGTGAATTGACAGTCTGATTGTATGGTCAACTTGCCCACAGCACGCTGCCTGACAAATATTCAGTCCATTTCTAAAAAAAAAACTGCTAAAGGAGTTAATTGATAAGAGATAAGTTAGCCAACAGATAGATGTGTTCAGAACCACAAGCAGGGTTATGACCCAGAAGAGTAATATTTGTTTTTGTTTGCTTGACAGGGTCAACACAGATTGAAATGTGGGGGAGAAGGAGCCCTGGACCAGATTTGTGACAGAACTGAAGTGGCTGTAGGACAGGAGGGGAAAAACACGGGCGACTGAGAAGTAAGTTGGTGTGAAAGATGTGGGAGTGTGGCTGAAAAGGTGTAGGTTTTTGGACTGACAGAATCTCTACTTCCTAGGAGGATTGTAAATTTCCCCCATAGCTGGCCTATCCTTTGCAAGCACAGCTCTATGTTGTGTTTCATCTGTTGTTTTGTTCTGCTTTTTTTCTCAGTTGTTTATTTGGTCATTTTTTTTTCCTGTTTTGTTTTCTTCTGTTTTTATTTTTCTTGTTGTTTTTGTTTCTTCTGCTGCTTTTAGGTGTTCCATGTCTTCATACATTACTGCTGAAGTTGTTTTTAAATTTTAATCCGTGTTGTCCTGTCTACTATGGTGGGTCAGCTATGACATGACTAGTTCAGCTTTTTCATTTTGTTGAAAACATTTTACAGTGACCCTGTCTGACACTAAAGGAGCAATTGATGTTTTGGTGCTGCTGTGTAAGTTAGACATTTTAAATGCAAGATTCAAGGTGTGTTTTCCATAGGCTTAATGAAGGAAATTAATGAATGATTGAATAAATAAAGGAAACGAGAAATAAAGAATTTTTTTATCATACCTACAATGAATCATAAACGGGGTAAAACAACTTATGTGCAGCTAGTGCAATATGTCATATTATGATTGCCAAAGTTTTTCTTTAAGGTTGTGTGTGTGTGTGTGTGCGCGCGTGCGCGTGTGTGCGTGCATGCCTGTGTGTGATTTCAGAATAAAAAACATGAAAGACAGAATGTAGTCTGAAAGAGAAAAAGTGGCAAGCTTCTTTTTAAACAGTTTTTTTACAGCAGCATCAAACCATTTTGCCCTCCAAATTACCAATACAGCCCATGGATTAATCATATGATATTATTTTTCCTTGAAATACACAGAAGACAGAGTTGTGTCCTATAAACTGCACCTTTGGTGGTGTGTGTGTGTGTGTGTGTGTGTGTGTGTGTGTGTGTGTGTGTGTGTGTATGTGTGTGTGTGTTTTGTGTGTGTGTGTGTGTGTGTGTGTGTGTGTGTGTGTGTGTGTGTGTGTGTATTTGTATTTTGTATTTTGTACCACTTTATGTCACAGCAGATTTCTTTGCATGAAATTTGGGCTGCTCTCCATGGGGAGAGCGCATCGCCACAAGTGCAGCGCTGACCCATTTTCTTTTTCTTTTTCCTGCATGCAACTGTATTTTTTTTCCTATCAGAGTGGCTTTTTTCTACAGAATTTTGCCAGGATCAACCCTCTTGTTGCCGTGGGTTCTTAAGTGTGCTAAATAATGATGTGTAACACACGGGACCTCGGTTTATCGTCTCATCCTAAAGACTAGCGCCCAGACCACCACTCAGGGTCTAATGGATGGGGAAAAAGTTTTGGGCCCAAACGGGTAGGAACCACCGCACACTCCGACCCAGACTTTTTGCTTTCTAGGCAAGGTGCACTACCACCTAGACAACTGATCCACTGTGTGTGTGTATATATATGTGTGTGTGTGTGTGTGTGTGTGTGTGTGTGTGTGTGTGTGTGGTGTGTGTGTGTGTGTGTGTGTGTGTGTTCTTTTTCTTTTTCTTTTTCCCCCTTGCAGTTTATTTTTAAGGAATTGACAAGGTATTGTTCCAACACAGTAGTGCCCTTGCACAAATGAACTGCAAAAAAGAAGAAAGCTTTGGGAAGAGCAGAGAGAGATTGAGAGGAGTGAGAGGAGGAAAAAGAAACTAACTGGGAGCGATATGCGACAGAAGTAAATATTGAAAAACGCATGCATTTTTTGTGGAAAAGCAGTCAGTCAGCTATGGGTGGTGGACTGCATGACATGAACATGTGCAGCATGCACAGCAGACCTCTATGAAAAGATAGTGCCCAGTATCACTATACTGAGTGAAGTCAGCAGTCTAGTCCAGTCCAGTCCAAAGATCATGTCTGACCTCTGTCAGTAATTAATTGTCAGTCATACTGCAGATCTTAGCCCTGCCACAAATCTGGCTGTTTTAGAAATGAGAGGTATTCAGAGTGCTGCAACATCTTATAGGAGTCACTGGATGTCTATTTGAGCAGTGTTGGGTGGCTTATAGTTAGCTGTGGGCTTGTTGAGGGAAGTTGAAAATTCATATGGCTTTCCATCATCTTGAAGGTGGACATTGACAATAGCTGTTTGAAAACATGGGTAAAATTTTTAGATTTGATGTATAAAATTGATCTGATTTAGTTCCATTAAACATTTTCTGTCCCAAGATGCCTTCAAGGCCTTAGGCTGTGCCTGTATTCTTTCCAGGCATGTTTATAGCATTTCTCTTCTTCCTTGAGTATCTAAGCAGAATTTAGTTACAGACAGAGTGTTCAAACAATTGTTCTGACTTATATCTTTCACTTTTGTATCTCAGCTTCATCATATCATATCTGTCCTCTGGTTCATTCCCTTTACTGGCAAAAAGCCCCTAAGAAACACTGCATCTCACTCTTAAGTGTCTCTGTCGCATTGTCCCTCCTGTCTGTCTGATCTTCTTCAGCTCTTATGTACCACCAGCTTGCTGTTTTTCACCTTCCTCTGATACAACCAGACTCCACACTCCAAAGCAGCATTGTATATCCTGTTGTTCATGGACAAGTTTCTCTCATACAGTTCTTTTCTTTGGAATGATCATCCATCTCCCTTTTTATCATAGTGATTCAGTCTTAGCCTTCAGAAGAACTTTTCAAACTGACCTCTTTCTTTATTGGTTGCTATACCTTGCCAGTGACTAGTGCAAGTGTGTGTGTATATGTGTGTGTGTGTGTGTGTGTGTGTGTGTGTGTGTGTGTGTGTGTGTGTGTGTGTGTGTGTGTGTGCGTGAGAGAGAGAGTGAGTGTGTGTATGTGTATGTGTGTGTGTGTTTTGTGTGTGTGTGTGCATGTGTGCAAATGCACATTGTGTATGTGTAGCAATTATGTGCATTTGTTTGTTTGCATAGGTGTGCCTTCCTTTGTGCATGCTATGCTGTTAGCTTGAGTCTGTGAACATGTGAGTTCTTGATTGCCTGTGGAGTTCAATGTCGTTTTCACCGTTAGTTTGTTCTTTTCTTGCTGTTGTTGTGATTTATCTTTGTGTTTTCCACACCCTTCACTGTTAGTTTTCCCTGTCATACTGTGGTTACTTCATTGGTCCCAGCTATGTAAATAGTGCTTCTGGCTGCTTCTACATAAATGCACTATGCGAGATTCTACTTAGATTCCATCATTCCATTTCATCACATTGCTTTGCTTATTTGTCTTATTGTAGAAATCAACATACAATCATGATAATGACTTTGAAAACTTTATTTTGCATTTAGAAACTGATATTGTGCAAAATCCAATACCTATGTACAATCATAAAAAACATACAATATGCGAAATAAATATAGCATTCATTGACTTGCGGTATTGCTTCAATCATACAGCATTTATTGGCTACAAGCAAGAGGCACAATTCTAAGATAACAGTCAGACTTGTCACCTTTCACTTGCAAACAACCCCCCCCCCCCCCAAAACAGGCACCCTAGCCCCACCCCCAGTTTTGTGATTACCACTCACACATTGCCACTTCACTCTCGCACATACTGACAATGACAAATCAGGAATATTAACTACAAAACTGAGCAGGATGGACACCACAGTCACCACAGCCACCATACTCACCATCTCTCTGGTCCCTCCCTTCCCTCCTCTTTTTTTTTTTTTTTTAATCAATGCCTTCTTTCTCTCTCTCTCTCTCTCTCTCTCTCTCTCTCTCTCTCTCTCTCTCTCTCTCTCTCTCTCTCTCTCTCTCTCTCTCTCTCTCTCTCTCTCTCTCTCATCTGTCTGTCTCCCTCTCCCCCCCTCTCTCCCTCTGTTTCCCTCTCCTTCCCCCCCCCTCTCTGTCTGTCTGTCTGTCTGTTTGTCTTTGTCAATTTCTCTCTCTATCTCTGTCTTTCTCCCTTTCTATGTTTATTTGTAATAATGTATGCATATTATGTATGTATGCAGGCATTTATGTTTGTTTCTTTCTCTTCCCCCGCTCTCCTTCTCCTCTTGCCTCACTCTCATCCTCCATCCCTCCAACCACCTCCCTCCTAAACTTTCTTCCACCTGTTCAAAAAAAAAAATTACATCATTTTCATTCAATGAAGTTGATACAATTAATTCAATGCTGTTAGAACTGTACAGGTGATAACATTGATGGTAGAACTGTATACTTTAAAGAACAATATTTGATTAAAAAAAATAGGAACTGGTTTCACAGGAGAGTTGTCAGACTTGCAACTGACAGAAAATGAGTCAGGAAGAGGGAGATTTCTAGAGGGAGTATAGACAGTGAGAAGTTATTGCTGCATTATTATAGGCAGGGAAAAACCTGTGGAAGAGTATTAATTAACATCATATAGCTCTGAGTGGCTGAAAGTGTAGTGTCTTTTTGCTCTGAGAACACATCTGGCAGCAGAAATTTCAACTTTTTGCTGTTATTCTGTAAACATTGACAAGAAGAGAAATGTGACTTGTCAGGTTTTGACAAAATAAAAGCACAAGCAAGGATTTTGGCTGATTCAGTTGTCAGATATTTGCGAACCAATACAATAAATTTCTGTGTAGGCAGAGTGCAAGATATTTGACAAATTGTTACTAGAGACCTGTTATTGGAAATGATATGAGACAATAAGATGCAAATCAATTTTTTGAAATTCCAACCTGAACAGAAGTTATTTGTGGTTTGTGGATATGTACTTTGTTTGACTAAATCAGAAGAGCTTCAGTTTGATCATCATTCAGTTTTCACTTGTCAACAGTCATCCATGTCTGAACATCTCTGCAGTGTGTTTTCACCAGTAGACTGGATTTAACAAGGAAGAGGACATGAACTCTACTGAATATTTCCACAATGCAAACATTGACAGCAAAAGTTATATTTGATACTTTTACCATGCACACATCACAGCAAAAATCACAGTAAATTGTGGTCATACTTCATTTTTTAAATAGAAAAAGCAAAATCTGAAACAAAAAGATGATACTCCATAGAAGCACTAGGAAAATAAATACAGATCTTATTTAGCTGTTTTATTTGGTGTAAATGCTAAAAAGGGGGGGGGGGGGGGGAGGGGGCGGGAGGGGGTTAGGTAAAAGAATTAAGAAATGAGCAGTTAATGATTGGGAGAACACAGTGTTGTATCAGGAACCACAAGACATTTCAGGCAGGCTGGTGCTTATGTACTTCTGGTTGCATCTATCTTGCCAAACAATACTTTTGAAAAACAACTGTTGTTTTAAAACATAAGTAAAACGATATTGAATGGCATATTTTGTTAATGTGATAGGTTTAATTATCATCCCCTGCACTCTTGCATTGATGATTTGAACATTGGGTTAAATTTACCACTTGTTTTTCATAGCAAGGATACATTGTTTGCTGATTAGATTATTTAGTGTCCTTTTATTCATTGTATTTCATTCTTTATGTTGAGGATAATGTTGACAACTCTTTAAAATAGTGTAGAGGTGGTGATGTTGTAAAGACTCCAATTGACTACATGAATTGCAGTTCTCTCTTTTTCTGTGTCTCACTGTCTTTCTCAGGGGGATGGATAGCCTAGTGATCAGAACATTGCGCTCGCCATTTGACGACCTGGGTTCAAGTCCGGTTGAGGAGACTCCACTCTCCCCAAAAGTCCTTTGGATAAGACTTTAAACCAAGGCCCCGTGTGCCAACGCAATCAGAACATCTTGTGCACACGTTAAATCCTGTTCTGCTTTTTGTAAGAGTAGGCCATCATGTGCCGGTGGGAACAGATGACATTTACATAACAGCATACGCACGGGGACTGGATGTAAAAAAGCACAAGAGTGCTTATTCCATTATCCTCGATATAAAAGAATCAATCAATCAATCAATCAATCAATCTATCTATCTATCTATCTATCTATCTATCTATCTATCTATCTATCTATCTATCTATCTATCTATCTATCTATCTATCTATCTATCTATCTATCTATCAATCAATCAATCAATCAATCAATCAATCAATCAATCAATCAATCTGTTTCTCTCAAGCTGTTTTTCTCACCTCTCTCTCTGTCTCTCTCTGTCCTCTGTCCTGTCTCTGTCTCTGTCTCTGTCTCTCTGTCTCTCTCTCTCTCTCTCTCTCTCTCTCTCTCCTCTATCTCTCTCTCTCTCTCTCTCTTCTGTATATGATCGGGTTCAGCTCTACATGGGACTGAAACAGTGTCACCTGGCCAGAGGAGAGCACATGCTTCAGTGACACTTGTCTTGATTTTGATAAAAAGAAAGAAAGAAAAACAGAAAATATTACCATGGTTACTATATGAATAATAGCATATTGTGTTTTAGATTGTTCGGCCTGCCTACTGGGCTATATAACTTATTAGCAATAACTTTCCTTCATTCCTTCATAGGTTTATTTATTTCATCATTGTCCTGTGTTGTGATTGTGGCAGATACAGTGAATTTAGAAAGCAGGGCATTTGAAGGATAAAGATGATCTGTTTGTGTGTTTGAACTTGCCTTCATAAACTGGCAGAATGGGCACTTTATTTTGTTTATTTATTTTGTATTCAGTGAAGCTGAAAAAGGGGGTAGGATCATAGTTTATTTTCACTTTGTTAGTGTGGGTTCATTTGTACTGTGTGGCTTTACTTTTTCTTGGCTTTTTTTTTGTCTTTGTTTTTTGTTGTTGTGTTGTGGTTTGGGTTGTGAATTTTTTAACACTAAAAGAACATTAGGGGATTTAGCAGGGTGGTTACTGGGGTCAGATAGCAGGGTGTTACAGGGTAGAATAGCAGGGTGTTACAGGGTAGAATAGCAGGGTGTTACAGGGTAGAATAGCAGGGTGTTACAGGGTAGAATAGCAGGGTGTTGCAGGGTAGAATAGCAGGGTCTTACAAGGTAAACTATGAGGGTGTTACTGGGTGAGATAGCAGGGTGTTACAGGGTAGAATAGCAGGGTGTTACAGGATAGAATAGCAGGGTCTTACAAGGTAAACTATGAGGGTGCTATTGGGTGAGATAGCAGGGTGTTACAGGGTAGAATAGTAGGATGTTGCAGGGTAGAATAGCAGGGTCTTACAAGGTAAACTATGAGGGTGTTACTGGGTGAGATAGCAGGGTGTTACAGGGTAGAATAGTAGGATGTTGCAGGGTAGAATAACAGGGTCTTACAAGGTAAACTATGAGGGTGTTACTGGGTGAGATAGCAGGGTGTTACAGGGTAGAATAGCAGGGTGTTACAGGATAGAATAGCAGGGTCTTACAAGGTAAACTATGAGGGTGCTACTGGGTGAGATAGCAGGGTGTTACAGGGTAGAATAGCATGGTGTTGAAGGGTAGAATTGCAGGGTCTTACAGTGGTACTTATTAGCAGGGCAGTACAAGGTTATTTAGCAGATGTTTATGGGGTTGTTTAGCAGGATGTTACAGGGTCATTAAGCAGGATACTACAAGGTTATTTAGTAGGTGTTACAGATTTGTTTAACAGGCATTACAGAGTTAATTAGCAGTGTGTTAAAGGGTTGTCTTGAAGGATGTAACATCAATGTATTTGTTACAGGGATGTTTAGCAGGATATAACTTTCAAATAGCAGGGTGTTACAGCATTATTTAGCATGGTATAACTTGATTGTATCAGGGTAATAAAGGTTATTTAGCAGGGTGTTACAAGGTTATTTAGCTGGGTATGACTGTTGTGTGTTTCTGGGTGTTACACGGTTATATAGCTGGGTATAAATGTTACTTAACAGGGTGAATCAGGGCTATCTAGCAGGGTATGAATTAAATGTAGCAGTGTGTTACATAGTAGTTTAGAAGTGTATAACTTAGAAATGTAGCAGTGTGTTACATGGTTATTAAGTTGGAGATAATTTTAATCCAGCAGGCTTTTACAGCATTATTTAGCAGGGTGGTACATGGTTGTTTAGAAGGATATCACTTATATATAGCTGGGTGTTACAGTGTTGTTTAGCAGGGTATTCTTGAATGTAGCAGGGTGTTACAGAACTGTTTAGCAGGGTGTTTAAGGGTTTCTTAGCCAGGTATAACTTAAATATAGCAGGTATTACAAGGTATTATGGGTACCAAACAGTTGTTTAGCAGGATATGACATTCATATAGCAGGGTGTTACACGATTTGATATGACAGGGTGTTAAGGATTATATAGCATGGTGTTACAGGTTATTTAACAAGATATGTTTTTTGATATAGTCAGGTGTTACAAGGTTGTTTAGTATGATATATCTGTAATATATAAGGGTGTTAACAGGGTTATTTAGCAAGACAAAATTTTAATATAGTAGGATGCTACAGTGTTGTTTAGCAGCAGATAACTGTAATATAGTTGTGTGTTACAGGGCTGTTTAGCAGGATAGAACTGTAATATAGTGGGGTGTTACACAGTTGTTTAGCAAGATCTCACTTTGATATAGCAGGGTGTTACAGGGTTGTTTTTCTGGGTGTCGCAGGGTTGTTTAGCAGGATAGAACTTTGATAAAGCAGGATGCAACAAGGTTGCTTAGCAAGATACAACTTAAATATAGTATGGTGTTGTGGAGTTGTTTAGCAAGGTGTTACAGGGTCATAGCAGGGTATACAGGGTCATATAGCAGTGTGCTATTGTTCATAGCAAGGTATGAGGATCATTTAGCGGATGTAATATGGTCATTTAACAAGGTGTAACAGGGTCATTTAGTAGGTTGTAACAGGGTGAAATAGCAGGGTATAACAGGGTCAAACTGGTCACACGATGGAATGTGATGGTGCAGGTTGGAGTCACCACTGAGCTCTATGGTATAGAAGTGGGTGGGGGTATTATTGGTTCCCTATCCATTCTTCTGCACATCCTTCCAATAAATCTGTGAACTGGAGTCTCATTGTGAAGACATGCAGTCCATCTTTCAAAACCAGTCATTTTTCTGATAAAGAGTAGGTCAGCTATGGCCAGTGCTATGGATGATGACATGAACATACCATGATGCAAAGGGATGGCCAGTGCTATGGATGATGACATGAACATACCATGATGCAAAGGGATGGCCAGTGTTATGGATGATGACATGAACATACCATGATGCAAAGGGATGCCCAGTGTTATGGATGATGACATAAACATACCAAGCTGCTGCCTGCCTTGGTCAGGGGGTCTGCTTCTTCATACCCTCTTTGCCACAGTGAGAGGGGGATTCGTTGCAGTACCAGTGTCATCTGGGGCTTTGTGGTTTCAGTCAGTTCTTTGTGGAGGCTTTTAGTTTAGGGAAGAATGTGAGGGCAGTCTCTTCAGCAGGAATTAATCCTTTTTATTTTCTTCCTGTTTTTTTTTTTCTCCACCAGGCATTGGAGTTGTTTTCATACTGCCTGTGATGAGTCTGAGGTTGGTATTCTGCATCTTGGATCAGGTTGTGGAGGTTGGTGATTGCAGCAGTTGGCCAGGCACTGGAGGCCTATTCCATGTGGATCTGACCACTATCCTGTACACTGGTTTCAGTGCCTTTGTGCTGACCCCATGGTGCTCCTGCAAATTTCTCCATCAGGGCTATTTTCTCAGCATTCCCAGACTTGTAGAGGATACCCAGCATGCATGTGAGGCTTGTCCAGCACACTGGCTTATACAGCTGTCAGGCATCTGCATTGTAGATTTCTTGGCAGATGGTGAAGAGGATATGGAATTTCCTGCACATGGGGCATCTCCTGGCAAAAACTGAAAACTGATACTGGACATTGTTCTCCTCAAGTGTGTGTGTGTGTGTGTGTGTGTGTGTGTGTGTGTGTGTGTGTGTGTGTGTGTGTGTGTGTGTGTGTGTGGAGAGAGAGAGAGAGAGAGAGAGAGAGAGAGAGAGAGAGAAGAGAGAGAGAGAGAGAGAGAGAGAGAGAGGAGTTTTGATGTGTAGAGAAGTATATGTGGGAGGGGGGGGGGAATGTGTGTGAAGGTGGGGGAGATGTGTATGTAGGTGCGGGAAGGGGATTTTTGTGTAGTTGAGGGGGGGAGGGGGGTGTGTGCATGTGTAGTTGGGGTGGGGGGGGGGTGGAGGTTGGGGGGAGGTTGTGTGAGTGTATACATGTGTGTGTGTGTGTGTGTGTGTATGTGTGTGTGTGTGTGTGTGTGTGTAGGGAGGTGTGTTTTGAGGTGTTGAGAAGTATGTGTGTTTGGAGTGGGAGGGGATGTGTGTGTAGTTGAGGGGGGGATGTGTGCATGTGTAGTTCAGGGGTCTGTGTATGTAGGGAGGTGAATGTTCAGGTGGGAAAGGAGTATGTACTTTTATTTTACCTATCAACACTCTGTGTGTGTGTGTGTGTGTGCGTGTGTGCGTGTGTGCGTGTGTGTGTGTGTGTGTGTGTGTGTGTGTGTGTGTGTGTGTGTGTGGTGTGTTGTGAGTGTTTCATTGGTAAGTGTTTAGCTGCTGACCTCATACTAGCAGAGTTAGATGTGAAGGTAAGCTGGGAGGATGCTGTGTCCACTGTTCAGTTCTTCCTCCTGCAGGGTGTGTTGTGTGGGATGTGGGAAAAGTCCTGTTAGGGTGTGTGTGCCCCAAGGTGAGTGTGGCTGACCTGTCTGTCATCGGCTATCCCCACACTGTGTCAAGGGAGGCAGTGGTGGTCTAGGAGTAGTAACTTACACACGTGAGAAGCAAGAGGTCTATGGTTCAAATCTGATCTGAAGTGGTGGTCTGGGTGCTAGTTTTTCAGTTGGGGGGAGGGAATAATCAGAACTCCTGTGTATAATCCAGAATACACCACTTTGTGGTTTATATCAAAGATAATATGGAATATTCCCTAATTTGTAACTAAAAAAAAAATCCTGAATATACTACAGCTTTAAACTAGTGTAGGAGTTAATATGAAATATACCACTATTGTTAACTAATATAGGAGATAATATGTAATATACCTCTACTTTGAACTTGTATAGGAGATAATATGGAATAGGCCATTCTTTTTTTTAAACTCATACTAAAGATAATATGGAATATACCTCTACTTTTAACTAGTATAGAAGATAATGTAACACACCTCTACTTTTAACTTACATTGCAGATAATATGGAAGT
The DNA here is from genome assembly GCA_030674155.1 of Stramonita haemastoma. Taxonomy (NCBI): domain Eukaryota; kingdom Metazoa; phylum Mollusca; class Gastropoda; order Neogastropoda; family Muricidae; genus Stramonita; species Stramonita haemastoma. The sequence goes on along the minus strand of CM060325.1, from coordinate 14,760,240 downwards.
AACCCTACTTGAAAATTTTGTTGAAGAGAGTATATAATATACCACCATTTATAAACTTGTGTTAGAGATAATCCAGATTATACCACTGCTGTTAACCCATGTAGAAGATGATGTAGACTATATGAATCCCTTTTCTATCATGTAGAAGATGATTCTTAAGTCAGAAGACAGTCTGGAGTTTTCCTTTACTCTCAACTCATACAAATGATCATCTGGAATTTTCACTACTCTTATACTCGTGTAGGAGATAATCTGGAATGTTCCCCTACTCTTCATGTACAAGGTAATCAGGATTTTTTCCCTGATCTTACTTCATGTAGAAAAGAAGCTGTAATTTTCCATTACTTCGTCTTTAAATTTCCCCATCTCTCAAACTTGTCTAGGAGATAATCTGGATTTCTCTCTCTATTTTTACTTCATGTAGAACATAATCTTTTTTTTCTCTACATCCTACTTAACTCATGTAGAAGATATTGTGGAATTTTCCCTACATGTAACGTGTGGAAAAGAATGCATAGCAACCAGGGTTTCCCAAAGGTAGATTGTGCAGAAAAACCTGCAGATCAGCTGGTAGCAGTCAGGCTGAAGAAAAAGAAGACTTTTGACATGTTGTCCTTGCACTGAGGTGGAATGCACTTCCCTGTAGAGAACTTCTTTTTCACACAGAGAACTCTTCACCACACCACATGATGGATCACACACCATCATCAGGCCACCAATATCACCATAACATACTACATCACAGTGTTTTGTGTACTTGACAGTTAGTCAAGAAAAGAGTTCTTTTGTCAAGAAGTGTCACAAAGAGCAAATGCCTTTTCCATACAAGTACAGAAAGAGAAATTATCCTTCAATGAGGGTTTTTTTTTCTTCATCTTATGTGAATTTAAAATCTTTTACAGTGTGTGTATGGAGAGAGAGAG
>CM060325.1:14739317-14746817 GCA_030674155.1 Stramonita haemastoma | reverse complement strand
GTGTTTATGCCAATGAACATTTTAAACAAAAGGCCTTAAAATGATGTGAAACATAATGGAAAAGAATGAAAGAGGAAAAAAAAGAAAACAGAAAAAAGAGGAGTACTATAATGTGTCATCTTCAGACAGTGGTGTTAAGTTTCTTTTTTTGTTTTGTTTTTAAAGAATTTTTTTATGGTGTTAGAGTTATTAGAGAATTGTACTCTCATGTATCATCTCCATACAGCAGACAATGTTGTAAGAGTAATAAAAAAACAACAACTGTAGGTCATCTTCAGGCAACAGATTTCTCTCAGTGATATTCAAGTTGCTCCCCCAGGGAAAGTGCATCACCACAGTGCTGTCTGTCTGTCAGTCTCTCTTTCCTAACCCCATTTGTCTGAATGTCCAAACAGTTGTCAGCCTATAAATGTAGATTTGCTTTCACAACTTCTGTTTGCAAGGAAGAAAAACATAGATTAGATACAGTTACAATTTAAACAGGTTTCAATTCTGTAGAAAATTGTTGAGCAATTATCAGCAACCCCTCCCCCCTTAATTTAAGAAGTTTTTGGTTTAATAAAAATTCAGAATCAGCTGATGTAGAGTCGATATCATTTCTAAAATGATGAAATGCAGGGTTAAGGAAGTTAGTTCTAAAGAGTAGAGGAAAGTAAATTTGTACTAAGAGTAGGGGAATATGTTTGTACAAAGAAGGGAAAAGTTAAGCTATAGGGGAAAGTAAGCATGTATTTAGAGTAGGGGAACGGAGGTTTGTACTAAATGTAGGGGGAAAAAGAAGTTCATACTATAAGTGCGAAAAAGAAGTTGAAATATAAAAGTAGTGGGAAGAAAGTTGATAGACAGTTGATATTAAGTAAGAGAAAAGGAATTAAAAGTTAATTTTGATGAGGAGGAGGAGGGGGAGAGATAAACAGTTCAGAATTGGATTAAGTCTTTATAGTAAGGGTATTGGGTTTTGCAGAGAAAAACTCCCTTCAGCTGTGAAGTAAGTATCAAGGTTTGTATGCCAGGCTATGATATTTCTCAGGCTACAGATTACAGTTAATTTGAAAGGGAGGGAGAGGATCTCTCTTTTAGAAAAAAAGTAAATCCTAGGGCGGGGAAAAGGATTTTGCAGAGAATAACTCCCTTCCAGCTGTCAAGTAAGTATAAGGTTGGTCATTCAGGCTGTGAAGTGCCTCAGGCTACAGATTGCAGGTGTGTGTGTGTGTGTGTGTGTGTGTGTGTGTGTGGTGTGTGTGTGTGAGCATGCCACAAGCATGTGTGAAAAAAGTGTGTGTGAGGTGAGAGAGGGGGTTCTGGCTGTATGTGTGTGTAGAACATGTTGCTGGGTGGGTGTTGTATTTTCATGTGTAGGAGTACATGCTGTCATGTGTTATCAGCAGGTGTGTGTGCGCGCACGCCTAACTGCTTGTGTGTGTGTGTTGTGCTTGTTGTGTGTGTTGTGTGTGTGTGCGCATGCGTGCATGCACGCAGCTACATACCCTTAGGAAAGAGAAAGTGTAAATGAGAGATATTGAAAAAAAGGTTTTGCATGTGTGTAGATTGTGAGGGAGGTTGAGTTTGCCTGTGTCTGAATGCGTGCTTTGTTAGTCAACAGTGTGTATGCTGGAGTCAAATGATGTCAGTACATTGCAGTTTTCAGAGTTGGCTTTTCTCTGGGCATATCTATACCTGTGCAACTTTCACATGTAAACCAACTATATCTGGAGAAAGCACACACACCACGCACGCAGCACGCACGCACGCACACACACACACATACACACACACACTCACTCACTCACTCATCACTCACTCACTCACTCACTCACTCACTCACTCACTCACTCACCCAGATGCTTCATCAAGTGAATAAGCCAGTGTGCCAGTTAAACCTCAACTGCTTGTTGGATATGTTTCCACAACTTGTGAAATGCTGATGTCAGATGCGCCATGTATGTGTAATCCTCTGTCTGACTGTGTGTTTAAATGGAGAGAAAAGCACTGGCAGGTTTGGTCTTGAGTTGACCCAAGAGACCATCAAACTCCCTCCCCCCCCCTCCCTGTTCCTTCAACTGATGTTGGAAGCTGTGATGTCAGGACCATTGGGTGTTAGTCAGTCTGTTGCCGTAACCACTTGGCTGTCAGCTTGCAGTTGCTGGTGGAAGATTTGGTCTGCAGGTATGATCATGGATAATGTAGGGTCTGTAGTGATGGTGGTGTTGTGTTATACAATCATGATCATGGATAATGTAGGGTCTGTAGTGAGGTGGTGTGTTATACAATCATGATCATGGATAATGTAGGGTCTGTAGTGATGGTGTTGTGTTACACAATCATGATCATGGATAATGTAGGATCTGTAGTGATGGAAGGTTTTACAAATCATGATCATGGATAATGTAGATCTGTAGTGATGGAAGGTTTTACACAATCATGACCATGGATAATGTAGGCTGTAGTGATGTAAGGTGTTGTGTTAATTATACAATAATGATCATGGATAATGTAGGCCTGTAGTGATGTAAGGTGTTGTGTTCTACCATAACGATACGGTCAAAGATAGTGTAGGATCAGTGAGAAAAAGCCAAAAACAGTGTCCTGAAGTGATGTAGAGTTGTGTCATCATTCATATCTGACCATGCAGTCAGTAATGTGGAGTTGTGTCATCATTCCTATCTGACCATGCAGTCAGTAATGTGGAGTTGTGTCATCATTCCTATCTGACCATGCAGTCAGTGATGTGAGTTGTGTCATCATTCTATCTGACCATGCAGTCAGTGATGTAGAGTTGTGTTCATTCATTCATATTGACTCATGTCAGTCAGTGATGTAGAGTTGTGTCATCATTCCTATCTGACCATGCAGTCAGTGATGTAGAGTTGTGTCATCATTCCTATCTGACCATGCAGTCAGTGATGTAGAGTTGTGTCATCATTCATATCTGACCATGCAGTCAGTGATGTAGAGTTGTGTCATCATTCCTATCTGACCATGCAGTCAGTGATGTAGAGTTGTGTCATCATTCCTATCTGACCATGCAGTCAGTGATGTGGAGTTGTGTCATCATTCCTATCTGACCATGCAGTCAGTGATGTAGAGTTGTGTCATCATTCCTATCTGACCATGCAGTCAGTGATGTAGAGTTGTGTCATCATTCCTATCTGACCATGCAGTCAGTGATGTAGAGTTGTGTCATCATTCCTATCTGACCATGCAGTCAGTGATGTAGAGTTGTGTCATCATTCCTATCTGACCATGCAGTCAGTAATGTGGAGTTGTGTCATCATTCATATCTGACCCTGCAGTCAGTAATGTGGAGTTGTGTCATCATTCATATCTGACCTGTATCAGCAATAATGGGTTTTTTATTTTTATTTTATATATTTGATTTGATTTATTGTTTAATATTGAGGATAATGCAATAAGTACTTGTGTGCTTTTTTACATCCAGTCCCTGTGTGTATGCAGTTTTGTAAATGTCATCTGTTTCCACCGGCACATAATGGCCTACTCTTATGAAGAGCGGAACAGGATTTAACGTGTGTGCAAGATGTTTTACATGCATTCGCACACAGGGCCTCAGTTTAAAGTCTCATCCAAAGGACTTTTCGGGAGAGAGAGGAGTCAGCACTGATGTTAGCTCCAGAAGAAAATTTCTTTTGCCTTAAATTTGATCTAGGGGTGGTTCTTCATGCAGTGATGTGGAGTTGTGTCATCATTCCTATCTGACCATACAGTGACGTGGAGTTGTGTCATCATTCCTATCTGGCTGACCACACAGAGATCCATAGCAACAGCAGTTCAGTGAATGAAGTCAACAGGCAGGATCTGCACCACTTTTCTCTGCATCAGCAATAAAAGGGGAGGGGGGGGGGGTTCTTCATGACTTGATCATTGATAGAGCTGGGAGGGGGGGGGTGTTTATGACTTTAATCTTTGATAAAGTGGGGAGGGGGGGGGGTTGTGTTTATGACTTTAATCATTGATAGAACTGGGAGGGGAGGGGGGTATCTATATGACTTAAGTTATTGATATGGCTTGGAGGGGAAATGGGGGGGGGGGTTGTGTCTTTATGACTTCAGTTATTGATGTGGCTTAGACGGGGGAAAGGGAGGGGGGTGTTTATGACTTGAATTAATCATTGATGTAGCTGGGATGGGAGGGGGGTGTGTATGCCTTAAATTAATTTAGTGGGGAGGGCGTGTGTATACCTTAAATTAATTGTAGTGGGGAGGGGGTGTGTATGCCTTAAATTAATTTAGCAGGGAGGGGGTGTGTATGCCTTAAATTAATTTAGTAGTGAGGGGAAGCAGTGTTTATGACAGTTTTTCTGTGGCAGTATATGTTTTGCTAATCTTTTTTTTTTTTGGGGGGGGGGGGGGGGGGGGGTTGATGGTAACTTGGTAGTAATATCTGCATTGTTGTTTTTGTTGTGTGGTGTTTTTTACTTTTTTCTTTAGAATTACTACATTTGTTATGTGACAGGGGTGAGGGCTATGACTGTATTATATGATTTGGTGGGGGATGGAGAGCTGGAGTCTCTGTGACTTTTGTCTATTGTAACATCTGGTTTTCCTCCATGGTGATGCGGGGAGGGGGGGGGGGGAGCTGTCAGTATGAATAGAATCCTAACCTTTCTGAAATTCTGTATTTGGAATTTCCTCTTTTGTAGCCTTTGCTTTCTGCCTGTCCTTATTCTTTTCCTGTCACCTTATTCTTGTCTGTTTTCTGCCTTCTGGCTCCATTCTCCTGCCTTTGTGGTAGAAAGAATGAAAAAGATGGCAATTTCCCCCAAGTTGGGTACACTGGACCTGACTTGTCAAATGCTGAATGCCAGTGCAACACATTTTTGCTCAGTGACAGACAACTGTAGTGGCTCTCTGAGGGGTCAATTGAACAAGAAGAAGGTGATCTGTTTTTGTTATTGATGTGGTCTATGGGGTACTTTATGACTCACCACCTCTGAAACACTACTGTGTTAAAGAAATATAATATGATGAGAACACAGGGAGGGCAGTGTGTAGGTGTGTAGCCTGAGATAACAGTGATAGACCAGAAATAGCTATCTGATTCACTCCTCCACCTCACCTATGCAAATGATACAGTTACACACGTCTGCAGCACTGACTAAATTGATGATCTGATTCAGTCTATGCACACACACACCAAGTTATTTTAACGTTAGATTTTGGATGACTGTTTAAAAGTTAAAACTGAATGATGACAAAACAAAGTTAAGTTTCAACGACCTCCATCAAAAATGTTTACATCTGCTCAGCTATCTGATTTGCATTTTATCGGCGCTGCCATGGGTCCATTTGTTTCTGAATCAGCTGAAAAACTGGGTGTTGTACTTGACTCTAGCTTGACAATAAAAGCTTATGTCTTCAGTTGCATGTATGATCACTGTGAATTGGCTGTATGATATCAGTTCTGTTAACTGTACATAGTCGCACTTTAATATGGTTTAAAATGTGACGAGGCGTAGCTGATATGCTATGTGGTCAGGGGTTAGCACAAAATTGGTTGATTGTCCTTTTCCTCCACATCAAGCCTCTCTGACTCTGACTTCAGGATATGTGCTGTGTTACACTGATTACTGCAACACACTTCTTGTAATCTGACCTCAGAATTTCTTTTTAAGCCTAAAGCCTGTAGAGCAAGGAGAATCATTCAATTTTCAGAATTGTCAGTACCAAACATATTACTCCATACCCTTGTTCTTTGGGTAGCAAACCCATTTTCATTTTTTTTTTCTAATTTCTCTTAAGCTTGCAAACCACACACCTTTCAACAACACACACAAGATTCAAGATTCAAGATTTAATTTGCCTTTGACCCCTCTTGGGGCATGCAGGATTTCAGAAAACAAAATCAACTGTAACATGCATAATTTACATTTAATAGAATGTGTTCATACACAGAATTTCACAGAAATAAAAATGTTGTCAACCTTTTTCATTAATGTCATGCAACTTTACTTTTAACTATGAATTTGCTAAGTTTTAATAACTTTTTATCAGAAGAGAACAAATTACACACACACACAAAACACACACACACACACACACACACACACACACACACACACACACACACACACACACACACACACAAAGGTTGATACTGCATAAATCACAAGTTCATCCCCTTTTATGTCCCTCATTTTATTCTCCCATTCCTCCCCACATTCCCTGTTCACGCTGTGTTTGTCATTTGTGGTTAGCCTTGTGTCTTGTTTGTGTGTGTGGCAACTGGGTAATTACTTGTGTGTGTGTTTGTGTGTATGCATGCGTGTGTACCTTTGATATCATTGTGTGTGTGTACACATGTACATTTTCTGTAATCTTAGGTAATATCAGCCACATGTATTTGTGTGTTTGCATGTGCAAATGTGCACGTGTGCGTGTGTATGTGCGAGTGTGTGCATCTGTGGGAGTGTGTGTGTGTGTGTTTGTATGTGTGTGTGCTGGTACTCTGGCTTGTATTCAGGGATGCTCTTCTTTCTATGATCTCCAGTACCCTTTTCTCTTTTTTTTCAAGTCATCAGTTAAAGTTTTTGGTCTTTCTCCTGTAGACTGTCTATTCCACTGTTGGAGTGGTCAAGTGTTTGGTCTTTTTCCTGTAGCTATCTATCTATTCACTGTTAGTGGTAGGTGTCTGGTCTTTCTCCTGTAGACTGTCTATCTATTCACTGTCTAGTGGTGAGGTGTCTGGTCTTTCTCCTGTAGACTGCTATCTATTCACTGTCTAGTGGTCAGGTGTCTGGTCTTTTTCCCCGTAGACTATTCTATTCACTGTCTAGTGGTCAGGTGTCTGGTCTTTTTCTCGTTAGACTATTATTCACTGTCTAGTGGTCAGGTGTCTGTCTTTCTCCTGTGGCTGTTATCTTTCATGTCTAGTGGTGAGGTGTCTGGTCTTTCTCTGTGATGCCTATCTATTACTTCTAGTGGTCAGTGTCGTCTTTTTCCCGTAGATTCTATTCATGTCTAGTGGTCAGGTGTCTGGTCTTTCTCTTGTAGACTGTTATCTATTCATGTCTAGTGGTAGGTGTATGGTACTTTCTCTGTAGGCTTATTATTCACTGTCATAGTGGTCAGGTTGTTGGTCTTTTCTGTAGACTATCTATCTATTCACTGTTAGTGGTAGGTGTCTGGTTTTCTGTAGATGTTATCTATTCACTGTCGTGGTCAGGTGTGGTTTTTCTGTAGGCTTTATCTTGGTAGTCGTGGTAGGTGTAGGTTTCAGGTGTCTTCTTTCATGTTAGTGTCAGGTATCTTTCTCCTGTTTTTATTATTCAGTGTCAGGTTCTGGTCTTTCTTGTAGCTACTATTCATGTTAGTGGTAGGTGTATGGTCTTTCTCTGTAGACTATCTATTCACTGTCTAGTGGTAGGTGTTGGTCTTTCTCCTGTAGACTTCTATCATGTTGGAGTGGTCAGGTGTCTGTCTTTCTCTGTAGCTGTCTATCTATTCATGTCTAGTGGTCAGGTGTCTGGTTTCTCTGTAGACT
>CM060325.1:14719317-14734317 GCA_030674155.1 Stramonita haemastoma | reverse complement strand
TATGTTGATATAAAGAAAGAATCATTGTTATGTAGCAGATTTGTTAGAATCATGATAAAAATAATAACATTAACACCAATAATGAGTAATTGTTTGATAGTGTTGTTGTTTACAATGTTAAAATACTGATTAATAATGAGAATAATAGTGATAATAATGGTTATTATCATGATAATATCAACCGTAGTAAAAACAATTACAAATTTTAAAAATTGTATTCATGATGATGGTGATTATAGTATAATGATGATAATATATTTTTTAAAATTGTTCATGCATGTTCAGTGTGTATGTTACAGGGCAGGTGGTACCAATGATAGCTGAAGGTAAACTGTATGTTAGTGAGTGAGTTGGTCAGTCAGTCAGTCAATGAGTTAGTCAATGAGTGAGTGTGTGAGCGTGTGTGTGGTTTGTGTGTACGTACCATGATAGCTGAAGGCATTGAATGTATTTTGAGCGGAATTACCTAAGAGTAAACAACAAGTATAAAGATGAAAAAGGCGTATATCAATAAAAATGATGTTGATATAAAGAATGTACATTATTATGTTACAGATTTTCCCAAATTTTTCAAATTGTCTCAAAAATAATGATTACATTAACAACAATGAATAATTGTTTTATAGTGCAATTGTTTGAAATATTAAAGTAATTATAAATAATAATGATAATAATGATAATAATGATAATAACAATAATAATGATAATAATAATAATAATAATAATAATAATAATAATAATAATAATAAACATTAATAATAATAATAATAATAATAATAATAATAATAATAATAATAAAAATAAAAATAAAAATAAAGTGTGTTGATGATGATAATTATGATGATAATATTAAAAATGATGATGAAAATCTAAATAATGGTAGTAATAATAATAATAAAAATAATAATAATAATAATAATAATAATTTTTCATGCATTTTCAGTGTGTTTGTTACAGGGCTGGTGTACCAAAGATAGCTAAAGGTAAACTGTATCAGTGTGAGTGAATGAGAGTGAGAGAGTGGTGTGTGTGTGTGTGTGTGTGTGTGTGTGTGTGTGTGTGTGTGTGTGTGTGTGTGTGTGTTGCGTGCGTGCGTGCGCGCAGGCGTGTGTGTTTGACCTAATCTTAAACCAAAAGAAAAGAAAAAAGGATATAAATGAAAATGTAAAGAAAGAATAATTGTTATATTACAAAATAGGTACTTGTCTTATAGTGCAACTGTTTGAAATATTAGAATAATGGTTAAAAGTAACTAATCAATAATGATATTAATAATAATGATAATAATAGTGTATGATGATAATGATTTTTATGACAATGATAATAATCATATTATTAATAGTAATAGTGATTATGATGATTATGATGATAATAATAATACTTTGTTAATGCATGTTCAGTGTGTGTGTTGCAGGACTGGTTTACTGGTTTACAGGTAACTCAACTGTCCAGAAAGCCAGGGGCCTCGAGTTCAATCCCTGGTTGAAGCCAAACTTGAATCCTGGTGTATGGTCTGATGTGAAGACTTTGAGGAGAGGGTAGTCGGCAGCTTTCTTCACTGCAGGGGAATGCCAGGAATACCAGGAATGAAGATGTGTGTCAACCCAGGTCCTCAGGTATTGTTGGGTCAGGAGTAGGAGCCTGTGACCACACGGCTGTAGTGCTCCTGCTGAAGAAGTGATGTGTGTGTGAGTGTGTGTGCGAGTGGTGTGTGTGTGTGTGTGTGTGTGTGTGTGTGGTGTGTGGAGTGTGTGTGTGTGTGTGTGTGTGTGTGTGTGTGTGTGTGTGTGTGTGTGTGTGTGTGTGTGTGTGTGTGTGTGTGTGTGTGTGTGTGTTGTGTGTGAGTGTGTGTGTGTGTGAGTGTGTGTGTGTGAGTGTGTGTGTGTGGTGTGGTGTGAGTGTGTGTGTGTGAGTGTGAGTGTGTGTGTGTGTGTGTGAAGGAATGTATGAGATAAGTCAGGTCAGAGGTGTCCTCTGCTACTGGTAACCATGTAAGCCAGTACTACCTGTGTCATGTGGGTAGATGGAACTCGTCAGTCTGGGAAGACAGTTCATCTAGAAGAAGGAAAACTCTGATTTTAAACCTCCTCTGAGATAGGCTAGGGGATTGTTGAAAGCTTGGTTTTGTTAACTCAAAAAATATTTTTGTATAAAATAGTACACTCTTTGATACTTAAGAGTCACAGTTCTTAAAACAATCCGACTCTAATCATACTTGTTCTATCTTGGCGGTTTACCTTGACATCAAATCGTATTATGTGCTTGTATGCATGCATGCAAGTGTTGGGGGGGAGAGGAAGTGATTTTTGTTACTACATTATTTCTCAGACTTTATTTCTACATGTCCCTTTCTGTGAGTTCACAGGCCTGGTGTACCCAGTCAGCTGCAGTCAGTGTAAGGATGATCAGTTAAGTATTTTTTTCTGTGCATCTGCTAGTGTATATGGTTTGTTTGTGGCTTTTTCGTGTGTTATTATGAGTTTTGGTGTACAATTAGTATTGGCTATATGTAGACCAAATAAGTGTAGGGAGACAAATTGCTATTGATGGGAGGGGGAGATGGGGGTTGATATATTGCATACATTATTTCCAACTTTATGTGATTCTGTGTGCTTGCACACATGCGTAAGAGTGTGTGTGTGATTGAACCTCTTAATTGATGATGTATATATTGTCACAGCCTGTCTCGCTATAGTGTTGTACTGCCATGATACATCCACCTTATTGTTTATTGTTGTTTTTTCCCCCCTATATTTTCACAATTTTTAAACACTTACAGTTATCTTTTTATTTTGTTTGACACCACGTTCAGCTTCTGCCATTTTTTGCACACATGTTAGAATACTCTCTTAACTTTCAGATATTCTACTCATTCTAAAATTTGTGCCCAGTTTTTTATGTTAGTATATTTCTGATGTCTGTTTCTTTGTATGATGTATGTATGTTTGTGGTGTCAGTTTGTGATGTATGCGTGATTTTGGTGTCTGTTTCTGTTGTAGGATAAAGTTTGTTTCTGATGTCTGTTTCTGTTTGTGCAGAGTCGGGGTGAACAGATCTGTGAGTGGAAGCATGATTGATGTTCCAGAGTTACTACACCTCTGGATGGATTTTTCACACAAAGGTACAAAACTGTTAATGATTCTTCTCGTGCATTATTCAAAATTTTTAGAGAAGGGAAGTCATTTTCAGGTTGGTTTTTAAGCTTTTCCCTATGGGTAACCTGCTTAATTGATTGATAGCTGTTGACCTTACTCATGGAGGATTACATGTGTTATTTCGGGGTGTACATGATTCAGGGCTGTAAATATTTCAGTCATCATTATTAGCAGTAGCATACATGAATTTAGGGAGTGGGATTGACATGCTTGTGTGGGTGTGTATTGGGGAGGAGGGGGAATATTGGGTTTGATGTATTGCATACATAACCACACTCTCGATGGATCTGTTTTCAGCATCTGTGTTCAGGATCTGTTTTCAGTATCTGTGTTCCCAGTGCTTGTGCACCTATACAGGTGGCTTTGGTGTTTCTTTTTTATAATATTTTTTTACAATCTTTAGACAGTCATCTTTTTTTTTTCATTTTAACATCCCTTTAACTGATTTCAGCTGTAACCCATTTTTGCACACATTACAGAGAGATATTGACAGGTGTGTAGGGGTGAGGTTGTGTATGAGGAAGAGGGGGGATATAAGTGTTGATGTATTGCATACATGATGCAAGACTTGATTCATCTGCGTCTGGTATCTGTGTTCACAGGGCTCGTGTACCCAACAGCTGGAGATGCTCTCAAGCAGCACTAAGAGTTAAGTGCTTTATGTGTATATGTGTGTGTACTGTGTGTGTATGTGTGTGTGTGAGTGCGTGTGTATGCGCATGGCGAGTGTGGGCGTGCAGGCGTGTGTGTGTGGTGTGTGCGCATTGTTTCCTCAGGTGATTTATTTGTCGGGTCTCAATTGATAATGAAGTTGTTTACAACAGCCTGCCTTGCCATACTGTTGCCTTGTTGTATTGCCATGATACAGTGGCCCCAGTGTTGTGTTGACAGTTTTGTTTTCCCCCTTATATTTCCACATTGACTTGCACATTGTTATACTTTTAATTTTCCATTTCTTTGACACCATGTTCAGCTGCAGCCAATTTTTGCACACCTTTAAGATTGCTCTCATAACTTCAGCATATTTTTTACTCATTTTATTATTTGTGCCCAGGTTTTTGATGTAAGTAAATTTCTGATGTCTCTCACTGTGTATGATATTTTTATATGATTGTGATGTACACTTGTTGATGTAGGTATGTACATAGTCGCACACTTTTAATACGAGTTTTAAATGTGCGAGGTGATAGCCCTGATATGGCTATGTGGTTGGCGGGGTATAAGCAACATAATGGATTGGATTGGATGTGGTATGTGTCTGCTGTCTGTTTCTGTGTATGAAATGTGTGTTTCTGACGTCTGTTTCTGTATGTGCAGAGTGGGGGTGAACACCCTGAGGGAAAGAATGATGGATGTTCCAGTTACCACACCTTTTGGCCAAGGTTTTTTAACACAAAGGTACAAAAATTACTGGGATTCACCACATGCAGCATTTAAAATTGTTAGAGAAGAGTCATTTTCATGTTGGTTTTTTAAAACGATAAAAAAAAGTATTTATCTGTATACTTGCTAATTTGCATTTTTTGTTTATGGCTTGTTATGTATTGTCAAGAGTGTTGTGTGTGTAAGTATACAAATTGAGCCCTAAACCTCGTAAGGTCTTCCCCAGATTATCTGCCCTTTATTTGATACCATGTTCAGCTGCAGCTAATTTTTGGAAATATGTTAGAAAGCTCATAACCTCGGCATATTTTACTCATTTTATAAATTTTGCCCAGTTTCTTTATGTAAGTAAGTAATTTGTGATGTCTGTTTTTGTGTATGATGCATGTAAATTTTAAATGAACTCTTGTGTATGTACTTGATGTATGTATGAATGATTTTGATGTCTGTTTCTGTGTGTGACAAAAGTGTGTTTCTGATGTCTGTTTCTGTGTGTGCAGAGGGGGGGTGAACACATGTCTGAGGGGAAGCATGGTTGATGTTCCAGAGTTGCTACACCACTAGAAGGGATTTTTCACACAAAGGTACAAAACTCTTTGTGATTCTCTTTTCACGTCATTCACGATTCAAATACAAGAGAAGATTGATTTTTACAGTGGTTTTGAAAATGAAAAATTTGTACTTTTTATATACTAAGTATTTCTCTGTGCATTTATCAATGTGTATTATTTCTAAATGGCAAGTTGCATAATTATGAGTGTTATTGGTGTACACAAGTGTTATGTGTAAGTATGCAAATCCAGCCTCAAATCACAATTATTTCTACCTAAGGTCTTCCCCCTTATAATCTGCCCATTTTCTTTGAAAGCCACCCCATCTTCTTCACATTGCTTAAGCATGCTGTGCATTCTCATGTGGGTATGTTCATGTGTCATGTAAAAATGATGTGTCTTGATCTTATTCATGGACGATTGAACGCATGATGTAAGGGTTTTGATTTGTTGCCATACAACATAAATTGCATTAATTATTATTGGCAGTAGTAGTACTACACATGAAATAAGGCAAAAGATTGACACGTGGGCCTGGGTGTGTATTGGTGGGTGTTGGGGGGGGGTGTTAAATATAGGGTTTGATGTGTTGCATAATTATCACAGACTTGATTTATGTGTGTTCAGTATCTGTGTTCACAGGGCTTGTGTATCTAAATATTGGAGGTTCTTTCAACACCACTGTCCAAAATTGCGTGCTTGGTGGGTGCGTTTGTGTGTGTGTGATTTGTTTCCTCTCATGTCGCTAGTTAATCTCTTAAATTGATAATGTATACATCTTGCCATAAGTTGCCTTGCTGTATTGCCATGATACATATACATCTTTGTTAATTGTTTTTTCCCTCCCTAATATTTTTACATTTTTTAAACACTTGCACATTATCTTTTTTTTAATTTTTCATTTATTTGTCATCGTTTCAGCTGCAACCAATTTTTGCACACATTTTAGAATGCTCTCGTAACTTTGGCATATTCTACTCATTTTATAATTGTGCCCAGGTTTTTTGTGAATATAGATTTATATTATTTATTTATTTATTTATTCATTTTTATATTTCTAATATCTGTTTTTGTGTATAAAGTATGGATGTTTTTTATGTAGACTTGTATATGTGTTTGATGTGTGTATGATTTTGGTGTCTGTTTCTGTGTGTGATATAAGTGTGTTGTTTCTGACATCTGTTAATGTGTGTGCAGAGAGGGGGTGAACACATCTCTGAGGGGAAGCATGCTTGATGTTTCAGAATTACTTCACCACTAGAAGGAATTTTTCACACAAAGGTACAAAACTCTTTGTGGTTCCACTGATTGATCATTTAAACTTGTTAGAGAAGAGTAGAGTCATTTTCATCTTTTCAAAAGTAGTAGTTTCTCCTGAAAAAATCTTTTTCTTATCAAGTTAAGTATTTGCCTGTGCATTTGCATTTTTTCAAAATAAACAACTAAACAAAAATTTATTATTGTAAATAAAAGGGCATAAAATATTAATGAAACAAAACCAAATTTTAAAATTTTAATTAAAAAATAAATTCCTGTGCATTTACTAGTGTATATTGTTTACTTTGGGGCTTGTTTCGTATTATGATGAGTGTAGTTAGTGTTATGTATAAGTATACAAATCCAGCCTCAAACCACATTTCTTTCCTACCCAAGGTCTTCTCCCTCATAATCTGCCCATACCCTTCAAAGGCCACCCCATCTCCATCCCCTTAAGCGTGCTGTGCGTTCACATGCGTGAATGTGTAAGTGTAAAATTCTATATGTGTTAATTTTATCCATGGACAATTGCATGCATGTAAATGACTTGAATGTAAGGGTTTTGATTTGTTGCTATGTGATTTCCAGACAGTAGTAGTAGTATGCGTGAAATTAGGGAGAGGGATTGACATAGCTGTGTGGGTATTGGGGGAAGATGGGAAGGGGGATGGGTATTGGAGTTGATGTATAACATACATGATCACAGAATTGATGGATCTGTGTTCACTATCTGTTTTCACAGGGTTGGTGTACCCACAGCTGAAGATGTTTTGAGCAACACTGTCAGAAAGTTAAGTTCTTCTTTTATGTGTGTGTGTGTGTGTGTGTGCATGCGTTTGTGCGTGCATGGGTGTGAATTCGTTTTCCTTTCATGTGTTGTTTGTTCTTCTTTTCATTGATGATCTAGGTATTTTCACAACCTGTTTTGCCATAATGCTGCCTTGTTGTATTGAAATGATACACTTACCTCTTGTTGATTGTTCTTTATTTTTTCTAATACTTTTTACAACTTTTAAACAATTACACCCAGTTATCTTTTTTTAACATCTGTTTGACATATATTCAGCTGCAACCTATTTTTGCACAGTGTTAGGGAGATGGATTTACATGTGTGTGTGGGTGATGGTGTGTATTGGGGGAAGAGGGGGGATATAGAGGTTGATG
The DNA here is from genome assembly GCA_030674155.1 of Stramonita haemastoma. Lineage (NCBI taxonomy): Eukaryota > Metazoa > Mollusca > Gastropoda > Neogastropoda > Muricidae > Stramonita > Stramonita haemastoma. The sequence continues at coordinate 14,726,807 of CM060325.1, read as the reverse complement.
TATTGCATACATGATTACAGACTTGATTGATCTGTGTTCAGTATCTGTGATGAGGTAGACATTGTCACAGTCTGTCTTACCATAATGCTGCCTTATGTATTGCCATGATACACTGACCCATTGTCGATTGTTGTTTCTTTTCCCTGTATTTTTTTACCTTCTCTAATTACTTGCACAAAGTTTTTTTTTCTGTTTTTTGTTTGCACATATGATTGAATATTCTCATAAATATTTTATTGATTTTATTATTCGTGCCAGGTTATATGATTGTATATATTTCTGATGTAAAATTCTCATAAATATGACAGATTTTATTCATTGTATTATTCGTGCCAGGTTATATGATTGTATATATTTCTAATGTAAAATTCTTATAGATATGACATATTTTATTCATTTTATTATTCGTGCCAGGTTATATGATTGTATATATATTTCTAATGTAAAAAAGTACATTTCTAATGTCTGTACCTGTGTTTGAAGTATATATGTTCCTGATGAACACCTTGTTCTGTGTTTAATGTGTGTACAGTTTTGATATCTGTTTCTGTGTGGGATGTACAGATGATTCTGATGTGTGTGTGTGCAGAGTGTGAACTCTGCCCTGTGCAACACCTGTTTGTCCCCCACAGTGACTGAGCCAGCAGTGAAGACTGTGCACAGTTTTGCCAGCCTCTAGGGAGGGAGAGGGAGAGTGGGCTGCTGTACAGACACTGACTGCCTGCTGCCCTGTGCCCCCACACCTGTCTGTCCCCCACACTGACTGAGCCAGCCACCAGTGAACAGGAGGTGAGGACGTGACATGACATGACATGACGTGACATAACACAGCCAGCATTGTCTAGGTTGAACTGAAATTTTCTTCTTTCTGTTTTATTTCCCCTTCTCTTGTTATGATTTTTTGGAGGTTTTGTTTTTGATTTTTTTCAATTTTTATTAAAAGTTCTTTTTTTTTTTTACTTTTGTTTTCTGTTTCCTCTTCTTCTTTGTCTGTTGCCTTCTTCGTTTCCTTCTCTCCCGGTTTTAGTTTTTCCCTCTCCAGTTTTCCCCATCATCATCATCATCATCATTGCCACAATTGTTTTTGGTGGTGGTATTTTTGTTGTGAAGTCTGCTCCTTTTCTTGTCTGCTGCTTTGGTGGTCAGAACAGCCAGGCTGCCTGCATCAGAAACAGCCGCCTGCCTCTCTCTCTCTCTCTCTCTCTCTCTCCCTCTCTCTCTCTCCTCTCTCTCTCTCTCTCTCCTCTCTCTCTCTCTCTCTCTCTCTCTCTCTCTCTCTCTTCTCTCTCTCTCTCTCTCTCTCTTTCTCTCTGTCAGCACTGGGTCAGCTGCAGGTGTCAGGAAGGAAGGAGAGATTGTATCAAGTCTCAGTTTGATTTCCACTTGGTACAACGAACATGCAATGCATTGGCTTTTTTAAGAATCAAGACATCCATCTAGGAACTAAAACAACTTGCTATCTACATTATTACTGTAAACATAACAATCAGATTGTCTCAATAAAATTTTAAAAACCAAAGCAATTATAATAGACCCCGACAACAACAAAAAAAACATTGGAGAACTCGTACACACACAGACACACACAGACACTGACACAGACACACAGACACAGACACACACTCACACACACACAGAGTCACAGACACAGACACATTTACACACTCACTTGCTCACTCACACATTCACTCACTCACTCTTGCACGCACGCACGCACGCGCACGCGCCTGCACACACACACACATGCCTTTTGTTCCCAAGATACCAGGTTTGGACAGACCAAGGGAAGTAACACCTCACTGTATTGTAAATATACTAATGATGGGTGTTGAAATCTCTGTCTATCACCTTTTTAACTAATGCAGGTGTGTTTTTGAGGTAAATTAAGGTTTATAAAATTCCAAACAAATACAGTAGATCAGGTAAAAGAGGAAACAAAACCCAAATTAATTTTCATGATAGGCCTACATAGATTTTTGGTGAAAAATTGAAATCATTCTGTTAGTTTTCTTTTTACATTATTTTTTTAAAAAGACAACACCCTAATTCAGTGGCCATGATAAGTCAAAAATTCAGTTTGACTAAGAAATAACTGGTGAAAAACCTTTATAGGGGGGGGGGGGGGATTTTTAGGTAATGTTATTATAAAAAAAGATAAAGTATTACAAAACACCAACAGAAAGGGCTTCCTCAAAATAATATTATTCATTAAACCTATAAAGTCACAAAGTGGCAAAGAGCTTAATAATAATAATAATAATAATAATAATAATAATAATAATAATAATAATAATAATATAATAAAATTTAAAACCCAATCTATTCAGCAACAAAACAACAATTAAAAGTTATGCAAACCAGCAATTAATCTAACTGGGTACATTAATGGAGGCATAGTGTACTAATGACTAACATTATGATGCAACATCCAAATATATATTTCAAATCGTGTTCAAGAAGCCCAACAAAAAAAGATAAAGATAAATATTGGAATGTTTACACAAACCCTTTCTTTCTTTACCACAACTGTGAATGAAAACTGAAGAAAAATAAATAACAGATCACAAAAAAATCACCTACAATTTTTAAATGAAAGTGCTACATAAATTACACCTGAAAAACAAACAAAACCACCAAACTTCCCCCAAATCCAGTACAATTCTGGGGTTTAAAAAAAAACACAAACAGGAGGCACCTCCAGTTTGGATTATCAGAAGAAATAACATCTATTATAACACCCTCACAGAAATCTCTCTAATGATCAGATACTGCTACCAATAACTTGAATAAGAGAAACAAAAACCCAAACAAACAAGCAAAGGAAAAAAAAACCCAACAAAACAACATAGTATGCATAGGATCATCTGTGTAAAAAAAAAAAAAGCCTGTCAAAGAATTAAACATGATCTAGCACATTTTCAATTAGTGTAATGTGTATACCTGATGTAAAAATCAGGATAGCATCCTTTTAGAACAATAATGAATACAAATTTGATAGCATCATTTTAGAACAATAATAAACACAAAAATACAAATTTGATAGCATCATTTTAGAATAATAATAAACACAAAAGTACAAATTTTAACTTCCCAGCTAGAACAATTCTTGCTGATAGATGTTCCAGTTATTGCCAATAACAAAGTTAAAATATGCTCAATCCATGACATAGTATCTAAAACGATAAACTAGAATAGTTTATCAAACCAAGAACATAATAATACAAATTCCATTAATGAATATCCCACCTCCTCTCCTTTCAAACTGATTTGTACACATCAACTTAGAACATTGTCTTACTCCTCTATAATCATAATAATGTGAACATCACCAAACAGTGATAAATTAGAAAATGCAGAAGTGAACAATGATAGATACAAGTGACTCTGGAATGTAAGTTATAACTTTATTGTGCACTTTGATTATTTCTTCAAAGTAAGATCTTTTAGAGAGAGAGAGAGAGAGAAGAGGGGAGAGTATGTAGCATTTAGTAAGAGTGTATATATATATATATATTACATATTATTATAATATATATATATATTATATACATATATATATGTATTATTATATTTATATACATATCCAACAGGATGAAGAGAAAAAGAGTTATAGTTTAGTGTGACAGCAGTGTTGGGATTGTTCAGTGATTGAGGTGTGTCTCTTCTGATTTTGTTTGCAGGCGGTGTCCATGTTGAACATTGGCAGCCACCGGCCACAAGAACGGATGTTCACATAGTGACCCAATAACCCGCTGTGAAATGAACTGATGCAGTGCAGTGCAGTGTAGTTTGCGGCACAGTGCAGTGTTGTCTGTACCCTCCTCCCTCCCTCCACCCCTACTGCTGAAATAAAAGCTCTTCATCATAACCACAACCATACCCACCCCCCTCTCCATCCTACTGCTGAAATAAAAGCTCTTCATCATAACCACAACTACACCCACCCCCCTCTCCATCCTACTGATGAAATAAAAGCTCTTCATCAAAACCACAACCACACAGCTTCTCCCATCACTTGATGTACGGGAACAACTTTGTTTTTCAGTTTCTGTACAGGGGTTCATGCACACACATTTAACATGTGTTATTGTGTTGACTTGCGTTTGTGTTCCTGAGTGAATGTGTGTGAGTGTCAATGTGATTGTGTGTGTGTGTGTGTGTGTGTGTGTGTGTGTGTGAGAGAGAGAGAGAGAGAGAGACAGAGAGAGGAGAGAGAGAGAGAGAGAGAGAGAGAGAGAGAGAGAGAGAGAGAGAGAGAGAGAATGTATCCTACATGTAGACTTTCCACATCAGAATGAAAAAATGGTTACCAATCCATCACAACCACCCGCATTCTACTGCTGTTCTTCAGCTGCCTGTATCCAGATGTCTGTATTTAAAAAGTGGAGAATTGGAAAAGGGGGGTTCATACTTGCACACAATGGTCTACTCTTCCAAAAGATGGAACAGGTTTCAGGGCGCAAAATGTTTTGCATGTGTTTGTACACATGACTTTGGTGTATAGTCTCATCCAAAGATTTTGGGGGATTGGATTCAGCACTGAAGTTGACTTCAGAAGGAAAACCCCAGGAAGTGGCATCTGTCTGCTCTCAGTGGTGGCTGTAACCTGCAGTCAGATCACACAGTCTGAACTCTCTTCAGTTAGCCCTAGGCTGCACTGCACTGCTGGGAGAGTGGTGGGGCAGTGTATGTGTGTGGGATTGTTTTAAATCAGTAGTTTTGTTATTGCCCACCACCTGTAGATGCGGCAGATTTCTTTGCAGGAAATTTGAGCTGTTCCCCCTGAATTGTACACAGGGACTGGATATATAAAGCACACCAGTGCTAATTACATTATTCATAAAATGAAAGAATAAAGAACGAAGTGTAGGCTTCAAAAATAGAGACATATGAATACAGATATTTGTAATACAGACATCTGAATACAGGCTTCCGAAACACAACCATCTAAATGCAGGCTTCTAAAATACACATCCAGAATACATATAAATATTGAAAAAATTTTTTCATCAAGTATAAACATGAAATGGGTGTATACTAGGAATGAATACAGGCTTCTAAACTACAGCCATTTAAAATAAGTGTGATCATAAAAAAGTGTGTGCAAATATATAAAAACTTGGTTGTTTAAAATATATTCAATCATTTAAAACATGTAAATGCAGAAATTGAATATGCAGGTAGCCTATTAGGGGCCTACTACATGCATATTGATGTGCATAAAATATCACCAGATATCTAAATAATGACACCTAAAATGCATTGGACAACAAAGCCTTTTGAATACAATTTTCTACATAAAGATACCGATCACTAAATACTGAGAACATGAAACAGGAATAAATATCGGGCTATGGATACAAAAATAAGTGTCGGCATTTGGACAATTACAATAGTTTATTTGAGACTTGTAAAAAAAAAAAAACCCACCTGACAGGAAAGGTGCATATTAACTCTTAAAATTTGAATACAGCCTTCAAGTACATTTAGTATACACCATAAGAAATACACTATCTACTACAGGTATGAATAAAGAATAAGACTACATAAAAAAATTACCATCCAGACATCAATAAATTGGCATATGGATATTCCAAACTGACCACCGAGATGCCCCAGTTAACATTACTTATGCTTTGCACAGTATAAATATACTGATAATCCAAACTGACCACCGAGATGTATAAAGTAATATACACATTTGAAAGGCATTTTCAAATGTAGAAATGTGTAATTAAGAGGCAAGTTTACCTGCCAAACAAAATGAGAGGTTCAGGGTTTGATTCTCAGCCTTGCCCTTCCCAATTTGGTGAGAAAATCAAACGATACCAAAATCCTTTTATGCTTTATAATCGAGGCCCTGTGAAGAAATGTATCCAGAAAATTTTTGTGTGCTAACTCACTGGCAACCCACTCCACCTTCGAGAAGAAGAGGCCATTTTTGAGTGTAGGAACAGATGATAAACTTTTACATGGGTGTTTATGTACACACTATTCCTTCATTCTGCTACCTAAATTGAGGGGGGTGTGTATGTTGATTATACATAAAATATTGCCTTTGTTAAACCTTTGAGCTTTAGCTGAGGCCTAAGCAAAGAAAGAGCCATGATCTATACTGCATGAGCAAGACAGGGAATTCAGGTAGTAGGTATATGGACATAGGAAATGCATGCAAGGTGCATTAGGAATCCATCTACACCCAAGCTCTGTAAGTCGGTAGGAACAGACGATGATAAACCTGTGTGCGAACGCGCGCTAAACATCTTGTGCACACGTTGAACCCTGCTCCGCTATTTGGAAGAGTAGGCCTTCATGGGAACAGATAAAATTTACAAAACTGCATACACACAGGGACTGGATGAAACAGCACATGAGTATATATTGTAAATTACAATACCCTAAAAATGCACCTAAAAGCTAGACGTGCAGAAACGAGGCCCAGGTGCAAACGCAAGCAGAACATCTTGTGCACATGTTAAATCCTGTTCCGCTGTTCGTAAGAGCAGGCCATGGTGTGGCGATGGGAACAGATGACAAGATATAGAAAACTGCATACACGGGGGGCTGGATGTATAAAAGGATATGAGTGCTTATTCCATTATCCTCGTACAAAAAAAATAACAGACATTGAATAATAGGCCTATGCCTACAAACTGTATATAGGCCTAATGGACACTGAATATTACGTCTACATAGAAAATATTATGTAAACAGACAAACGCACCCAATACATGCATTACAGACTCTAAATTTTAATTATGCCTAAAAACATTACATGACGAACACATGCAGATACTAGATAGAAGATCTAAATACAGTATATAGGGGACACCAGATAACACGTCTGTACACATTATATAACAGAAAATGAATAACATGTCTAAATACATTGCATGTTAAACACCTAGACACACCGAATATCACATCTAAACACATAGTTTGATTCCCATTCAATGGGATTTTTCCTGGTGGGGTTAACATTAGCTGATTCTACTCTCCCCCAGAAGTCCTTTGGATGAGACTATAAATCGAGGCCCCAAGTGCGAACTGGGCAGAGCATCTTGCACAGTAGGCTGTTGTATGCTGATGGGAACAGATGACAAGATTTACAAAACTGCATACACACGGGGACTAGATGTAAAAAAAAGTACATGAGTGCTTAGTCCAGTATCCTTGATATGAAAAAAAAAACAAGGGGTCTGAAAACAAATAACGGACATTACAGACACCAAACTTGCCTAAAAGAATGTTAATACAGTTGGGTTTTTTTTAAGTGGGTAGCCTAGAAAAATCGTTGGCTAACTGAATCACAAAATTCGTTATTTTCTACCCCTGTGTAACCAATGTTTTGCTTCTACTTTCAGTGGAGTGCAACCATACTTAAGGCAAAGTTTCAATGTCATTTCAACTTACCTTAGCATCAAAATAGCCAAAATTGATCAGTCACTTGAACTACATCAACCTCATTTGCTTCAGGGGCGAACAAATAT
>CM060325.1:14714317-14716817 GCA_030674155.1 Stramonita haemastoma | reverse complement strand
GGAGATCAGCTGCCAGAGGAGAAGCCACAGCCCCTGCTGACTTTCAGCGGTATCTGACCCCTCTCTTATATTGTTTATATTAAATGGATCATTCCAGTGCCCTGGAGAGGGGGGGGGTCTGCTGCATGGGTAACAGCTTGCCCTCCATACATACTTGCCCAGGCTTTGCCCTCTGAAGACTAGAGCGCAACTCCATAGTCTTCCGAGAGTGATGGGTGCCTACTACTACTACTACTACTACTACTACTACTACTACTACTACTACTACTACTACTACTACTACTACTACTACTACTACTACTACTACTACTACTAAATGATATTCTTTACTGTTGTCTAACCATTGTAGAAAGACAAGATTGCATTCTGCAGTAGTGCCCTGATTTATGAATTGCACTTAAGTCTCTCATACTGAAAATGTGCAGTCATTGTCCTTTTTCGTTAATATTTTTTATGTCTTCACAAAGCAGGCAGCCCATCCCTATACATGTTTTAGTTATTTATTTAATTTTTTCTATCGAGGATAACAGAAAGCACTCATGTACGTTTTTACATCCAGAGCAGAAGCTCATGTGAGGTCTCGGAATGAGCTAAAAATTAATGAGGTAACTGGTAAGAGTTAGTGAATCTAACACACACACACACACACACACACACACACACACACACACACACACACACACACACACACACACACACACACACACACACACACATACACACACACACACACTCAGTTGTTAATTAAGCTGTATTCTCATGGCATGGTTCTGAAAGCCTGCAAGGGAAGGGAGACAACCTACTGGCTGTTCTGTGGGTCTTGCTCATGTTGTGTTGTGAATGGCAGTGAAGTCTTGTTCTCACTTGCTGTTGTTTTTTGTTGTTGTTGTTGTTGTTGTTGTTGTTGTTGTTGTTGCTTTCTGTTGATGATAACGCCATTCAGTCTGAAACTGTGTATATTTGTTAATATGAAAAAAATGGATATAGAAAAATTCTTACCACTAAAATGTAGAGCGCATGTGTGTGTGTGTGTGTGTGTGTGTGTGTGTGTGTGTGTGTGTGTGTGTGTGTGTGTGTGTGTGTGTGTGTGTGTGTGTGTGTTTAATTTAATTTTAATTTTATTTATTTATTTATTTTTATATTTATTTCATTATTTTATATGGAGGAAAATGGGATAGGCACTTATGTGCTTTTATTCAACCAGTCCCCATGTGTATGCAGTTGTGTAAATCTTGTCATCTGTTCCCACCAGCACACAATGAAAAGGGGAACATGTGTGTGTGTGTGTGTATGTGTGTGCGTGCGTGTGTGTGTGTGTGCGTGCGTGTGTGTGTGTGTGTGTGTGTGTGTGTGTGTGTGTGTGTGTGTGTGCGCATGCCTGTGCGGGCACACACATTTTGAAAGAGTAAGGAGAACCTTTTAAGATTTACATTTCATTAGCCTACAAAAAAATGTAACTGGACATGGGTTAGGACATGGGTTGAAGAAAATGCTGAGGAATAAAATCTTGTGGCAAATGTATGAAGTGGGGACATTATAAAATGAAATTCATCCACTAAAACAGACATATTGCATTTTGAACATACTCTTTCTTCCTTCAGTGGTATGTTATGGAAAAACATTCAACCTCAATAGGAAGCTTGTGACAACTACAATGAAATTTTTTATAAGAGCATAAACATATATATCTGGTAGACAAGCTATATATTTTTCCTCACCAAAATTGATCTGATAGTTTCTATAGTAAAGGCATCTGCTATTATCCCACAGCTCAGTTCTCCATTCATTGACAAAATTTTCTATGAAGAAGGCTTTGATATGTGAACCTGTAGAGCTAATACTTGAACAAAACTGCCCTCTCCCACAAACAGTCAAATACGCTTTGTACTAAATATATTTTTTTTATCGTATTCAGCCATGATGATTGAATCAAAGATTTGTCATGTCAATCTTTCATCATCTGGTAAACAATTTGATGATAGCTTTTTAAGACTGGAAGTCAAGCAGCTGTATCCACAACACACAGACACACACACACACAACACACACACACCACACACACACACACACACACACACAACACACACACACACACACACACACACACACACACACTTACACACTACACACTTACACACTTACACACACACACACACACACACACTTACACACACTTACACACACACTTACACACTTACACACTTACACACTTACACACTTACACACTTACACACTTACACACACACACACACACACACACACACACACACACACACACACACACACACACACACATTTATAAATAACGACAAAAAGTTAACAGAAAGTGATTCCAAATTTCACTGTTGCAGGAAGAAGTGAGGGCTGCAGGACTGGAGCAGCTGGAGACACCAGGCAGAAGACAGATAGCAGCTTGCTCAGGGGATACAACGGATAGCCTAGTGGTCAGAACATTGCACTGGCAATTTGACGACCCGGGTTCGAGTCCGATCTAGGAGAT
>CM060325.1:14699317-14709317 GCA_030674155.1 Stramonita haemastoma | reverse complement strand
GGAAAACTAAAAATAAAAAGTAATACGTATTCAGGCTGTTTAGGAATGTAGACTGATCTAGAGAATCGCACAGTCTAGATTGGGCGGTAATGATTTCTTAACCCTTGGGGCAGTAGCCTAGAACAAAACTATCATTCTGCTGTCTTCGGCTTTTCTCCTGGAATTGTAAAAGTGTTCCAGTGAGGAACAAAGAGGACCAGAAGAATTGTTGACATGTAGGCAGTAAACCAGTGGAGTGGAGGAGGCTGGTTGCAGAATCTTCAGTTGTGCCCTCACGGTCCACGGGACTACGGGACAGGTGAAAGATGAAGGTGAAGGCAGAAAAGCCAATAGATCGTCAAAACAGCACTGTCAAAGTGATGGTAAGCAAGATACAGTTTTGTACTAGCATCCAAACTGAACAGGGAGCCAGTGAAACTTACATAACAGAGGCGCTAAAAGCCCCCCAAATTTTTTACAGCAAATTTCGCCGTAAAAGCTTGCAGATAAAAATCTGTTCCACTGGAAAATTAATTCAGGGAAAAAGAAGAACTAAACTGCGGACAAACCCGAGTGGAAATAAGGAAAGCAAAGGTAATGTCCCCAGCTGTGACATGGGGCAGGGAAGGAATTATTATTGATGCGGTACGTCACTGTTATTTTGAGAAGAGACAGCCTTCACTGCAGATGTTGCTAATGTGATTTTGAATGTGGACTATCCGATCCTATTTTGACTCCGGGCGAGATTGCTTATCGATTTATTTGAAAGTCAATACTTTGAAAAACCAGTCTTGCAGGTAGGATTGTGACTTTCAAATCTTTTTTTCTATCAGTTTTAAAATAAAGGTATGTTGGAGAACAGTTCCAGTGCTTAGTTATTGTTACGTGTTTAATTTTATATACCGCTTTTAATCACGGTAAATTTGTCTGCGCTCAATTCCGGTTACTCTTTGCCTGGGATAATAATTATGTCATTACAAGAGTAACGTCACCCATTGGGGTTTTTGTTTGATTTGTTTTTGTTGTTAGGAAGGACGGTGGCAGGATGGTTAAGACGTTCGCCTGCCAATATGTAAACCGTGAGTTTCTGGGTTCGTACCCAGCCTCGCCCTTTCTTCCTAGTTTAACGAAAAAATCGAACTGAATGTCAAAATCATTCGGATGAGACTATAAACCGAGGCCCCGTGTGCGAATGCACGCAGAACATCTTGCGTACACGTTAAAAACCCGTTCCGCCTTTCGGAAGAGTAGGCCATCGTGTGCCGGTAGGAGCGGATGACAAAATTATAAAAACCAGCATGCACACAGGTGTCGTGTTTAGACACCATCCCTGATGAAAAATCGGGGGGTTGGAGTCCCAGGGCGGCTCGGGGCTGTAGGCTATCTGGCAACGTTCTGGTGGCTCCTGCGACGGTACTGGAACCATTCGTATCGGTCATTGCCTTTCCAATGGATCATTCCAGTGGCGTGAGAGGGGGGGGGGGGGGGGGGGGGGGGGTCTGCTGCATGGGTAACAGCTTGCCCTCCATACTTACCTACCCAGGTTTTGCGCTCTGAAGACTGAGCGCAACTCCATAGTCTTCCGAGACTGATGGGTGCCTACTACTTTTGTTGTTGTTTTTTCCTGTCTGCATGTATATTTGTTTTCCTGAGCTAGTTAATGGCTTTTGTAATTCCGTTCATACGTATACCCGTCACTGACTGATAGTAAATTATTAAGCACTGCAGAGCAAGGGAACGCTTTGGATTGATTTGTAATTATTGTGAACAGTTCGGAGTTGATGCACTGAAGCAAATTGAAAACCCATGCATCTCTACGTCTCTGTCTCTCTATATGTTTCTGTCTGTCTGTCTGTCTGTCTGTCTGTCTGTCTGTCTGTCTGTCTGTCTCTGTCTCTGTCTCTGTCTCTGTCTCTGTCTCTCTCTCTCTCTCTCTCTCTCTCTCTCTCTCTCTCTCTCTCTCTCTCTCTCTCTCTCTCTCTCTGTGTGTGTGTGTGTGTGTGTGCGCGCGTGTGTGTGTGTGTGTGTGTATGTGTGTTGTGTGTGTGTGTGTGTGTGTGTGTGTGTGTGTGTGTGTGTGCGTGTGTGTGTGTGTGTGTGTGAGTGTGTGTGTGTGTGAGTGTGTGTGTGTGAGTTGGGTTTGTTGTTGTTGTTGTTCTTTCCCCCCTTTTATCAAAACTTATGTTGTATGGGACTATTTTGATGACAGATGGTGGTGGATTGATGTTTTCAGTCATTCAACCTCATCATATTCTCATGTTTGCTCTTTAATCATTGCGCCCTTTTTTTTTCTCTCTCTTTTTCTCTTTTTTGTGCTTTGTTTTGTTTTTGTTTGTTTATTTGTTTTTTGTTTGTTTTGTTTTTGTTTTATTATCCAAATCAAAATAATCATTGATTCTTACTCCATATTTTGTTTCTGAATGAGTGCCTTTTTATAACATTACCTTAATATTGTATCTCTATCGTATTCCTTACCTGTTGTTGTTCTTTCTCCCCTTTACCAAAATCTTGTTTTATGGGACTTATTTGATGTTAGATGGTGGTAGATTGATGTTTTCAGTCATTTAACCTCATCATATTTTCATGTTTACTCTTAATTATTGCGCCTTTTCTTTGTTTTGTTTTGTTTTTGTTTGTTCTTTGTTCTTCTTGCTTTCTTTATTCAACTCAAAATCATCATTGGTTCTTACTTCTCATTTTCGTTTCTGAATCAGAGACTTTATAACATTACCTTAATATTGTATCTCTGTGTTAATTCTTGCCTGTTGTTTGATACTTGGTATGGTTCCTTACTTTTGGTATTTGGATCATTATAATTGTTGATTTTATTTATATTTTTATTGGCAGTATCTCCCCCCCCCTCCAATAAGGATATTATTATTATTTTTTTTAATTTCCCCCTTTTATCCAAATGTATGATTTGTATCACATGTATAATTTTTGACAGATGGTGGTGGATTGATGTTTTCAGTTGTTTATTCTCTTCTCTTGTTTGCTCTTTACCTATTAACACTTTTCTATTCTTTCATTATCAAAATCTTTTATTGTGACTTCTGATTTTTGTCTTCTGATCGAGTGCATTTTTATTACCTTATCATATATAGTGTCTTTATTCTTGTGTGTTGTTTGGTTTGCGTAAAGCTTTATTGTTTAGTATCTTTTCAACTTGATGTATCCCTGAAAGGGGCGGGGACTGGATGTAAAAAAGCACGCAAGTGCTTATCTATTATCCTCGAATAAAATACTTTGCCTTGCCTTGCCTTGCCTTGCCTTGCCTCTCTCAAAGACTTACCTTTTGTTGCCCTGTTGAACATGCGCGCACGCGCGTGTGTGTATGTGTGCGTATGTGTGTCTGTGTGTGTGTGTGTTGGGGGAGGGTGGTGGTGTATGTGGTGGTGTTGTGAGTGGTTTGCTTTATCTTAGAGCCCCCCCCATCCCACTCCTCACTCCTCCATCCTCTTCCACCCCCACCCCCATCCCCAAACCAACCCATGACTGTCACTGTATGCAATAGCGTATTCACCTCCTCTCCTACCCCCCTATCCCTCCACCACCCCCAGCCCCTCCCGAACCTCCGTCCCCTTTTTTCCAAAAGCTACATATCACCCTCCCCCTCCTCCTTTCCGCATCTTGCCTCCCCCTTCCCCCTCCCTCCACTCTTTCTGGATCGAAAGTCGGGAAAAGAAATAATTTATCTTCACTATGACAGCTGCTTGAGAGAACTTTGGACACGTTTTGTTTGTACAGCGTGTTTATAGTTGTATTGTTTTGTGATGTGTTATGTGTTGTTTTGTATTGTGATGTACAGTATTGAGTAATGTTGTACTGTACTGAAGTGTTTTGTATTTGTCTTATATTGTGTTGTATTGTACTGTGGTGTGTTGAATTGTATTGAAATGTATTGTAAAAAAAATATATCGTATCATATCATTGATTATTATGGTATTGTAATGTACTGCATTGTGTCGTGTTGTTTTGCACAGTATCGTGTTGTGTTGTACGACCCGAGTCCTGGTATGGGTGCTAGTCTTTTGAATGAGGTAATGAAATGACCAACACATGTTCAGAGCACGTGAAAGAACCTACGGCAACAAAAGAGTTGTCCTTGGCACAAATGTGTAGAAAAGGCCATTTTAATAGAGAAACAAGTACACATGCAGAGAGATATTTTTAAATAATGGGTGGCACTGCTCTTGTGGTGACATGCCGAAAGCAGCTCCAGTTTCGGGTATAACTGACAGTGGTATATAACACGATACAACTCAATACATCACAACAAAATACAACACATTGTACAATAGATGCAATACAACACAATATATTACAACACAGTACAATACAGTGTAATGCGGTGCAATGCAATACAATACAAACACAATACAATACAAACATAACACAAATTCAATACAACACAATACAATACAGAAAATACAATACTTTACAACACAATATAATTATTAGATCTATAACAGCACGACAAAACACAGCACAATATAACACAACAGGACCCAACACAACATAACACAACACGGCATGACACAACACAGCACAACACAACACAACACAACCCAAAGCAACACATCACAATACGATACAACAAAACACAAACTATTATGACAACACGACACAACACAAGACAACACAACCCAACACAACACAACACAACACAACACAACACAACACAACACAACACAACCCACCACACCACACCACACCACACCACACCACAACGCAACACAACGCAACACAACGCAACACACCACAACATAATATACTGTGAACCCACACACTTGTTGCACAACACGCGCGCACGCAGAGGTGTATGTACCTTTGATGGTTGTAATAGAAGTTAACGAGGGGTGGGGGGAGGGTGCAGGGGGGGGGGGGGGTTGGGGGGTGGCTGGGGGTGGTGGTGGTTGTGGCTGGGAGTGGATAATAAGGGGGGAAGTAATTATTGTCGACTGATGGGTGGTGTGACGTTCAAACGTTTAACGTTAGCTAGCAGATTTGCCGGAGGGGGAAAGTGGGGTGGGGGTTGAGGGTGGGGGTGGGGCGTGTGGGGTGGTGGGGGTGCTTTTCTTCGGAGTATGAATTGACAGTTTTTCAATCTACCCCCCAAAAAAGAAAAGCATCAGTTTGGGGGATATTGCATTCCAATTTGGGGGTTACTTTTTTTTGGGGGGGGGTTGTTTCGTTGTTGTTGTTGTTGTTGTTGCTGTTGTTGTTGTTGCTGCTGTTGTTGTTGTTGCTGTTTTTGTTGTTGCTGTTGTTGTTGCTGTTGTTGCTGCTGTTTTTGTTGTTGCTGTTGTTGTTGCTGTTGTTGTTGCTGTAGGTGTTGTTGTTGTTGTTGCTGTTTTTGTTGTTGTTGCTGTTGTTGCTGCTGCTGTTGTTGTTGTTGTTGGCTGTTTTTGTTGTTGCTGTTGTTGTTGTTGTTGTTGCTGTTTTTGTTGTTGCTGTTTTTGTTGTTGCTGTTGTTGTTGCTGTTGTTGCTGTTTTTGTTGTTGCTGTTTTTGTTGTTGCTGTTGTTGTTGCTGTTGTTGCTGTTTTTGTTGTTGCTGTTTTTGTTGTTGCTGTTGTTGTTGCTGTTGTTGTCCCCCATTCCTTCTCTGTCTGTCTGTCTCCCGCAGTGTGTGTGTGTGTGTGTGTGTGTGGGTGTGTGCGTGCGTGCGTGTTGGGTGCGTGCATGCGTGCGTGTGTGTGTATGTTTGTGTGTGTGCTAGTGACTTTTAAAGTGTTATTGTTTTTTTGTTTTTTATTGAGTCTATTTCATTGTTATGGGATGTGGAAAAATGTAGTTAAATATTATTGATAAAATTGGGGTATTTCTTTGTTTTTTGTTTGTATGTTTTTGGGGTGGGTTTTTTGTTGTTTTTTGTTTTTTCCTAGATAGATTGCTTGATAAAAAAACAACAACAAATAGATTGCTTACTCAATGTACTATCTGGAAATAAAAAATTGACTTTCACTTTGACTTTCACACACACACACACACACTCACACACACCACACACACACACACACACACACACACACACACACACACACACACACACACACACACACACACACACACACACACACACACTCACTCACTCACAGACACACACACACACCAACGGCGTGAAAAAGCGCAAACACGATGATTATTTTTGACCTTCAGTGTAAAGCCTATTGCGCACCAACACCCGCAACCGCCTGCAGTGACGAATACTGTTCCACACATCACTGTGTACGAATGACGGACGCCATAGTTGACTGGTTGAAACCGTTTGACTGCAGTTCCATGGGTCCATGAAATCACGGGTTCAAATCTCGGTAGCAACATCTGGTGAAGGAAAGGTGGGGATTTTTACCATCTCCCAGGTCAACTTCAAGTGTAAACCTGCCTGTGCCTCGATTCTTTACGTGCCATGTACACTTAGAGAAGATTAAATGTATAATTATGCACATTCAAGATTCTGTAATTTATGTCAGTGTTTGGTGGGTTACGGAAACACGAATATACCCAGGCTGCATCCTGTACAATGAAATGAACTGCTCTGAAGTTGGAATGTGTCGGCTGAGGCCAGTGGGCCGACTTCCTGCATAGTGACAAGCACAGGAGAAGACCAGGCACTGCACATTCCACCTAATGACGGAACGTAGAGAAAAAAAAGCCATTGTATCAAACATCCGCAGCAAGATGCATGCGCTTGAAAAGACGGCCACACTCCAGTCTTAGTTTTGCCAATTCCTTTTGATTTTCCATACAAACTCACCATTGCATTCCTCGAAATTAAAGCTTTTTTTTCTTCTTTTTTTCGAAAGATTAAGCTCTTTATCCACAACATGTGCTTTCTGCACAAACTTGATAGGTTTAGATTTTTTTTTAAATCAGCAAACACTGTATCTTTTCATTTCTTTGTCGTCTATTAGTTTCCCACCCACAATAGACATGTGCAGGGTCTCATCAGAAACACAGGCAATCCTCATTATGAGGATCCTTTCCAACTTTCTCATGACTACCTGGCATCACTGTGTGTCCTCAACCCCAAAACAATCACACCATACACTTTTCATTTCGAAAAAATAAACGAATAAGCAATTTTTCTTCTGAGTCATAGTCTATAGAAGACACTAGCTGACCCGGAAGCAAAGGTAGAAGTGTGGACTAAGGATGTTGACTTAATTAAACAAACTTTTATTCGCGCAGAAAAAAAGTAGCACCAATACATGAAATCAGTACAACAAGCAATGCTGTTTTGAGTACTTTAGCATTCATATGCAAAAATAGGCTGTGGCTGAACAAGATTGTGTCAAACAGATGAAAATAAGACAAGGTAACTTCAGCAAGTGTTTAAAGATGGTAAACTTAATTAACAGGAAGATGAAACAGAGACAAAGGGTGTTTACACGCATGCAGGTGAAAGTAGCGACAAGATGATGGGACAGCCACTAACATGATATTGAGAGGACAGGTGGGATAAATACACACCTCCTCAACGCCCATAATCACGGCTATAATAATGGGATGGTGTGGGTCTGTGGGCCAGAGGTAACGCACCCGTGTAGAAAGGCGAGCTAGAGGTCGAGGCTTTAGTCCGGCAGTGTGTCTGTTTGTCAGTGTGTCTGTTTGTCAGTGTGTCTGTTTGTCAGTGTGTCTGTTTGTCAGTGTGTCTGTTTGTCAGTGTGTTGTATTTCAGTTTGTCCGTTTGTCAGTGTGTCTTTTGTCAGTTTGTCTGTTTGTCAGTGTGTCTGTTGTCAGTGTGTGTTGTTGCTGTTTGTCAGTGTGTCTACTTGTCAGTGTGTCTGTTTGTCAGTGTGTCTTACTTGTCAGTGTGTCTGTTTGTCAGTGTGTCTGTTTGTCAGTGTGTCTGTTTGTTAGAGTTGTCTGTTTTTTGTCAGTGTGTCTGTTTGTCAGTGTGTCTGTTTGTCAGTGTGTCTGTTTGTCAGTTGTCTGTTGTGTGTCTGTTTGTCAGTGTGTCTGTTTTGGTTTATTGTCTGTTTGTCGTTGTCAGTGTGTCTATTGTCAGTTTGTCATGTTGTCAGTTGTCAGTGTGTCTGTTTGTCAGTGTGTCTTTGTCAGTGTGTCTGTTTGTCAGTTTTGTCAGTGTGTCTGTTTGTAGTGTGTCTGTTTGTCATGTGTTGTTGTTGGTCTGTTTGTCAGTGTGTCTTTGTCAGTGTGTCTTTGTCAGTGTGTCTGTTTGTCAGTTTGTCAGTGTGTCTGTTTGTCAGTGTGTCAGTTTGTCAGTGTGTCTGTTTGTCAGTTTTGTCAGTGTAGTTGTCTGTGTCTTTGTCGTCGTGTTTGTCAGTGTGTCTGTTTGTCAGTGTGTCTGTTTGTCAGTTTGTCAGTGTGTCTTACTTGTCAGTGTGTCTGTTTGTCAGTGTGTCTGTTTGTCAGTGTGTCTGTTTGTCAGTTTCTGTTGTCAGTTGTAGTGTGTCTTGCAGTGTTGTTTGTCAGTGTGTCTAGCTTTGTCAGGTGTGTCTTTACTGTTGTCAGTGTGTCTGTTTGTCAGTGTGTCTGTTTGTCAGTGTGTCTGTTGTCAGTGTGTCTGTTTGTCAGTGTGTCTGTTTGTCAGTGTGTTGTTGTCATTTGTCAGTTTGTCCGTTTGTCAGTGTGTCTACTTGTCACGTTTATGTCTGTTTGTTCAGTGTGTCTTACTTGTCAGTGTGTCTGTTGTCATGTGTCGTGTTTCATGTTTGTGTCAGTGTGTTTACTTGTCAGTGTGTTGTCATGTGTTGTCAGTTGTCTGTTTTGTCAGTGTGTGTCTGTTTTGTTGTCAGTGGTTTATGTCTGTCTGTTTTGTCCAGTGTGTTGTCTGTGTCTGTTTGTCAGTGTGTCTGTTTGTCAGTGTGTCGTTGTCGGTTTTACTTGTCAGTGTGTCTGTTTGTCCGTGTGTCTACTTGTCAGTTTGTCTGTTTGTCAGTGTGTCTCCTTGTCTGTGTGTCTGTTTGTCAGTGTGTCTGTTTGTCAGTGTTTTTACTTGTCAGTGTGTCTACTTGTCAGTGTGTTTGTCAGTGTGTCTGTTTGTCAGTGTGTTTACTTGTCAGTTTGTCCGTTTGTCAGTGTGTCTACTTGTCAGTTTGTCTGTTTGTCAGTGTGTCTACTTGTCAGTGTGTCTGTTTGTCAGTGTGTCTGTTTGTCAGTGTGTCTGTTTGTCAGTGTGTCTGTTTGTCAGTATGTCTGTTTGTCAGTGTGTCTGTTTGTCAGTGTGTTTGTTTGTCAGTGTGTTTGTTTGTCAGTGTGTCTGTTTGTCAGTGTGTTTACTTGTCAGTGTGTCTGTTTGTCCGTGTGTCTACTTGTCAGTTTGTCTGTTTGTCAGTGTGTCTCCTTGTCTGTGTGTCTGTTTGTCAGTGTGTCTGTTTGTCAGTGTTTTTACTTGTCAGTGTGTCTACTTGTCAGTGTGTTTGTCAGTGTGTCTGTTTGTCAGTGTGTTTACTTGTCAGTGTGTCTGTTTGTCAGTATGTCTGTTTGTCAGTATGTCTGTTTGTCAGTGTGTCTGTTTATCAGTGTGTCTGTTTGTCAGTGTGTCTGTTTGTCAGTGTGTCTGTTTGTCAGTGTGTCTGTTTGTCAGTGTGTCTGTTTGTCAGTTTGTTTGTCAGTTTGTCTGTTTGGTAGTTTGTCAGTTTGTCTGTCAGTTTGTCAGTTTGTCTTTCTGTCAGTTTGTTTGTCAGTTTGTCTGTTTGGTAGTTTGTCTGTCAGTTTGTCTGTCAGTTTGTCAGATTGTCTCTTTGTGAGTTTGTCTGTCAATTTGTGTATTTGTCTGTGTGTCTCATTGTCTCTTTTTCAGTTTGTACGTTTGTCAGTTTGTCTGTTATTTTGTCTGTCAGTTTGTCAGTTTGTCAGTGTGTCTGTTTGTGTGATTACGCTCTGTCTGCTCACTGGTCTGTACGTCCTTGTGTCTGTTTCAAAGCCGATTTCCGTTTTCTTTCCTGCAGTGTGTAACTTCGTAACATAGGGGGACATCTGGAGACATTGATAGCTGTACAGAAATACAGACTGATGGATGGATAGATAGATAGATGTTAAGGTGTGTAGAGG
>CM060325.1:14689317-14694317 GCA_030674155.1 Stramonita haemastoma | reverse complement strand
GACTAGTACCCAGACCACCACTCATGATCTAATGGATGGGGGAAAAGTTTCGGGCCCAAAAGGGATTCGAACCACGGCACACTCTGACCCGGACTTTTCGCTTTCTAGCAGGCCGTTACCTCTAGACCACCGATCCACCTGAAGAATCCCAAAATCACACAAAAGGTTGTTGTCCTCAGAATGCTGTGAACCCCGTCACGTTCACCTGGCCTTGGGAGAGGCCGCTGACCTTGTACACGTGATGTGGGACACAAGGTCACCTTGCCGGGTCACCAAGGTCATGTACGGCACGTCGCCATGGCAACTGCAGTTCCAGGTCACGGGCAAGAGCGTCAACCTGACGGGGCCGCCCAGTGGTAGGGGAGGAGGAGGTGTGCGCTATCTGCATAAGGCAATCTTGATGGTAAGTGGGGGGGTGGAGAGGTCTTTTTTTTTTTAGGGTTTTTTGGGGGGGGCGAAGGTTTTTAAAAAAAAATTTTTTTAGGGATGTTGTATTCTTCTTTGTGTTTGTTTGTTTTGTTTTTTGTTTGTGTGGGGGTGTGTGGTGGGTGGTGGGGTGGGGTTGGGGGGTTGGAGGGGGTGAAGTGTGTGTGTGTGTGTGTGTGTGTGTGTGTGTGTGTGTGTGTGTGTGTGTGTGTGTGTGTGTGTGTGTGTGTTGTGTTTTGTGTGTGTGTGTGTGTGTTGTGTGTGTGTGTGTGTGTGTGTGTGTGTGTGTGTGTGTGTAGTTTGTTCTTTTTATGTCTTTTTTGTTATATGTGCATTTTTTCTTCTTTCTTTTTTCGTTGTTCTGTTTTTGTTATCTTTCATGATCCGAGTTTCTTTCTTTGTTATTTGTTCTTCTTTTCTTTGTTTGTTTCTTTCTTTCTGACTTTTTTCTTTTTATCCCATTTGCACTTTCTTTTTTCTTTTTTAAACTTCTTTCCTTCTTTTGTAATTTTCCCACATTTCCTCTTTCTTTTCGTTTTTTTTATTCTAGTTTTCTTTTTTTTTCATGTTCTTTCTTCTGTTTTCTCTGTTTTCTTTATGTTGTTGCTTCTTTCATTTTTTCTTTCTTTCTTCATTTCCTTTTTTTTAATCTTTTTTTTTCTTCTATTTCTTCTGTCTTCTTCTGTTGTCTGTCTGTTGTCTGTTTCTGTCTTCTTCTTCCGTCTGTCTGTCTGTCTGTTTCTTCTTCGTCTTTCTTCTTTCTTTTTTCTTTCTTTCTGTTTCTTTTTCTTTCTTTTTCTGTCTGTCTTTTTTCTTTCTTGTCTTCCATCTTTCTTTCTTTCTTTCTTTATTCTTTCTTTCTTCTTTCTTTCTTTCTCTTTCTTTCTTTCTTTCTTTCTTCTTTCTTTTTTCTTCTTTCTTTCTTTCTTTCTTTTTTCTTTCTTTCTTTCTTGTCTTCCATCTTCTTCTTTCTTCTTTTCTTTCTATCTTTCTTTCTTTCATTCATCATTTCTTTCTTTCTTCTTTCTTCTTTCTTTCTTTCTTTCTTTCTTTTTCTTTCTTTCTTATTTTCTTTCTTTCTTCTTTTCTTTCTATTTCTTTCTTCATTCATTCATTTATTCTTTCTTTCTTTTTTTTTTTCTTTCTTTCTTCTTTCTTTCTTTCTTTCTTTCTTCTTTCTTTCTTTCTTTCTTTCTTTCATGCGAGGTCTCTGTAACCTGCACAGGGCAATTTGATGGAAACTGGTAGAATTTCCTTATGGCCTATTCTGTGGGAAGCATTCAGTAATTTTCTGATCGTTCTTTTTTTTTTCTTTGTTTTTTTCTCGTTTTGTTGCTTGTGTTGTGTGTGTGTGTGTGTGTGTGGGGTGTGTGTGTGTGTGTGTGTGTGTGTGTGTGTGTGTGTGTGTGTGTGTGTGTGTGTGTTGTGTGTGTGTCTGTGTGTCTGTCTGTCTGTCTGTCTGTCTGTTCTGTCTGTCTAGTTATGTTGTTTGTGTCTGTGTATTTGAGTGTATGTGTGTTTGTGTGGTTTGTGTGTGTGTGTGTGTGTGCGTGTGCGTGCGCGTGTGTGTACATGCATTCGTGCGTGCGTGCATGCGTTCGTGTGTGTGTGCGTGCGTTGTGTGTGTGTGTATGTGTATGTGTATGTGTGTGTCTGTCTTTCTGATTGTCTGTCTGTCTGTCTTCTGTCTCTGTTGTTGTGTGTGTGTGCGTGTGCGCGCGCACGCGCGCGCGCGTGCGTGCACACTGACAAAGATCATTATGTTTATCTCAGGTCATTCTGTATTGTGATAGTTCATTATCCGTTATCATTGCTCTGTCTTTGTCCTCCTAGTCCAGTCTTTGTTTCCCCAGCTTCTATCAACCTTTCTCGTTTTTTGTTTCCCAGTTTATTTAGCGTCGTCCCATTTCCCTATTGCAGCCAGCTGATTGTGCAATATCCTCTGCTCCAGCTCCCTACCTCTTGTCTCCATTCAATCTTTATTGGATGTGGATCACTGGTCTAGCGTTAACGCACCAGTTTCCAAAGTGGGAGGTCGCAGTCTCCTTTCCCCGTCTAAATCTGAGTTTGGTTTTTTTTTACCCCAACCCGTTTGCTAGACGTTAGGTGATTGTGTGGTGCTGGTCTGTAAGAGGAGATTGTAAAGCGAGGTACCGAGCATTATGTATTTATAGCACATATTGAAGAACCCACAGCAACAAGAGAGGTGTTCCTGGCAACGTTTTTTTACTAGGAAAAAAGCCACTCTGATAGGGAAACAAATACACATGCAGATACACATGAAGAGGGGGGGGGGGGGGGGGGGGGGGGGGGGGGGGGAGGGGAGGGGGGATTGGATGGTGGTGCTCTTGTGGTGACGCAAGTCCCCTCAGCGAGAGCAGTCCGACAATCCTACAGAGAAATTGCTGTTACTGAAAGTGGAATTTCTCCGGCAAAAATAAATACAACGAGATAGGTCTTAAAAAGCAAACTGAATGTTTGTCATTTCTTAGCTAGAGCTCCGATGATCTAATAGTGA
Source organism: Stramonita haemastoma (assembly GCA_030674155.1). Taxonomy (NCBI): domain Eukaryota; kingdom Metazoa; phylum Mollusca; class Gastropoda; order Neogastropoda; family Muricidae; genus Stramonita; species Stramonita haemastoma. The sequence continues at coordinate 14,691,373 of CM060325.1, read as the reverse complement.
GATTTTGCGTGTGCGACCGTTTACCTACCATTAAGGTAACCAACCACATTCCAAATTCGAGGTGTAAAATGATTTGAAACATGGAAAGTACTGGCTGGCAAGAGGTTTTAAAAAATTGATCTAGCACATCAAAAAACAAACAAACAACAAACACATAAGAAAGCAGGTGTGACATAACTGAACATCACCATAACAATTTAAAAAAAAAAAGATCTGGCACTTAAAAAAAATAATGAAGAAGGCAGGTGTGACATAATTGAACATCACCATCATATGAGAAACTTGTGCCTGATTTGAGGAGAGCATCACCATGTGTACAGTGATATTGATTCCGCCACCTCGGTGTTGTGTGTGTGTGTGTGTGTGTGTGTGTGTGTGTGTGTGTGTGTGTGTGTGTGTGTGTGTGTGTGTGTGTGTGTGTGTGTGTGTGTGTGTGTGTGTGTGTGTGTGTAGTGTGTGTGTGTGTGTGTGTGTGTGTGTGTGTGTGTGTGTGTGTGTGTGGTGTGTGTGTGTGTGTGTGTGAGTGTGTGTGTGTGTGGTGTGTGTGTATGGTGTGTGTGTGTGTTTCTACCACCTGTCTGAGGGTGGCAACAGGCTCTCACTTATTGTCATCATCTATTATCACCCCACACTTCAGCAAGCTGTTTTCACACAGACAACATTCATACGCATATCCGTGCTCTCTCACGCATACATGCATGCAGACATAAAGGTATGAGCATATGGAAGAGAGCACCCCAAGCGCACGTACGTGTATATATTCATGTGTGTTTGTGTACACTTGAACAAACACACAAACACAAACAATAACACACACACACACACACAAAACACATACACACACACATACTCTCAAGACACAGACATAGACCACAGACGCATATACACACGTGCACGCAAGCGCTGTATGCACGAAACACATGTGCACGCACACGCACATCCATCCATCCATCCATCCATCCATCCATCCATCCATCCATCCATCATCATACCATACCATCCATACCATCCATCCAATAATACATATCACATACATACATACATACATACATACATACATACATACATACATACATCATGCATGACATCATAGCATACATCATACATACATAATATACATACAAAATCACACAATACAACATCTAACAACAATACCATGACTTAATCATACATTAAAGAATTAATCGATCTTATTTCATCATCATACATACAACTTACTCATAAGCATGCATGCATGCATGCATGCATGCATGCATAAAGACATATATATATATATATATAAAAGATCAGCAACAATAACAGGAAAAGTCTAACAAAATAGATGCCATGAGATCAATCTGAATATTTTTAAAGAATTAAAGGGTTCGCAGGTTCTTTTTGCAAACTCACTGGCAGTGAATTCCAACGTTTTGGCTCAGTAAAATTATTGAAAAATCCTACCCCAAAAGCAGTCCATAATTATGGGAACTGCTATGGCACATAATTTGCCGACAATGCCACCATCTGTTCAGTATATTGATTGACTGATAGAGTATTCCAACACTTTTGCTAAAGTCAGTAATACGTATAAAACGCTAATTTGAAACAAAAATCTCTATCTTTATTTTCCGTTCCTCGGCTAGAGCTCCGAGGTTCACCCATAGTGATACTTTACATAAATATATACGTATACCACCGTTTTTGCCCACCGTGAAGGTAGCCACATTTCGATTTCGGGGATGATGTCTAAACACGGCCCAGTGTGCATGCAGTTTTTTTTTTAAAATGTCATTTGTTCCTCCATCCCACAATTGCCTACTCTTCTGAAAGTCCTTCGGATGAGACTATAAACCGAGGCCCCGTGTGCGAATGCACGCAGAACATCTTGCGCACACGTTAAATCCTGTTCCACTTTTCGTAAGAGTAGGCCATCGTGTGCCGGTGGGAACAGATGACATTTACAAAAGTGCATACACACGGGGACTGGATGTAAAAAAAAAGCACAAGAGTGCTTATCCCATTATCCTCGATATAAAAGAATATAAAAAAAAATGAATAAAGGCATTATGGGTTTCAA
>CM060325.1:14664317-14684317 GCA_030674155.1 Stramonita haemastoma | reverse complement strand
GTAAAATGTATGAAAGACAAGGTGAAATGAAGATGCCAACAGTGTAATGACTGATGATGTAAAGGATGTGGTTGACGGTATAAAGTATATGAACAATCATAATAAAAGAAATGTATTAACGATGTATATGAGTTAAAGTGTAATGGATATGTTTGATTGCATACAAAGCATAAATAACATCACAAACGAAAATTACAAAGAGTATAAATAAGAGTGTAAAGAATGTCGTCGACAGTGTAAAATATATGAAGGACAATGATTGTAAAAATGACGATGTAAATAAAACTCAGAATGAAGCTGATACTTTCCATAGTATGTCAATAGTGTACAGATATGACTGACAGTGTTGACGGTGCAATTGATGCGGTGGGGCGTGTAAAAGATTTGACTGACCATGTAATGAGTATTCCTGACAGTGTAAAGATCAACAAGGCTGACAGTACAAAATTAATGATATGGGTGATAGCGTAAAGGATAGGATAAGTGTGTCAAACGTTTCGACTGATTGTGTAAAGGATGTAACTGTCAATGTCAACAGTGCAGCTGGTTGTGTAAACGTTTTGACCTATACTGTAAACAATAATATACCTGACCGTGTTGAGTGAAGTGTTGACTGTTAGAAGTGTTGAGAATTACAGTGTAAAGGGTATGGATGACAGTGTTACGCTTGTGACTGACAGTGTAAAGGGCAAGGCTGACAGTGTAACACGTGTGGCTAACAGTGTAAATCGTATGGATGACAGTGTAAAGTGAAAGACTGACAGTGTAAAGGGTGTGGCTGACAGTATAAAATACAAGACTGACAGTGTAAATGCCATGGCTGAGGGTATAAAACGCAAGATTGACAGTGTAAAGAGCATGACTGACAGTGTAAACGGCGTGGTTTACAGGGTCTGCAGGAAGGGAAGACGTACTTCTATCGTCCCATCTGCAACAGGATCGGCAGTGGACCCTTTTACTTCAAGTCCCCCTATGCCCACACCGTGAGTACTGAGTGAGCGAGTGAGTGAGTGAGTGAGTGAGCGAGTGAGTGAGTGTGTGTGTGTGTGTGTGTTGTTGTGTGCGTGTGTGTTTGTGTGTGTGTGTGTGTGCGTGCGTGCGTGGTGTGCGTGTGTGCGTGCGTGCGTGCGGTGTGTGTGTGTGTGTGTGTGTGTGTGTGTGTGTGTGTGTTGTGTGTGTGTATGTGTGTATGCGTGTGTACGTACCTGTGTATGTGTGTGTGTGTGTGTGTGCGCGCGCGCGCGCGTGCGTACCTGTGTGTGTGTGTGTGTGTGTTGCATCATATCGACATGTGCCCTATGAAAATAAAATTTTAACTTTGAAAATATCCCTTGGTTGGTAACATAACCATTCTGCCGTAATGTTATACATATTTTTCTTCTATAGACCATCTGGAAAATAAATGCGATTTTTGAAAATTTGACCTGAGTAGCCCACTCTACTTCAAAATTTTCTTCTATACGCCTGCCTTTCATCCGTTTTCAATGTCTTTCGGATGATACTATAAACCGAGGCCCCGTGTTCGAACGTGCGCAGTACATCTTGCGCACACGTTAAATCCTGTTCCGTTTTTTGTAAGAATAGACCATTGTATGCCGGTGGGAACAGATGACAAGATTTACAAAACTGAATGCACACGGGGACTGGATGTAAAAATAAGCACATGAGTGCTTATTCTATTATCGTCGATATAAAAGAACAAACAAACAAATAAATAAACGAGTGAATAAATAAATAAATAAATAAATGAATAAATAAATAAAAATAATGAATAAATAAATAAATAAGGCTTCATTCGTTAACTCCTTCCCGCCATGTTGCTGACACAGAACTGGGCACCCCAAGTGCTGGTGACGGGGGAGCTGGGGGCGGGCACTCAGTTACTGCCCCTGCTGTCCCAGAGGACGCTGTCAGGCCAATTCAGCGCTACCTTGGAGCTGGGAGGGCTGTCCGCCTACCTGGCTGATGACAATGGCACCGTAAGTAGCCTTTTGATTTTGTTTAAAAAAAAAAGAAAGGTAAAGGTGTCCCGTAACTTTTGTGGTCGTAGGGGAGCGAGGCATCAGAGACCTCAGCTTCTCTAGGGGCCAGCATGTTGAGGGTGGCGCCTATCTCCTCTCCCACGCTGCTTTACCTTCCCTGACCCTGAAGAGGGCAGGTATCCATTTACAGCTGGGTGAACTAGGGGGCACTGTACTGAGTCCAAATTGTGCAAACGGTCACCCATCCAACTGGTAATCACGCTTGACGCTGCTTAACTTGACTGGGGGAAAGCGAGTGGTCTAGCCACGTAGCTATTCTGCCCCCTGTACTTACCATCAAATGAGGACGGGATAGCTCAGAGGTCAGAGCATTCGCTCTCCCACAGCCAAGGTTAAGCAGCGTCGTGTGTGGTCACCAAGTGGATAGGTGACCGTTTGCGCGTCTTGGCTTCAGTATAGTCCTCTCAGATCACCCAGGTGTAAGTGGGTACCTGTCCTCTTTAGGGTCAGGGAAAGTAAAGCAGCGAAGGGAGAGAGAGAGAGAGAGAGAGAGAGAGAGAGAGAGAGAGAGAGAGAGAGAGAGAGAGAGAGAGAGAGAGAGAGAGAGGAGAGAGAGGAGAGAGAGGAGAGAGAGAGAGAGAGAGAGAGAGAGGAGATGGGCGCCACCCTCATTATGCTGGCCCCTAGAGAAGCTGAGGTCTCTGATGCCTCGCTACCCTACGACATAATAATAATAATAATAATAATAATAATAATAATAATAATAATAATAATAATAATAATAATAATAATAATAATAATAATACATGGAATTTGTATAGCGCTATCTCTTGTAAAGACAAATCAAAGCGCTTGCATTTGACCTACAGAGCCACAGATCATGCTGCCACCAGGCGCAAAGATCAACGACGAACAACGATGATCAACTGTTGTTGTCTTGTTGCTGCTGTACACTTTAGAGCGCAAAGCCTGGGCAAGTATGTATGGAGGGCAAGCTGTTACCCATGCAGCAGACCCCCTTCTCCACGGCACTGGAATGATCCATTGGAAGGGCATTGACCGATACGAATGTTTCCAGTACCGTTGCCATATACCTACAGCCCCGAGCCGCTCTGGGACTCCAACTCCCCGATTTTTCCTCAGGGATGGTGTCTAAACACGACACCTGTGTACATGCTGGTTTGTTATAATTTTGTCATCCGCTCCTACCGGCACACGATGGCCTACTCTTCCGAAAGGTGGAACGGGGTTTTAACGTGTGCGCAAGATGTTCTATTAGGTTAGGGGGGGGGGGGGGGGTGACACTTAACATCAAACAACGGTGCTCTAGAGGGAACGCACCTACCTACAAACCGAGAAGTGTTGGTTCCATCCCCATTTGAGACCACAGTTGTCTTCCTTGAGTGGTGGTCTGAGTGCTAGTCTTTCCAATGGGGTGATAAGTTGAAGTCCCGTGTACAATATGCGTTCAGCGCATGTGAAATAACCCATGGCAACAAGACAGTTGCCCCTGGCAAAATTCTGTACAAAAATAGAAAGTGATTGTGATAGGGAAAGAAACACACATGCTGGCAGGAAAAAAAAATGGGTGGCGCTGCTCTTGTGGCGATGTGATCTCCCTAGAAAGAGAGAGAGAGCAGCCCAGGCTTTGCACAGAGAAATCTGCAGTGACTGAAAGTGGTATACAATGCAATGCAATACGATACAATACCATACGTGCAATACAATACAATGTGATACAAATAGAAAACAATAGAAAACAATACAATAATTATATTACAATAGAAAGCATAAGAAAACAGTACAATACAATACAACGCAATAATAACAATACAGCACAATACAGTACAACACAACACAACACAATACAATGCAACACAATACAATACAATACAATACAATGCAATGCAATGCAATACAATACAATACAATACAACACAATACAATACAATGCAATACACTACAACACAATACAATACAATACAATACAATACAATACAATACAATACAATACAATACAATACAATACAACACGGTGCAATTTAATACAATACAATGTTCATTGAGCAATTTGTTTTTCTGTCTGTAATATCTCATGAGTGTACGCTACTATGGGTTACCTGTAAATTGATTGGCATTTGTGTGTGAAGAGTTCTGGGCTAGTTAGTGTTTGTCATGATTGTTGTCATGTCTCTTCTTCCGTGGTGCTGCACTTGGCAGGATTTCTCTCTTGTAGGGCAAGCAAGTTGTCTGGAGTCTTGAGCAGGTGTATGGTTTTGTGTGTTTTGTTTTATATGGACGTGGTGGTGGGGATGGTGGTGGTGGCTATTTTGTTGTTATTGTTGTTCTTGTTATTGATGATGATGATGATGGTAATGATGATGATGGTGGTGGTGGTGGTGGTGGTGGTGGTGGTGGTGGTGATGGTGATGATGATGATGGTGTGGTGGTTGGTGGTGGTGGTGGTGGTGGTGGTGGTGGCGATGATAACGATGATGATGATGTGGTGGTGGTGGTGGTGGTTGGTGGTGGTGGTGGTGGTGGTGGTGGTGGTGGTGGTGGTGATGGTGGTGGTGGTCGTGATGATGATGATGATGATGATGATGATGATGATGATGGTGGTGGTGGTGGTGGTGGTGGTGGTGGTGGTAGTGACGACGATGACGACGGCGATGATGATGATGGTGATGATAATGATGATGACGACGATGATGAAGATGAAGATGATAATGATGATATGATGATGATATGATATGATACGATGATATGATGATGATGATGATGGTGATGGTGATGACAGAGGGAGGATCAGGTGCTACAGTCCCTCCAGCAGACAGCGGCCTTCCTGCCCCTCATGACTTCTCCTGGAGATGATGGTCAGTCTGTCTGTCTGTCTGTCTGTCTGTCAGTCTGTCTGTCTGTCTGTCTATCTGTCTGTCTGTCTGCCTGTCTGTCTGTTTGTCTGTATGTCTGTATGTATGGATGGATGGATGGATGGATGGAGCGTGCGTGCGTGCGTGCGTGCGTGCGTATGTATGTATGTATGTATGTATGTATGTATGTATGTATGTATGTATGTATGTATGTATGTATGTATGTATGTGTGTGTGTGTGTATGTATGTATTAAGTTAAGTTAAAGTCTGTCCCGAGCCAAAGGCTCATCAGGCCGGTGCTTATCCCGGTTTCTGTGGAGTTAAGCGACTGAGAGTCATAGACTCCCCCCTGGATAGGACGCCAGTCTATCGCAGGGTTAACCCCCAACACAAGGTTGGTACCCCTTTTACACCTGGGTGGGGTGAGAAAATAGCCGTAAAGTGCCTTTTCCAAGGGCACAACGCCATAGCCGAAAGCTGGGATCGAACCCGCAACCTTTAGATTACGAGTCCAACGCCCTAACCACTAGACTACAGCGGCGGATTGTATGTATGTATGTATGTATGTATGTATGTATGTATGTATGTATGTATGTATGTATGTATGTATGTATGTATGTATGTATGTAGGTAGGTAGGTAGGTAGGTAGGTAGGTAGGTAGGTAGGTAGGTCAGCCAGCCTGTCTGTCTGTCTGTCTGTCTGTCTGTCTGTCCGTCTTTTCCTATCTGTTTGTCCTCTGTCCTTGTTTCCTTCCATCTATCAGTCTGCCAACGCTTCTGTCTGTCTGTCTGTGAAAATGTCTGTTTTCACTGCCATTTACGGCCCCACTGGGAGACAACAGTCGGCCTTTTAACAGAGTTTCATCTGTCTGTCTGTCTGTCTGTCTGTCTGCCTATCTATGTGTATGTCTGTTTGCCTGCTTGTGTGACTGTCACACATAGTACAGAGCGTTCATCAGCTAAACAATTCATATTCCACACAGCACGGAGTCTTAATTCAGTATTTTATGAATCTACATGTGCGTCATTTCTGTCGTTGGTGGCTTCTAGTTTCTAATTCTGTGTTTTACCATAAGGAGGCTACAATACGAGGGTAGGCTGTGTAAATACTTTGGGTGATGTGATGGGTGCGTGCTGGTGTTCAGAAGCTGTGTTGTGGTATATATATCCGTGATATTATATTTACATCTCTACTGTGTTTTATGTATGGATTGTAAACCGCCTGAATTCTCTGTCTTTGAGATAATAAAGTATTGGAATATGGATATTTTTGTGCTATACAAAATGAAAGTAATTGGCTGTCTTGCAGTTTCGATAGTTTTCTGCCCTTTTTTTTTTTTTTTGCATATAGAGCCCGAACTGTCTTTGATTTTGTGCAGCAAGTTATTTGTCAGCCATGTTGTAGACACTGGCTTTGTATAATACCATTTGAAAAAACAGCGCAGTTTTACAACCATCTGCTAAAGGCTGCTGTAGGCAATCAGTTTTTATACACTTAAAAACTGGGACATTCTCTTAGTGTACGAAGCATTAGCCCTGAATTAAAAAAAAAACAACAACTCAGGTTGACAGACAATTTGTGCGAAAATATTATGTTCTGGCTATGGGTGTGTGTGTATAAAGAAAGAAAAATCACCCGATTCGTCATGTATATATAAACTGTTGGGTGTATCCCCCCCCCCCCCCTTTTAAAAAAAAAAAAATGACATAATGTATTTACAGTATGCAGGAAGTACTTATCCTATCAACAGTGTGTGTAAAAAGCATTTCAAGTGTGATGATTCAATGGTGAAGTGTTGTGTGGTGGTGGGCAGAGAGGGGAGATGACTCTCAGCTGAGGCTGTACAGTCACGTGTTCGCCATGCCTGGCTCCCCCTGGCCCCCTCCTCACCACTCCTACTACTACAGCTTTGACCTGGGGCCTGTCCACTTCGTCAGGTCCGTCTGTCTGTCCGTCTGTCTGTCTGTTTGTCTGTCTGTCTGTCTGTGTGTCATTCTGTTAGTCTGTCCATGTCTGTCTGTCTGTGTGTCATTCTGTTAGTCTGTCCATGTCTGTCTGTCTGTGTGTCATTCTGTTAGTCTGTCCATGTCTGTCTGTCTGTGTGTCATTCTGTTAGTCTGTCCATGTCTATCTGTCTGTCATTCTGTTAGTCTGTCCATGTCTATCTGTCTGTCATTCTGTTAGTCTGTCCATGTCTGTCTGAGTGTTATTTTGTTAGTCTGTCTGTCTGTGTGTCATCCTATTTGTCTATGTCAATAGCTACATCAATTGCTTTGGATTTTTTTTTAAAAATAATTTCTTTTTACTTTTTTCTTTTCTTTTCTTTTGAGGGCTGGATGAAAAAAAATCTTGTTACTTAATCTATAACCCTCGTAAAATAAAATTGCGTTTGCGTTTGCGTTTGTCTGTCTGTCATTCTGTTTGTATGTCTATGTCTGTCTGTCATTCTGTTTGTTGTTCTGTCTGTCATTCTGTTCGTCTATGTCTGTCTGTATTCTGTTGTCTATGTCTGTCTGTCATTCTGTTTGTCTGTCCATGTCTGTTGTTGTCATTCTGTTTGTCTGTCCATGTCTGTCTGTCGATCGTTATGCGTCTGTCCATGTCTGTATGTATGTCATTGTTTGTCTATGTCTGTCTTTCTGTCATTCTATTTGTATGCCCTATGTCTGTCTGTAGTTTATTGTGTCTGTTCATGTCTGTCTGTGTCATTCTGTTTGGTCTAGTCTATTCTGTCTATCATTCTGTTTGTCTCTCTTCTGCTTCTGTCATTCTTTGTCTGTCTATGTCTGTTTGCTATCATTCTATTTGTCTGCTCATGTTTGTCTGTCTTTGTTTTGTCTGTCTATTCTGTCTGTCTATGTCTGTCTATCTTCTGTTTGTCTGTGTCTGTCTATCTGACAGTCTGCTCTCGTCTATCTGTCATTCTGTCTCACTGCCCGTGTTGGGATGTGTGGAATATTTTCACCAGTGTAATTTGCGAAATGTTAGTGATTAGTATTGAAGAACAGACTGAACGAAATAATATAGAAGTTACATGTAGTCAGAGTGATGCTTTTAGAGTTAAAGTTGCTGTAGCAGAGATGACGATTTTTTCTGTGCACATCTAGATAACTTGGGCTATTTTTTATTTTTAAAAAAAATTCATTTATTCTTTTATGGGAGAATACTGCAAGCACTCATGTGGATTTTTTTTTTTACTCAGTTCCTGTGTGCATGTGTTTTGTCAAGTTTGTCATCGTTCTCCAGCCACACAATGCCTACTCTTGCGAAAGACAGAGCAGGTAGAGAGGGAGAAAGATAGGGAGATAGACAGAGAGACAAGTTTTAATGTGTGTGTGTGCAAAAAACGAAAAGAGAATGGACCAAGAAAGGAACAAAATGACAAGGCAGAGGAGGTGGCGGAAGAAAAGGAACAAGGCAGAAACAAAATAGGGATACGACAAATTATATAAAGTTGTGTTATTGTTAGGAAGAAAAGAACAAGGCAGAAACAAAGAGAGGATACTGACATAATATACACTTTGTGATCATTGCTAGGAAGAAAAAACAAGCAGAAACAAAGAGAGGGATAAACTGACATAATATACAAGTTGTTGATCATTGTAGGAAGAAAAAGACAAGGCAAACAAAGCGATGAATAACCTGAATAACACTATCAACACTTTATTGTTACACGGAAACACCACAACAAAGCAAAACAAAAACAAACCACAAAAACCACTTGGTATTGTTAGAAGAAAAGGAACAAGCAGAAACAAAAGAGGGATACTGACAAATATAAATTGGGTTATTGTAGGAAGAAAAACAAGCAAAACAAAGCTTGAGGGATAACTGACATAATATACAACTTTGTGATTTGCAGGAGAAGGACGCAGAAAAGAGGATACTGACATAATATACAACTTTGTGATCTTGCTGGAAGAAAGGAACAAAGCAGAACAAAGAGAGGGAACTGAATAATAAACTTTGTGATCTTGCTAGGAGAAAAGGAACAAAGCAGAAAAGAGAGGGTAACTGAATAATATACATTGTGAATTGCTAGGAAGAAAGGAACAAAGCAGAAAAAAGAGGATAATGACATAATATACACTTTGTGATCTTGTAGGAAGAAAAAACAAGGCAAACAAAGCGATGGAGGGATATACTGACAGAATATATACAACTTGTTGTTAGGTTGTTACGCGTGGGACGGGTGTACGTGCACGCAGTCCACAGGACCAAAATTTGCAGCAGCAGTGGCTGAGGGCTGACCTCATGGCCGCCAACAAGGCCCGCAACTCCCGCCCCTGGATCGTGGTCTTCACCCACCACCCCCTCTACTGTTCGCCCGCCAGGAGGATATCCACTGTGCCCACAGCAGGGCCATCCGGGCTGCGGGGTCAGTGACTGAGAATGCTGGGCACAGTAGGCATAGAGTAGTGGTCATAGTAGTGTTGTCATTGTAGTGGTGGTCATTGTAGTGATGGTAGTCATTTAGTGGTCATAGTAATGGTCATAGTAGTCATAATAATGGTCAAGTAATGGTCATAGTAGTCATAGTAATGGTCATAGTAATGGTCATAGTAGTCATAGTAATGGTCATAGTAATGGTCATAGTAGGTCATAGTAATGGTTATAGTAATGGTCATAGTAGTCATAGTAATTGGTCATAGTAGTCATTAGTAATGGTCACAGTAATGGTCATAGTAATGGTCATAGTAATGGTCATTAGTAGTCATAGTATGTATAGTAGTAATACAAATGTAGTAGGATGTGGTAGTAGTTGTGGTAGTCATAGTCATAGATAGCATTAGTTGTAGTATAGTAGTAGTAGTAGTCATATAATAGTATAGTAGTTGTAGTAGTCATAGTAGTTGTAGTAGTCATAGCAGTGGTAGTAGTAGTGGTGTGTAGCCATAGTAGTGATAGCTAGTGTAGTAGTAGTAAGTATGGTGGTGGGTGGTGGTAATAGTGCTAGTAGTGGTGGTACTAGATGAGCAGTAAGTGGTAGTGGTAGGTAGAGAGTAGAGTAGTAGAGTAGAGTAGAGTAGAGAGTAGTAGTAGGAGGAGAGTAGGAGTGAGTGGGTGGTGAGTGGGGTGGTGGGAGTGGTGAGGGTGGTGGTAGGTGGTGGTAGAGAAGAAGTAGAAGAGAGAGAAGTAGTAGAGAGAGAGAGGAGAGAGAGAGAGAGAGGAGAGAGAGAGAGGAGGAGAGAGGAGAGAGAGAGAGAGAGAATGTCAGTAGTGAGAGTAGTAGAGAGAGAGTAGAGAGAGAGTAGAGTAGTAGGAGTAGGGGGGGGGTGGTGGGGATGAGAGAGAGAGAGAGTAGCAGAGAGAGAACAGACAGAACACAAACACACACACTCACACAAGACAGAGACAGACAGACAAAGAGAGCGGAGAGACTGGAGCAGAGATAGAGACAGAACAGAGACAGAAGTGGGAAAACAAAGATGGGGCTCTGTTCACTGCCATTTCCTATGACCTTTAGGCTAAAGTTACCATTTCCTGTTCCAGATCAACATGTCGATTTGCCTCCTTTTATCTCCCTTTTTCGAAGGTTGGGGTTTTTTTTGTGAGGGTTTATTGTGTCTGTTTGTTTGTTATTGTTTTTGTGGGGGTGGGGGGTGAGGGGTGGGGGTGGGGGTGTGAGGTGGGGGGTGGGGAGGGGGTATCTCTTGTTTACTTTTTGCAGCATGTTTTGTTGTTGTTTGGTTTGCTTTTGTTTTTTGTTGTTTTTTATTTTTTTGCTTTCTTTTTTTTTTCTTTTTTTTTCTTTTTTAGGGGGGGGGGGGGGGGGGGGGTGCTTGCTTTTATTATATATATATTTTGAAGATAGTTTAGTGGTGTGAGTATTTGCTTTCTCCAAACTATACTTAAGCAATGTTGAGTGTGATTGCCTCACGGGATGGGTGACCGTTTGCGCGCCTTGGCTTCAGTACAGTACCCCCAGTTCACCCAGCTGTAAATGGGTACCTGCTCTCTTCAGAAACAGGGAAGGTAAAGCAGCGAAGGAGGTAGAGGAGACGGGAGCCGCCCTCAACATGCTGGATGGCCTCTTGAGAAGCTGAGGTCTATGACAGTGCCTTTTCTGACGATTGCATAGGTTATGGGACACCTTTGTCTCGCACAATACAATAATTCGACAAAATACAGAACAATATTGATGTGTGTGTATGTGTGTGTGTGTGTGTGTGTGTGTGTGTGTGTGTGTGGTGTGTGTGTGTGTGTGTGTGTGTGTGTGTGGTGTGTGTGTGTGTGTTTGTGTGTCATATGTATTTGTGTGTGTGTGTGTATGCCTGCTTGCGTGCTGTGCATGTGTTTTCATGTGTGCGCTCGCGCGTGCGCGTGTGTGTTTTTCTCTGGCCAGATTGGAAGACCTGCTGTACAGTCAGGGCGTGGATTTGATCCTGCAGTCCCACAGGCAGGGGTACCAGCGGTTCTACCCGCTGTACAAAGGGCTGGTGCTGACCTCCAACTACACGCAGCCCCCCGCCCCTGTCCACATCGTCCTGGGGGCAGCCTCCTCCCCCGTCTTCCCCACACCCCCGCCCCCACCCCCACCACCCCACCCTGGAGAAGTCTACAGAGAATGGTGTCACAGCCAACATCACCGGAGATGGTCAGAGTGGTGGTGGTGGTGATGGTGGTGGTAGCAGCAACAGCAGCAGCAGCAGCAGCAGCAGCAGCAGCAGCAGCAGCAGCAGCAGCAGCAGCAGCAGGAGTAGCAGTAGTGATGGTGGTAGTAATGTGGGTAAGTCAAGTAAGTGATTGTTTTATTTGTGATGGTTGGTGGTGGTGGTGGTGGTGGTGGTGGATGGTGGTAGCAGCAGCAGCAGCAGCAGGAGTAGCAGTAGTGATGGTGGTAGTAATGTGGGTAAGTCAAGTAAGGGATTGTTTTCTTTGTGATGTCGGTGGTGTGGTGGTGGTGGTGGTGGTGGTGGTGGTGGTGGTGGTGGTAGCAGCAACAGCAGCAGCAGCAGAGTAGTGATGGTGGTAGTAATGTGGGTAAGTCAAGTAAGGGATTGTTTTCTTTGTGATGTCGGTGGTGGTGGTGGTGGTGGTGGTGGTGGTAGCAGCAACAGCAGCAGCAGCAGTAGCAGTGATGGTGGTGGTATATACAGGGTAAGTCAAGTAAGTGATTGTTTTTTTGTGATGTTGGTGGTGGTGGTGGTGGTGGTGCGGGGTGGTGGTGATGGTGGTGGTAGCACAACAGCAGCAAGCAGTAAGGATTGTTATTTGTGATGGTGGTGGTATGTGGTAAGTCAAGTAAGGGATCGTTTTCTTGTGATGTCGGTGGTGGTGGTGGTGGTGGTGGTGGTGGTGGTAGCAGCAACAGCAGCAGCAGCAGCAGGAGTAGCAGTAGTGATGGTGGTAGTAATGTAGGTAAGTCAAGTAAGGGATTGTTTTCTTTGTGACGTTGGTGGTGGTGGTGGTGGTGGTGGTGGTGGTGGTGGTGGTGGTGGTGGTGGTGGTGGTGGTGGAAGCAGCAATAACAGCAGCAGCAGCAGTGATTAGTGGTGGTGATATAACTTGGATAGGTCAAGTAAGTCATTGTTTTATTTGTGATGTCCGTCTTCACCCTGTTACACACACTAAAGTAAAGAGATCGCTTCATAGAGCTGTGGAAAGATGGATAAACCACAGGAGACTTCACTCTCTCAGTCCATAACTAACTCTCTCCATGTCAATGTCTCCACAATTGTAGGAAGCAAGGTCTTGCTTTATATCACCATCACCTGGCGAAAATCCTTCGCATGAGACTATAAACCGAGGGCCCCGTGTTCGAACACATGCAGAACATCTTGCGCACACGTTAAAACCCGTTCCACTTTTCGGAAGAGTAGGCGATTGTGTGCCGGTGGGAACTGATGATTGACAAAACTGCATACACAAGGGAAAGAATGTAAATTTAAAAAAACAACAACACAAAAAAACAAGTGAGTGCTTATTGCATTAGCCCTGAAACGAAATAAAATCAATCAATAATCAATAATCAATCATAAATAAATAAATAATAAAAGTAAGGGCCCAATTGCCTTAAGGAAGCTGTCCTACTAAAAAAAAAAAATCAGACTCTGTTTCCCAATGATGGCTTTAATTCCAAATCACTGGAGAAGTCATCACTGGAGACAACTGTGATACTCCAGTAATACATTCAGCTTATTAGGGGTTGCTTCCCCTGATAAGCTTTCGGTCTGCTTTCTTCTGTAAAATTGGTGTTTGGTTTGAAGTAGCCTACCACATAATGAATGACCAGCGGAACCCTAGGGTTTTTACATAATTTCTTAGAACTCTTTAGTTAATTTCCAAGTAACGCTTCCCTTCCCTTATAATCTGTGTTGAGGTGATGGGTATGAATGTGTTTTGACTTTGCGGTTGTTAAAGTGTGATGGTGGACACACACACACACACACACACACACACACACACACACACACACACACACACACACACACACACCACAACACACACACACAACACACCAACACACAACACACACACACACACACCATACACACACACACACACACGCATGCACCACACACACACACACACACACACACACACACACACACACACACACACACACACATGCGTAGGCATATTAGCATATTCTGTTGTTGTTGTTGTTGTTGTTTTTATAAATCTGGTTTACGTCATTATGTTTACTGTTGCATATTTTTATTTTGATTATTGAGAAGCATGAACAGGTGGGGAAAAAAACCACTAGTTATAACAAATTTTGTGTCTTTCTCTTCTTCTCTTTCTTCTTTTCTCCTTCTTCTCATTATCACTATTACATCATCGTTATCATGATCATGATCATTACCATCTCTATTATCAATGCAATAGAAACCTGAAACAGACAACACTACCTGTACCTATAGCTATTGTTCTATTCCCAGAGGGATCTTCAACTCTCCACTGCTGTCTCATCCATGTACATGTTAAAATATCTCATCCTCATATGTGTGGACGTGTCTCATCCTCATCCTCACACACAATGTGGACATGTTTCATCCTCATAATGTAGACATGTTTCATCCTCATAATGTAGACATGTCTCATCCTCATAATATGGATGTGTCTCACCCTCATCCTCATAATGTGGATGTGTCTCATCCTCATCCTCATAATGTGGAGTGTTTCATCTCATAATGTAGACATGTCTCATCCTCATAATATGGATGTGTCTCACCCTCATCCTCATAATGTGGACGTGTCTCACCCTCATCTCATAATGTGGATGTGTCTCATCCTCATAATGTGGATGTGTCTCACCTCATGATATGGATGTATCTCACCTCATAATGTGGATGTGTCTCACCCTCATCCTCATAATATGGATGTGTCTCACCCTCATAATATGGATGTGTATCACCCTCATAATGTGGATGTGTCTCACCCTCACCCTTATAATGTGGATTGTGTCTCACCCTCATCCTCATAATATGGATGTGTCTCACCTCATAATGTGATGTGTCTCACCCTCATCCTCATAATGTGGATGTGTCTCACCCTCATATGTGGATGTGTCTCACCTCATCCTCATAATGTGGATGTGTCTCACCCTCATCCTATAATATGGATGTGTCTCACCCTTATCCTCATAATGTGGATGTGCTACCTCATCCTCATAATGTGGATGTGTCTCACCCCTATCCTCATATGTGGATGTGTCTCATCCTCATCCTCATAATGTGAATGTGTCTCATCCTCATCTCATAATATGGATGTGTCTCACCTTATCCTCATGATATAGACTGTCTCATCTCATAATTGGATGTGTCTCACCTCATCCTCTAATATGGATATGTTCATCCTCATCCTTATAATGTGGATGTGTCTCACCCTCATCCTCATAATGTGGATGTGTCTCACCCTCATCCTCATAATGTGGATGTGTCTCATCTCATAACATGGATGTGTCTCACCCTCATGATATGGACGTGTCTCATCCTCATCCTTATAATGTGGATGTGTCTCACCCTATCCTCATAATATGGATGTGTCTCACCCTCATCCTCATAATGTGGATGTGTCTCACCCTATCCTCATAATGTGGATGTGTCTCACCCTCATCCTCATAATGTGGATGTGTCTCACTCATAATATGGATGTGTCTCACCCTCATCCTCCTAATGTGGATGTGTCTCACCCTATCCTCATAATATGGATGTGTCTCACCTCATCCTCATAATGTGGATGTGTCTCACCCTCATAATGTGGATGTGTCTCACCCTCATCCTTATAATGTGGATGTGTCTCACCCTCATCCTCATAATATGGATGTGTCTCACCCTATCCTCATAATGTGGACGTGTCTCACCCTCATCCTCATAATGTGGATGTGTCTCACCCTCATAATGTGGATGTGTCTCACCCTCATCCTCATAATGTGGATGTGTCTCACCCTATCCTCATAATGTGGATGTGTCTCATCCTCATAATATGGATGTGTCTCACCCCTTCCTCATAATGTGGATGTGTCTCACCCCTACCCTATAATGTGGATGTGTCTCACCCTCATCCTCATTATGTGGATGTGTCTCATCCTCATGATATGGATGTGTCTCTGTCTCATCCTCATAATATAGATGTGTCTCCCTCATCCTCATAATGTGATGTGTCTCATCCTCATAATGTGGATGTGTCTCACCCCTATCCTCATAATGTGGATGTGTCTCATCCTCTAATGTGGATGTGTCTCACCCTACCCTCATAATATGGACGTGTCTCACCCTCATCCTCATAATGTGGATGTGTCTCACCCTCATCATAATGTGGAGTGTCTCACCTCATAATTGGATGTCTCACCCTATCCTCATAATGTGGATGTGTCTCACCCTCATCCTTATATGTGGATGTGTCTCACCTCGTAATGTGCATGTGTCTCACCTCACCTTATAATGTGGATGTGTCTCACCTCATCGTCATAATATGGATGTGTCTCACCTCATCGTCATAATATGGACGTGTCTCACCTCATCCTCATAATGTGGATGTGTCTCATCCTCATCGTCATAATATGGATGTGTCTCACCTCATCCTCATGATATGGATGTGTCTCACCCTCATCCTCATATATGGATGTGTCTCACCTCATCCTCATGATATGGATGTGTCTCATCTCATAATATGGACGTGTCTCACCTCATCCTCATAATATGGACGTGTCTCACCCTCATCCTCATAATATGGATGTGTCTCACCCTCATCCTCATAATATGGATGTGTCTCACCCTCATCCTCATAATATGGACGTGTCTCACCCTCATCCTCATAATATGGATGTGTCTCACCCTCATCCTCATAATATGGATGTGTCTCACCCTCATCCTCATAATATGGACGTGTCTCATCCTCATCATCATACATTATATGGACGCGTCTCACCCTCACACATTATGGGGAAGTATTTCAACCTCATTGTTATAATGTGGGCGTTTCTCATCTAGCCTACACACTAAACTGTAGACATGCCCTCTCCTCAGATACGGACATCGTGGCTTTCGAAATGCTCAACGGCACTGAGCTGACATACGGTCGTCTGCTCGTGCTCAACGCCACGCATGCGTACTGGGAACTGCTGTCAGGAGAGGCGGGGAAGGAAGGGGAGATACTGGACAAGATGTGGTGGTGCAGGATCATCACGGCCCCTTCCACCTGAAGGATCTGCCCCAAGAGGTGGAGGACAAGATCCAACAACACTCGGTAACAACCTTATTATTTGTATTTTATTTATTTCTTTTATACCACTTTATGTCGCAGCAGATGTTGTTGTTGTTCCCCAGCTTAACGCTCTAGGGGGGTCACCCAGAATGTGCCCTCTGACTCACTAATCCCACCTGGGAATCACTGTGAGATTGAAATTGCACACTGAATGAGAAGTTTGCGTGTATGACTATTTTCAAGTACCTCACCATATAGGCAGCCATACTCCGACTTCAGAGGAGTCACAGCAGATTACTCTGCGTGAAATTCGGGCTGCTCTCCCCGGGGAGAGCCGTCACCACAAGTGCAGCGCCTACCCATTATGTTTTGTTTTTTTTTCCTCAGGGATGGTGTCTATACACGACACCTGTGTGCATGCTGGTTTTTGAAAATTAAAAAAAAAATTGTCATCCCTCCTACCGGCACACGATGGCCTGCTCTTCCGAAAGGCGGAACGGGGTTTTAACGTGTGCGCAAGATGTTCTGCGTGCGTTCGCGCACGAGGGCCTCGGTTTACAGTCTCGTCCGAACCTGTCTGTCAAGTCAAATCAAGTCAAGTCAAACTTTTATTTCCAGATGGTACATTGAATAAGCAGTGCAATTGCTTTTTTTTTTTTCCCTCAAGCGAAGCCATCTAGGGGGAAAAAAATCATAATTATGTGTGTGTGTGAGTGTGTATGTGTGTGGTGCGTGCGTGCGTGCGTTGCGTGCGTGCGAATGCATGCTCATTGGAATAATTACGACTTTTTTTTCAAAAAAGGAAAAATGAGAACTAGTGTGTAGGGGAGGGAGGAGGCGGCATTAAGAATGGATTTATGATCTTGTGGAGAAGTATGAGTTCAATACCTGTTTATTGCCCCCCCAAAAACAACAACAACAACAACAACAACAACAACAAAAAACAACCCAACAACAACAACAAAACAAAACAAAACCCCTAAGACCCCACACACCAACAAAACAACAACAAAACATAAAAAAAAACCAAATGTCCCCCCCCCCAAAAAAAAAAAAAAATTGACCCAACAAAACTTATACTACCTGTATGCAATACAAACCTTCTATTGCTATATGTTCAATCCAAAAACTTATCCTATCTGCCCATCATACAATAAACCTTATACTCATCTCTTTTTAACGCAACCCCCCAAAAAAAACAAACAACAACAAAAAACAACCAACCAAAACAAACAAACAAAACAAAACAAAACAACCCCAAAACATCAACAACAAAAACCAAATAAACCCAAAAACCGTAATCCTACCCAACAGTCAACAAGCGGACAAGGCAAACCAGACGTGCTCAACTCGCAGGAGGCGGCGAGCGGCGGGTTCCAACCCCAACAGCCACACCAAGCAGCAGCCATCCTCTGGGAGACGTGCTGAGCGCTGTCAGCAGCCACCGGGGCCTGGCTCTAGGCCTTCCCTGGGCGCCGTCTCCCTCATGCTGCTCTGATGGTCCTCGCCTGCAGGCTTCGGCGTCGACGACCTCAAAGGCGACGAGGTATGGTGACCAGGCGTTGGGACTCTGTGGACTACAAGTACGGAAAAACCAAGCTGTCTAATGATGTGGACGATGATTATGACTACGAGGACGAGGATGACGAGTTCAAGGATGGGAACGATGAGGGGAACGGTATGGGTGACGGTTTGCAGACGAAGAGGTTGATTACTACTAGGCATTGAAAGATTTTGTGTTGTGTGTTGTGGGTGTGGGTGTTTGATTTGTGTGATTGTGGGGGTTGGGGGTGGGGGTGGGGGGAGGGGGAGGGGAGAGAGGGGGGGGAGGAGAGAGGAGAGAGAGAGAGAGAGAGAGAGAGAGAGAGAGAGAGAGAGAGAGAGAGAGAGAGAGGAGAGAGAGAGAGAGAGAGGGGTTTTTTGGCTATGGGAGGCTGACTGGGTCAAAAGCGACGAAACGTGAGGTTTCATTATGAACACAGGAATTCTGAGAGAGCTGGGTTTTTTTTTTACTGTGGAAAGAAGTAGCTGTATTTGTATCAAGAATTCTGATTTTTCTTTTAGGGTTTGTTTTTTTTTTGACACTTTCTGTATTCATGTAATTTTGTCAAATCAGTTGATAAGAGTTTCTCAATAAGAAATTATTGATTTTTACCACCAAAAACAGCATGTGAGCAAGAAAAGTATTATTTGATTTTTTTTGTAAATACTGCACAATTCATATAAAAGGGGGAAAAAAGCTACAGATAGTCGTTCTCACCCTAATATGTATTTTAATGAATTGAGAACAAAATACAACGCGTGTAAAAGCGGTAGAAATGATGGGTTTTTTTTAAAGGTATATATTTTCCTTGGTAGATATCATCAGTGTTGTGTTTTGTTTTTTTCAATTCTATTTTGACATACAGCTACACAACTATAGCTTTCTGATATCTATTAGTTCGTTTGGAGAGAGAGAGAGAGAGAGAGAGAGGAGAGAGAGAGAGAGAGAGAGAGAGAGAGGAGAGAGAGAGAGAGAGAGGAGAGAGAGAGAGAGAGAGAGAGAGAGAGAGAGAGAGAAGAGAGAGAGAGAGAGAGAGAGGAGAGAGAGAGAGAGAGAGAGTGAGGATGTGGAGATGAGAGAGAGGTGGAGAGAGGAGAGTGATGAGTGTGGTGGTGGTGTGTGTGTGTGGTGTGTGTGTGTGTGTGTGTGTGTGTGTGTGTGTTGTGTGTGTGTGTGTGTGTGTGTGTGGTGGCGTGGCGCGCGCTCGGAGCGTGTGTGCATGGGGCTGTGAATGAATGGATATGGGGAAAACGAGCTTAAACAACGATGAGGAAACAGATCACCCTGTCTGCCTTACTGTGTAAACATCGAGAAAAAAAACAAACAAAAAATCATGCACTTGTTCATTCGTGTTGTTCTTATATATATAGTTTTTTTGGAAGGGGGTGGTTCTGTTTGGTTGGTTGGTTTGTTTCTTTTTTTTTTTTTTCTTGAGAATGAGAGAGAGAGAGAGAGAGAGAGAGAGAGAGAGAGAGAGAGAGAGAGAGAGAGAGAGAGAGAGAGAGAGAGAGAGAGAGAGAGAGAGAGAGAGAGAGAGAGAGGAGCATTTTATTTTTTTCCTTTTTGTTTCAATTCCCTCCAAACATCCTTCGTATGTGTGAATACATAATTATTAATTTTAATTGCTTTTAACTGGTGTCCATATTTTAATGATGCACACAACTGCTGACGTTATGGCTGGTTTTTGGGGAAGCTTGCAGAAAGGTTATCTGATGATAGAGCCATGGACATTTTGTAAGCTTGAATTATAAGACACGCAATTTGATGCTTTAATAAGTTATAACCCCCTAGTAAAAGGTTAGCATTGTAGATGTATCGTGCGGTTGGATTTTGGTAGATTCTCTTTGCTGCTGCTGCTTCTGGCTACTGCTGGTTTTTTTTTTTTTTTTAATTCATTTTAGTTGTTTGGTTTTGTTTATTATTTTCTTGTGTTATCTTCAGTTTAATT
>CM060325.1:14590416-14651717 GCA_030674155.1 Stramonita haemastoma | reverse complement strand
TGGTCCAATGTATACAAAAAAAGGGGCGGTTGGATGTGTGTGTGTGGGGGGGGGGGGGGGGGGGAGAGGGGGACTCCTAGTGGTTCGACCCTTGTGCTCAAAATGTGATCCCCCGGGATCAAGTCAATTAAAGGCACCCCGAGCCCCCCTTCAGGGGATTGATTCCTCCCCTGAATTTAAACATCGCACTGACTGACTCCCTGCTTGAAACCCCTTTGATGAGACTTTTAATTTAAAAAAGGCCCCAGTATGTGAAAAAAACCCATGAAATAAAATCTTGACATGTATTTCAAAAACCTGTTCTGCCTTTTGAAAGAGTAGGCCATTCATGGGAAAAAAAGCGTGTCAATGATGGTGTGTGATGGTGGAGGTTTTGGGGTTTTTAAAAAGCATCCTGGATTTTGGATTGCTGCCCACCTTTAAATTTTACTATTTTAATAATTACTTAATCAGTACTTATGACAGTTTAATCCGCCTAAAGGGGACATATCTTCTTTTTCAAGTAAGGCATTTCTCGGTTTTTCTTATACCCCTGTTTCAACAGCATGAATCCCCAGCCCCCTCCCAAAGGTATAACTTTAAGGCTTTTTTTCTATTTTTTTTATATTATGTGTGTGTGTGTGTTTTGTTTTTGTGTTGTTTTTGTGGGTTTTTGTGGGGTGTGTGTTGTGTGTGTGTGTGTGTACTTTGAATTCTTTTAAAACTCCCAAATTTAAACTATTGTTATTGGCTTGCATGTGTGGGGAATTTGATGAATGCAAGCGCTTTGATTTGTTTTTACAAGATATAAGCGCTGTACAAATTCCCATGCATCATTATCATTACGTAAGTTAATCATAACCATAGTGGGCAAAAAGCACAAACAAAATCTTATCATTGGTGAACCATGAAGCTCTAGCTAGCCGAGGAACAAAAAACAAAACAAAAAAAACCAAAACCCCCCAGTCAGTATGTGGCCTGTATCCAAAGTTCTATGAATGTTATAGGATTGATGTAATCCCACAGTTGTGTAAAGATCATATTTCATTTAAATTATTCTTTTACTTTAGAGATTTTTTATTTGATTTGATTTTTATTCTTTTTATCGAGGATAATGGATTAAGCACTCATGTGCTTCTTTTTTTTTTTTTTTTTTTTACATTCAGTCCTCGTGTATATGCAGTTTTGTTATTTGTCATCTGTTCCCACTGGCACACAAAGGCCTACTCTTACGAAAAGCGAAACAGGATTTAACATGTGCACAAGATGTTCTGTGTGCGTTTGCACACAGGGCCTTGGTTTATAGTCTCATCCGAAAGACTGTTGGGGAGAGTAAATCAGCACTCATGTTAACTCCAGGGGAAAAATTCCCTCGAACGGGAATTGAACCTGGGTCGTCAAATTGCAAGCGCAATGTTCTGACCACTAAACTATCCGGTCCCCCTATACACACACTCCTGTGTCATGTCTGTTGCTCCATGTGACACCGTACTTTGCCAGCTTCAGGCTGAGGGAGTTCCTGTTCTTTTCTATGCTGTTCCGCTACACGGAAATGGATTTTCTATATAGGCTCCAAAGCATCTGCTGGTGTAACAGTGGTGGTTGTCATGTGAGATGAAAAATCAATAAAAACCATCGGATGCAAATCATTACCACCATTTTCTCCTTGATAGAAAAAAAAAAGGGACTTGCTATGAACCTGAATGCTGACAGAAGCCTGACACTAGATGTTGTCTGTGAAGGAGTGGGCTTACCTAAGAAATGGCTGGGCTCTATCAGAGAACAGTCTAATATGGAACTTATAGTCATCTCGCCCCCCCCCCCCCCCCCCTTTTTTGGGGTGGGGGTGGGGGTTAGTGGTGGTGGTTATATTTCCCACTTTTAATGCAGGAGAGTATGAAATTTGAAGGGTGAAGATTATATGTAATAAATTGTTGTTTAAAACTGATATCAACTCTCTCCTACAAATATATATATATATATATATATATATATATATATATTATATATATATATTATATATATATAATTAGATTATACACTCATGTTCTCTGTGCATCACAAAATTAGTGCATGTAAAAGAAACCATGGTATCCCAGGCAAAAATGATATAGAAAAAAGCCATTTTCATAAGGCAAAGAAAGTATGCAAACAGGAAAGTATTGGTCTCGTTCGGAAATGGGTAGTGCCTATCTTATGATGGGGCGCTCTCCCCCAGAGAGAGCCTGAATTTTATGCAGAGGAATATTTTGCTGTGACTGAGGGTGGTATACAATACAATACAAACTGATGTAATGCATAGTACTACAAAACACTGCCATACAACTATGGTAAAGGAGACAGGATTCGTGACACAGATTCATGACACTGTCAGTTAGGATTCCTGACTCCACATTTCCCCCCCCCCCCCCCTTTGTTGTTTAGCTAGAGCTCCCTGTTCACCAACAGTGAGATATTTTTATATTATGTATATCTTATTTTTATTTTATATATTGTTTATATTTTATTTTTATATTGAGGATAATGGAATAAGTACTCATGTGCTTTTTTCTTTTCATCCAGTCCCTGTGTGTGATGAGTTTTGTAAATATTGTCATCTGTTCCCACCGGCAACAATGGCCTACTCTTACGAAAAGCAGGAACAGGATTTAACGTGTGTGGCAAGATGTTCTGCATGCGTTTCGCACAATGCAGCCGTTTTTGCCCAACATTAAGGTAGCCACATTCCAACTTTGGGCGTGATAATCTTTTCAAATTGCTGATCAAAATCTGATGTTTGACAACTGACATACAACCATGGATTTTAACTGCACACTCCTCCCTCACTCCTACATAACTGTACTAATTTCTTTTATCAACAGGGGACAGGATAGCCTAGTGGTTAGAACATTGCACTTGCAATTTGACGACCCGGGTTCAAATCCCCTTCAAGGGGACTTTTTTCTCCAGGAGTTAACATCAGTGCTGACTCCACTCTCCCCAAAAGTCCTTCAGAGGAGACTCTAGACTGAGGCCCCGTGTTCGAACACATGTGAAACATCTTGTGCACATGTTAAATCATGTTTCACTTTTCGAAACAGTAGGCCATTGTGTGCCGGTGGGAATGGATGACAAAATTTATACAAATGCATACACAAGAGGACTGGGTGTAAAAAAAGCATGAGTGCTTATTCCATTATCCTTGATGTAAAAGAAAAAATAAAAATTAATAAATGATAAAATAGAAACAACACACACATGCGCTATCTCACACACACACACCAATACACGCATACATACATGTGTGCATACACATATGAGTGCACACACACATATAATACACACATCCACACACACATACACTCCTACACGCACACACATGCTTCTACACACACACACACGCTCACACAACACACACACACACACTCCTACACACACAACACACACACACACAAAAAGAGCTTAAGAACAAATGTTTAATTAAAATCATCTGTCAAGTTGTGAACCCTTTTCAAGAAAAAAACACTCATAGACATTTCCGACATTTCCAATACTCATCATCAATAATGTCTGTCAGACAACGCCATTCCTGGGAACTGACAACACACACATAGGAATATCACAGAAAACGTGGCGGCATCATCAATAATCAACTATGACAGGCGGGTATACGTGTCATCTTTAAGCGACTGTCCACAGGAGGTTCTTCTACATGTATGCATGTTTCTATACCGAGTACAGTGTGAGTTGTGGCCAAATGTACTTTCTGAACACTTCTTTGTGTACCTCTGCAAACCCCTACAACCCTCTTTAACCCCCCCCTCCACTGTCCCCCAAAGTATAATATTCAAGTACACAAAAAACCATGTTTTTCATAAACAAAACAACCCCTCCCTAAAACCTCTACCCCCCAAAAAAAACAAACAAACAAAACAAAACCAAACCCAATCCCTGGAAGAATTCCTGGGTTAGAGACTCTGCTTTCTTTTTTGTTTTGTTTTTTCCTTTGTAAAATTAAAAAAAAAAAAGGTGCAGAAATGAAGCCAGCACAAACATTTTCAAAAGCATTTTTATAGTGATTTTCATCCTGATGCCAGAAGGTGTGTGTGTGTGTGTGTGTGTGTGTGTGTGTGTGTGTGTGTGTGTGTGTGTGTGTGTGTGTGTGTGTGTGTGTGTGTGTGTATGTGGTGTGTGTGAGTGTGTGATGTTGATGTGTGTGCGTGCATGTGTGTGTGTGTGGTGCATGGGTGTGTGTGTGTGTGTGTGTGTGTGTTTTTGTGTATGTATGCGAGTGCATGCATGAGTATGTGTGCATAATACTTGTAGAACAAGTGCACCAGAAGCACCAGTGCAAATTTTGGTATATGATCGAAAGCCAAAGATAGTTCTTAAATAAACTGCTCATCAACATAGTACATTCACAAAAGAATCAACACAACAAAAAGTTAAATAACACTACAAGACAAAATCTGAATACATTCACAATTTTCAGACATGTTCAAAAACATAAAAAAACAACTGCTGTGTAAATAAACATCAAGAACTATAAAGTACAAAACAAAAAATCAACAAAACTTTTCTTTTCTTAAAACTACAACACAAAACAATCATAAGCAAAACAACTGTAAAATAAATAAATAAATAAATAAAAATAACCAACTGAAGAGATGAATGGCATTACATCAAATATATTGCCAATGAGTGAATGTTACACAAACTGCACAAAACATACGATATCTCATACAACACAAAATCATATAATTTTAAGTAAGGTAACACTTTTGAAAATGACAAACATATTCCGAAAAATTTCAGTCGAAAAGCCGTCGCAAACATATCCACATTGTGTTCTGAAAAGTTACAAATGACACACTTTCTGATGGGAGAATTGACTGAATTCTGACACGCAAAACAGGACTGTCAGAATAAACATTATGGCTAAAATTTAATCAAAATCACTATCCTTCCAGTTATTTTGAAATATTCTTGGGCACTGTAAATAATTTGCAGATTTCGTCAACAATGTACAAAAGTGTTTTATTCTCCATGGGTTTACTCCTTTTTTTTTTTCTTTAAAAAAAAAAAAAATCTTTCGGTAACAAACTAGAGATAGATTTTTCTATCTTTTTGTACCTTTCTGTAACAGACCAGAGACAGAGAAGCTTCCATGGATGTCAGCCACCTCAGAGCTGTGGATCATGAGGCTCCTATTCTACAATTCACCATGATGGTCAAGTCTTTCGGATGAGACCATAAACTGAAGTCCCGTGTGCCAACGCGCACAGTCAGAACATCCTAAGCAAATGGGAAAACCCATTCCGCTTTTCAGAAGAGTAGGCCATTGTGTGCCGGTGGGAAAGGATGATAACATTTACAAAACTGCACACACACAGGGGCTGGATGTAAAAAAAAAAAAAAAAAAAGCACACGGGTGCTTCTTCCATTATTCTTGAAATAAAAAGAATAAATTGAATAAAATATTATAAATATGTTGGCAGAAGTCAGAACTGCCATCCAAGGACACAGTGCCATGCATGCACAAATCACAGGTACGTAACGTCCCATTTTGGTCATACGGCAATGTGCTCTTACCCCTTCTGTACGGGAGACAATACGGATCACCACCTCATCACATTTCTGAACATTATAACTTTGTGTTAATTACAATTCACACTATGCACAAAATTTTTACCTCTTTCATTTCAGTTTCAAAACATTTTTTGGTTTGTTTTATCATGAAACACCGTTATCTAGCCACAACACAGACAGATCTCTGCTTATGAAGATAAAATTACTGGAGGAGTTCTAAGTCGATAACCTGTACAGCCCTTTCCAAAATACTCAGAGAAAACAGCTACCAGTCAGTACTCAGTAGGCACAAAAAGTAATATGGGAAACAATTCCAACTTCTTTGTTAAAAAAAAAAAGAAATCAAACCAAAACCAAAACCACCGGAGAAGTGACAAAGAGTTTGACCAATGCCCACAACACACAAAAATGGACATGTACGTATCCCTCTTGTCAATAAGCATGAATGAACTAGACTTCAACACTCAAGACCCAGATCCCAAAAGGACAATTTGTGACGCTCCACCACATAAGGAGTCGCATTGCACCAGAGGTCAATTTTTAGTTACTGGCATGTTTTAAATTTTCAATAAAATAGCTATAAAATACAAAAATAGATTCAAAATCAAACAATTCTCTCAAAAGTTATTACAAATTGAAATGATAGACTTCAGGAAATGACAAAATGAGAAATTGACAAGTTTAGCATCGTACTAGGTGGTCAGAATTAGGGCTTGGCTATTTTCAAACCACGTTTAAAGACAAAAGGAAACAAAATTATGCATTGATATTTCACTACAAGGTAGAATAAGTGCTATAATATTATAATCCATCATAATCTCAAAATAGAGAACCTCACCCTACCTGCCTAAATAGCTCTTAGCAGAAAAGTGGGTTATGTGTTAAGCGACTCATTTCGTGGTGGAACGTCACATTTCACAAAAAAGTTTGGAGGTTGCATACAGTCCAGAGTTAACTGAAAAGGGAAACACAAAAAGTTTGATTTTGGGGGTTATTTGTGGGGCCGAGACCTGACAACGCTTTCAACAACAACCTGAGGTACTTTTCTGTAGTCAGACTCCACTTTGTCTTTCATGACACACACGCAGTCATGGTGAAAGCACTTCAGTTTCAACAAATTGAAAGCGCTCATGTTTTTCCAAGAACAAAAAAAAACCAAACCGCATTGTAACTCTGTTGCTTTAGAAATTTGATGAAAGCGCAGATTCAAATTTTGAAAGACAGAGAGAGAGAGAGTGAGGGAAAAAAAAAAAAGGTAATGATTTAATTCCAACTCTCCCTCACACACCCCATCTCCGAAAAAGGAACACTTTTACCCATGTTTACAACTTGAGACATGAAACTTGAGTACAGTACATTTTTCTGACAAATAATGATGTCAACAAGACGTCTACTACTCAAATGTCCACAAACATCCCATTACCATAGACAGGATATTATAATATGTATAATTCCAGACCTTATCGTTCCAGAACCAAATTTTCATCTGTGCGAGTTAACTTGTGGCTTTTGCTTTCAATGTAAGCTTTTGGCCTAGCTTGAAGCCAAGGAGACTTTAATGATGACAAAAAAAAAAGGTCCGTCTTCAGCTTCAAGTGATCGGAGTCCAGCCTGGTAAATCTTTATTACTATTTTTATCTTTAACATCATCAATAGTACAAGCAGTGGTAGTGATAGTAATCATCTTGTTAGTAGTAGTAGTAGTGGTAGCCATAACCAGTAGCGGAGGTCATAACCAGTAGTAGTTGTAGAAGTCGTAACCAGTAGCAGTTGTAGTAGACCTTGTAGTGGCAGTGGTATTATAGAAGAAGTAGTAGTAGTAGTAGTAGTAGTAGTAGTAGTAGTAGTAGTAGTAGTACACAGTGTTTGTTGCTGTACAGAAGTATCACTATTACCAAAACCATTTAACAGACTGATCATGCAATATCAGGGCTTTCACCATTGTATGCATGTGATCCGGCTCAACCATACCGGTCCTCCCAGGAACTGACATTTGTTACATCATCATCATCATCATCATCATCATCATCATCATCATCAGTCTCAAAGCCAAACAACTTCCAAGACCGTATCAGGGCTGTCACCACGCAAGCTCAAAGTTTTCCCGGTCCACCATTATCAGTCACTCTCCAGAACAAGCACTTAGGGAATGAAACAACCAACAAACACAGAGTGAGCACTGGGCTCTTATCCAGTTTCCTATGTCCTAGGAGTGGGCATTTTGCATAATCTCTAATGCTTGAGCTAAGTTCAGATATTGGTTTTAGTGTGGTCAAAAGTCTACAGGTACACATGTCAACATAACAGTGTGTCTTGACTTCCACAATCCTCAACGAGAATTTTCAGTGGAAAAAAAACAAACAACTTCTAGAGAACATTCAGAAAAAAAACCCCTCACTATGATAAAGCTGATGTCACAGAGTTTATCATTAACCAAAGAAACTGGACATAACCTTCTACACAAACATTCCGTTCACTATGTGGGACAGTGGCAGAATGACCCTCTCCCCCCCCCGCCTCCATAGGTGAGAAAGAAGAACTTTCCCCAATACACCACATTCCAAGTGGCTGAAACAAGCTTGCTTTTATCAGAATCCACCCAGTCTCACAAGAAACGTTTTTTCAACTTTGAAAAGGTAGACGGGGCACAGGATAGCTATTTTTAAAAAATATTTCTTTATTCTTTTATTTTGAGAAAAATGGAATGAGCACTTGTGTGCTTTTTACAATTACCCCAAGTTCTCTGTCAGTCTTGTACGTTTTTTGTAAATTTAGTTATAAAATCTGTTCCCACCAGCATACAATGGCCTAATCTTCTGAAAAGTTGAACAGGATTTATCATGCACAAAAGATATGTTCTGCGTGCGTTGCACCTGGGGCCTCTGTTTACAGTCTCACCCAAAGGAATTTATCGGGGAGTGGAGTCGGCACTGATGTTAACTCCAGGGGAAAAAATCCCCTTGAACAGGGTTCAAACCTGGTTGGTAGATCGGAGCAAATGCAACACTTAACCACCAAGCTTTTCACCCTCTCAAGTCCTTGTGGTTGAAGTATCAACTTGAAATCTTACACAGTTACAGCCTGGGTCTGAGCCAGGTTTGTGGCCACCACCTGAACACCCTTTCAAGCAGAATTTCCCCTGGAGTCAACATCAGCACCAACTCCACTCTTCTGAAAGTTCCTCATGAATATAAACAGAGGCCCCCACATGCCAAACCCATTCAAAACACCTTGTGTGCACATTAAAAACCTTTTCGGCCTTTTGGAAAAGTATGCTATACAGTATACTAGTAGTACTAGTGTATAGGCCCTACATGCTGTTTGCTAGCACTAAGAATGATGACAAAAAAAAGTATTTTCAAAAAAAGCAAAACAAAACCCCATGCACTGAAAACGACCAAGACTTTGCGCAATTCCCTGATGGTTTAAATTAAGGGTTTTGAAATGTAAAACTACATCAGAAACTGCACGAGTCCTTAACATGGTGACAGCCCTGATATGGCCTCTGCCGTTGGCTGAGCCTTACACAACGTGAACACGACCATCAAAGCAATTCAGCCTTGAACACAGTACAGAAGTTCTATGTGCACATTATACATCATAAGAATATAATCATCAATCAACACATACACACAT
The DNA here is from genome assembly GCA_030674155.1 of Stramonita haemastoma. NCBI lineage: Eukaryota > Metazoa > Mollusca > Gastropoda > Neogastropoda > Muricidae > Stramonita > Stramonita haemastoma. The sequence goes on along the minus strand of CM060325.1, from coordinate 14,642,534 downwards.
AGTCATCTACAGTTTAGCACCAATGAAGTCATTTTCATGTTTCAATTCAGACTCTTTACCATGAAGTTACTTTCTTCCCCCCCCCCCACAGAAAATATCCAACACTAAATTAAATACAATGTGAATTATAATACCTGATTATTAGTTTCATGTTAAGTAGTCGACACCATCTATCAACAAGAGATTCACATTCAGAATGAAGATTAACATAATAATGTATGCGTCTTGCTGATTATATCATATTATAATTTAGTCAAATATCACATTCTAGTTGGAGAGAGAAAAATCATGCTACAGCAAGCGGCTAATACTGAGAGTTGAGGAAACATCTGCACCAACACTACACAGCTTGTGTTTCCTTCTGGATGCCCACTGATATATATACACAATTCTTCAGTACATTTTTGTTTTGTTTTGCTTTTTAACTCTTTCGCCACCATAGACAACTTCAGCTGACACTGCCAAAAAGTGCCATTCACTGCCATCAACTATTTTTCCCCGACAGGGCTGTGTCTTGCATAAAAAGGGACAGTTTTTTCCATACAGTAACAAGGTTTCACACTTCAGTTGACTTCCCTGTGTGACAGCAGACATATATGTCCTTCACCATCGACTCAGTATTGAATGGACAAACCGACTGTGTTATTCTGACATAGACTGAATGCCGAGAAATCAGTAACAGCGCTGAAAAAATACTTGGTGCAGAAGAGAGTTTTTTTTAGTCACAATCAGGGGGGGCGAAAGAGTTAAATGAACAAAATCACAAAAGCTTCATAATATGAAACTGTTTTTTTTTTTTTTTTAACAGTTTAACATTCTTGGAAACAATTATTCCTGCAAGAGTTCAATTTTCATGTTACTTCTTTTGTTGATGTAATACAGAACTCTCTCTCTCCTCTCTCCTCTCTCTCTCTCCTCTCTCTCACACACACACACACACACACACACTTCAATATCATTTTTAAGTGGAAAGACGTTAAATTGAAGAAAACACATACACACACACCACCACACGCTTGCTTGCTTGCTTACAGTTGCACACGCATGTTTTGAAAAAATGAAAAATCAAATTCTTACTTTTGTAAACAAACTGTGCAAAGTTATGCACTCAGAAATTATAAAGCTTCCATCATAATAGTAGAAACTCAAAAGACATCAAAACGTACACTACAGGATTGGATGGGCCTACTTAATGGCCCCCAACCTAAAGCAAACCATACAAAAAATGCTATTCAATGTAGCTTTTTGACGGTTACAATTTATGTGGTCTACAAAACATAAAGCAAACTACAAACTCTACACGACAATTTGAGACCATACACATCAAAATTCAATCAACACACTTTCTTTTCAAAGACAAAAAAGGAAAACAAAAGTAAAAGAAAAAAAAAGAGGACATATTGAATATCACGGTGAGTGTGAAGAATCAGAAGTTATTTACACTCAAGACAAAAAAAATTCTTAAAACTTTTGTATTGGAAATTTTCAGGGTGACAATTATGACAAGTGTCTGAACTGAAATGAAGATAAAAAAAAAAAAAAGTACCACACACATAAACAGCAACTAAAATTGAACCCCCTAACCCCCCCCCCCCAAAAAAAAAAAACCAAACAACATACCACTCCCAGCAAAAAACACCCAAACAAAACAAAACACACACAAACTAATATTAGTAATAACCAAAAACCAACCAAAACTTAAAAACAAAATCCACCTTCACTGGCTTTGGAAGCAAACTGAAAGAAAAAAAACACAAAAAACATGCAAACTGAAAGACAACGAAAACCGTATAGATAACTGAAAGACTGAACATTCACTTAATTATAATTTTTTTAATAAATTTAGATTAGTTGGCATTTTCCATACAACTTCAATTCAAACATCACCAAATCACTCCATAGTTAGCAATCCAACTCTTTCAGTTCCGGAAGAAATTAAGACGACTGCGATTAGTGTAAAGTACATACATTACTTAGAGCATGAAACGCTTATGATGTAACATGAACTTACACAACTGTCACACCTTTAAAACAAGACATTCACTTTCTGAGCTGCACAAAACCAAAATCATGTTTAGTTTAGTAATGCTCAACTGTCTGTCTTAATTTGGACACCATATCCATCCATTTTCCATATCATGTGGTGTCATGTCAGTGTCAGCCATGATATATTTAGGTTTTCACAGATTATGGAAGAAATAAGGATTTTTTTTTTTGTCTGGCAATGTCTAATGATTACGGGATTTATTGTCTGGCAACATGTAATTTCATCATGCAAAACAAAATCTGTTTTCTCTATACCAACTACTTCGTCAGCTTTTCTTTTTTGTTGAAATTATGATTGCCTTTGGCCTGACAGCTCAATCTGACTCAGAAAAAATGTATCGGCCACAAAAGCTTTTTATTGCCCACAGTTAAGCCACAAAAATTCTGAAGTCCTTTCTCTCACGTTATTATGATCTACTCAGATAATTCATGAGACATGAAATTAACCATGCAACTATAACTACATCATGTTCAATTTCGGAGACGTACAACTATCAGCATGGGTTCTAAAATATATCATGAGGTGCTTGACTTAATCAAAGGGAATTTCGGTGCCCAGTAAATCATGCTTTCTGCTTCAGCATTTCAATCACCAATAATCCCTTCATTCTTTCATCACTGACAAAGCACATTTTTCACTGAGTTGCCTGTGAAAAAAAAAAATCCACACATTTCGTGTGACACAGAATTAAACTACGCTCAGCTGAATGTAATGACGACTAATTACACTACTGAAATAGTGCTGGCCTGGTTGGTGTAATGGAGGGAAAAAAAAAAACACCTCAATTTTGCTTCCGTTCATGCCACCTGGGTTTTCGACATTACTAGTCTAAACTAGTAAAAAGTGCTGAACAGTCGACGAGGTTATCACTGAGCACTGTGAAATGGTGCATTACTTTACCTGACATTTGACAGAACCTGGCTGTCAGGGTCAGTGTCAGTACTAGTCAGTTATCCTGTGGCACAGTTGATAGTGAAGAGCTAGGGAAAGGGGGTCTCTTCATGTGCAGTAGTTTACTTTACAGCTTTGAAAGTTGAATCCTAACAAGTGTATAACATATGGGCCAGCTGACTGTACAACTTTTTTGCAGTATTAATTTATTACACATTGTGGTGTGTGTGTTGTGTGGTGTGGTGTGTGTGTGGTGTGGTAGTGTGGTGTGTGTTTTGTTGTACACGACATACTGTAAGACTAATCAAAAAAGTTCTAAATGAGCAGGGGAACCTCATCATAGAAAGCAGAAAGATGCGGTATACACGTGTAAGGACATAACTTGCTTGCATCAGCCATCACAAGAGTGATCTTTGGTCTCGTACCATAACTTCATAAGGTCTGACACTGTGACACTGACAGTACTTACACATGCGCCTGTGTGTAAAAAAAGTCAAATTTGAAAAAGGTACGCACGCAGACAAACATTTCACAAAATCACAATTTGGATCGCTGCAATAACAATTAACAAATGTTAACAGACAGCTGACAACAAAGGCAATGTGTAGTGAAAGACATTCTGCAATTGTTCACCTGGATCAGACCAACAACAACAAAAAAAAAAGAACATGTAAAATGGGAAATTATTATCAAAGTATAGAAATGTAGAAAGGTTCCACCTGTGGCATCTTCAAGACACTGTGAACATACAATTTTACAATACGAAACTGTAGACTAAATGAGTAAATCAGACATCTAGAGTTTTCATCAAACTTGAAAGCCATGGCTGCATTCATACAAGTTGTACACACATCATGTAATGATGTATACAGTGTATGACACAAGTGATTAGCTTGTATTTTTTGTTCTACATCAGTAACTGTACACACTCACGACAGACAGTAGATCAATCACTTCTTGTATTGTTACGCCTGTATTATATTATATAATATAATATTCACTGTGTTAAGTAAGTACTACTACTGTACTAGTACTACTTGCAATGTCACAATTAACATCACCTTTCTCCTAAAACTAACACTAGGTATTATACTACTTACTAGAAGAATGATAACTTACCAGTAACACTTTCACGACCTCAAATTTTTTTTGTTTTCATTTTATCTATCGATCTATATTAAACAAAAATGGCCACGAAAAAAAAATCATGCAGCCAACTGCTCTATCAACTTCAAGACCTGCTGCTAACTGTCTTGACTTTCATTAGTTTCCAGCTCAAAAAGCTAACTGTGACCAGTTTTTAGAGAACTTTGAAACTACAGTGAAAGATTGGCATGCTTTGCGAAAAGCTTTTTAATCGATCTAGACTATAGTATACCCAACAAACCCCATACCCACCACCTTTACATGTATGCAATGCCTCCTAGTATTCTTGAAAACATATTTAAAATACTACAGACTGCAATGCTGCTTGCAAGGGAAATTGACAAAAGTTGCCATGAGACAATCAAATAAAAGATGTCAAACTCTGGTAAGAAAGAAAATCAGACTTAAATTAATTTTTTTTATTTTTTTTAACAGTTAAATAAATCAACCAGAATTTACTCTAGATAATCATCACACAAATGACACAGGGTAATGAATTAAGAAACCACCAACCTATTTCCATTATTCCAAGTCTGGAAAATTAAGTTTTAAAAAGTGCACTCTTTCAAACACATAACAGATGACAATGTCAACAAACGTTCGCAAAAACTTTTTAAAAATGAGAATTTCAGATGTTGCACAAACAAGGAAGGAAACTGAAAAAAAAAAAAAAAAAGGAAACCATGTATGAGATGTTCAGTCATACATTCATCAGGACTAAAAACTTGACAATAAAACAAATTAACTGATAAAATTTAGTTAACACTTTCCAAACATTCTAGAAATCAGAATTTTAATTTACTGTGTCCATCTCAGACTTTTCAAAATTAAAAGTGTACAACAGTCAACAGTGTACGTATGATTTTATTTTTTTTTTTTTTTTTTTTTAAAAGGAGAGAATCAATAACCCTCTGTGATCAGTATTACTGTGTTACATAACAAACAACCAACTAATCATCATAAACTTAAAGCAATCTGTTTTAAAAATAACATGCCACAAATAATCAGGATAAAGCAATCTTTTCTGCACCACACTCACAAGTTTTTGTGTGTTTTTTTTCAAATAGAATTTATGACTCCACCACGAAACGAGTCACACTGCACCGGATTCTATCTTGCAAGGAGTCTTTTGATTATTAAACTATTTTTAGGCAGATGGGGGTCAGGTTGTCGATTGAGTGATTATTTAACAAAAAGTAAAATTATTTAACTATCACTGTATCAGAGACGTTCCTCTACCTTGTACTAATGAATCAAGGCATGATTGTGTTTCCTTTCACCTCAAAAACGCACTGATGGCTGGCCCTCAGGAACCCCTACTAGCCACTGTCAAGAAAAGGAAGCTGGCATGGTTCGGCCATGTCACACGCCACAACACCCTCCCCAAGACAGTCCTACAAGGAACGCTAGAAGGTGGCAGACGCCGAGGCAGACAAACCAAAAGCTGGATGGATAACATCAAGGAGTGGACCCACCTGGACAATCCAACACTCATTCGGAAGGCGGAGGACAGGGCTGGATGACAATGGCTGGCTGCAGAATCGTCTCTCATGTCTCCTCCACGACCATCCCGGTCATGAGAAAAGAAGAAAAAACGCACAAATTTAAAAGCATCCAAGCCCTCATTCTGACCTGTTATGACGCAAAAAAAAGTTGGATCAGTTTATGATTTTATCACTTTCTGCAGTTGCAAGTTTGAAGTTGTAATAACAGTTGAAAGGGTTCACAAAAATTCCTGATTTTCAATCCATTTTCTGAATTGAAAAGCCTTTTTATTGCAGATTGACAAAATGTTTACTAAAAACTGACCTTGGATGCAATGAGATTCATTATGTGGTGGAGCGTCACATTCTAGTCATAAATCCTCACTACATTATTATCATAACACTTAATAACAAGAACATTCTTTCTTTCAACATCTAAGAATAGGATATATCACTTTCTGACTAACAAGCACAGTAAATATTTTTTATGTTTTTTTGTTTTGTTTTCACACTCATCTGTTATCAAATGTAATTAAAATATAGACACCTTTATAACTTCTTGTCTTTTTTTTTTTTTTTTTTGATGGGGGACAAGAGAAAGGGATTCTTGGAAAAGATGCCAACTGACTCAAGTCACTGGTCAACACTTTTAGCTGCATTTTCAAAAGTCAAGAAAAAAAAAATGAAGGAGGCATCAGTTAAGGAGGAGTGACAGTCTCTGACAACAAACTGAAGGAAGGCAGCTTGCTCAGCTGTGACCCCCCGTTGACCTTCATGGCGTTGACGACACTCGTCCGCAGCATCTGGAAGCGATGCTTGTACACGTCCCGTTCCTTGGACGCCTGCAACAATTGTTGTTTCAGTTTGTCAATCTCGTCGTACAGGTTTTTGTTTGTCGACTCCAGCACCTGCTTCTGAACCATCCGCTTCGAGCGGCAGTTCTGCGCGTAGCCGCGGTTCTTCAGCGTGCGTCGTTTCTGCTTCAGGAGAGAGACCTGGTCCTTGGGGTAGCCCTGCAGACGCTTGTTCAACTCGCGCACAGGCAAGTTGATGAGTTCGTCGTCGCTGATCTCTATGGACACTGACGGGCACCCCCCCCTCAGCCTGGATCTCTTGCTGGCTCGTGTTGCTGCTGCCACCTGGGGTGGTGCCGGGGTGTCTGGCGGCGTGTCGGGTGGAGTGTCCAGCCCACAGGGCGGTGGCACCGGTCCTTTGTAGTCCTGAAAGAACACAGTGTCAGAGGAGTTTTCTGAACCTGACTCACTGAAGGACTCTTCTGTACTTTTAGATTCAAAGGTGCTGCTCCCCCTGCTGCTGCTGTTGGACAGTGGGCAGAGTGACTCTGGACTGGCCACAGATGTCATGTGCATGTCCTCACAGTTGGTCACAGATTTGACACACTCAGTTAACACTTTGTCGGCAAAGGGCTTACCCAACACACCTGCTTCTGGACACAATATCTCGGCAGCACACATTTCCAAAAAGTTCATGTTTTTCATGGAGGCTTTCTCTGACCACTTGAAATTGGATAAATCTTCCCTCATTGTAGTTTCCGTGTTTGCTGATAACGGTAGCGCTATTTCTGGTGGTGGAGAATGGGGACATGAGAAGATGCTGCTGGTACAGTTGTCGACAGACCCAGCAGGTTGAGGTTGGCTGTTCTGAGCGCAAGGCTGAGCGGCCATACTGCACGTGGCAAAGTCCCTTTGCCCTGTCTCTTGCTTTACGTACGGAGCAATGTCCAAGCCAAGCTGATCCATATCAAAATCATCAATTAGCTGCTGTGCGAAAGCTGTATTAGCCATGGTAACTTCAATGAGCACAAGAGACAAAAGCACGAACAAATCGAACCTGGTAACTGAAGACGATCTTTCTCGATCTGGGTCAGCGCTCAACTTGAAGCCTGTCGATGTTCATAAATCTGCGATCTGCGGTTTTCCAGCGACCTTGAACACAACACACTCTTCAGCCGTCCACGATGTAATGCTTCGGCAAGGTCCCGCAACTTAACAAGAGCAGAAAAGCTTCATCGGAGCCGAACTCCTGCAATAAAGCTGAGGGACCAACACCCCATACACGTCGACGAAACTGGCAGGAGCCGCAAGCAACCAACAAGTGTGTCGGGAAACACCGGCATTTGACGTCAGACAGGAAGTAGAGGGAATTCAAAAAGCCTTTTGGCCAATAATATTTCAGAAGTGTACTATTTACAGAAGCTCAAAGTAGGTTAACTAAAAACGAGGCTTTGATAAAACGAGGCCGGCCGTCGAATCGATCGGCAATGGCCGCAGCTGATACAATGCAACGCGAAGTCCAGGGAAGCGTCTGAAGTAAGAATGCACAAAATAGTTTTACATCTAAAACTGCATTTTCAAAGTAAAAAGAACAACTCTGTGTTGCTCAGATATCCAGCTTCTGCATATTTCATGAGTTCTTGAGATATACGAATGTGTGCAGACCGGCCGGCGACGGAAACGAAAATAACTCGACAGGAAGTTCACATGCAGCCCCGCGCATGACCTTGCATATAGGTCACACGCTCGATGAGAAGGCCATTAGGCCTATTAATTAACTGTATACTGTAACAAAAGTCACGAATATATATTTATGATAGATGTCCCTAATAAAACAGCTCACAGCACATGATATATGAGGATCAGAGTAGATGGTTTAAACCTGGGTGCACATAACACCCGTGTACATGTACACAGCAGCAGATTTAAATCTACACAAACACACGCACACGGATGTATTGCATAGGCTTATGGGTTGAAGCGACTGTTTCTTGTTTGTTTCGCTCAGCAATGAAATAATCTTGATTGTGTGTGTGTGTGTGTGTGTGTGTGCCATTGGGAACGACTGAAAAAATGTACAAAAATGCATGACACGGGAACAGGGTTTATTTATTTATTTATTCTTTTATATCGAGGATTTATTTATTTAATTCTTTTATAACGAGGATAACAGAATAAGCAATCATGTGCTTTTTTTCATCCGGTCCCCGTGTGTATGCAGTTTTGTAAATATTGTCATCTGTTCCCACCGGCACACGATGGCCTACTCTTACGAAAAGCGGAACAGGATTTAACGTGTGCGCAAGATGTTCTGCGTGCGTTCGCACACCGGGGCTCGGTTTAAAGTCTCATCCGAAGGACTTTTGGGGAGAGTGGAGCAGCACTGATGTTAACTCCAGGAAGAAAATTTCCTCGACCGGACTCGAACCTGGGTCTTCAAATTGCCAGCGCAATGTTCTGACCACTAGGCTATCCGCCCCCCCCCCCCCTACAGAACATAACAGAATAAGAGTAACAATAACATCAATTCCTGATGTTAACTCCAGGAAGAAAATTTCCTCGACCGGACTCGAACCCGGGTCTTCAAATTGCGAGCGCAATGTTCTGACCACTAGGCTATCCGCCCCCATTTAAAAAAGTACATGGGTACTCAGAGTCTATCCCTTTGTCCTCGAAATAAAACACACCACACACACACACACGCGCGCGAGCGCGCGCATGCACGCCCCCCCCCCCCCCCCCCCCCCCCCAACACAAGGCTGTTGAAATCATGTTAGGCCTAGGTAAGTAATGTTGGTGAAATTGTTTTTTCTTTCTTTTTTTTTCTCCTTGGCTTGATGAAAAAAAATAGCAAATCAATGCTTTATTAAAAATTTGACGTTTCTCTCTCTCTCTCTCTCTCTCTCTCTCTCTCTCCTCTCTCTCTCTCTCTCTCTCTCTCTCTCTCTCTCTCTCTTCTCTCTCTCTCTCTCGACGGATAGCCTAGTGGTCAGTACATTGCGCTGGCAATCTGACGACCCGGGTTCGAATCCGGTCGAGGAGATTTCTCTCCTGGAGTTAACATCAGTGCTGAATCCACTTTCCCCCAAAGTCCTTCGGATGAGACTTTAAACCGAGGCCCCGTGTGCGAACGCACGCAGAACACCTTGCGCACACGTTAATCCTGTTCCGCTTTTCGTAAGAGTAGGCCATCGTGTGCCGGTGGGAACATGACATTTACAAAAAACTGCATACACACGGGTACTGGATGTAAAAAAGCACAAGAGTGCTTATTCCATTATCCTCGATATAAAAGAATAAATCAAACCAGTCAAATCTCTCCTCACACACACAGAGGATAGCCTGGTGGTCAGAGTCACACACCACACACACACACCACACACACACACACACACACACACACACACACACACACACACACACACACACACACAGAAGCGCGTTATAGCTTGTTATAGTAATGTTTTACTTGTATATATTTGGGGGTGGGTTTTTTGGCTCTTTTTTGCTTGTTTGCTTGTTTTTAGTTTATTTGATTGTTTTTTGTTTGCTTGTTTGTTTCTAGATAGATGACTTAATAAAATGAAGCAAATCCATTGCTATGTACCATCTGGAAATAACATTTTAACTTTGACTTACACAACACACGCGCGCGCGGGGCGAACGCAAGCAGAAATCTTCCGCAAACGTTTAATCAATTGTCCCTTTAATTAATATAAAAATGATGCAGCAATTTAAGGGGAAAAAATCAACGAATCGTGCAGTCTGTATCTTGTTCGATATGAATTTAGCAATTTATGAAAATGAATAAATAGTATTTCACTCCACTTCCCCCTTCCCCCTCTCCACCTTAAAAAAAAAAAATCAGATGAACATGTTGAAAAAAACAGTAACAAACTAGAAATTTCGACTGACACAAAAGTGTGGCCGAGCTTTCTGCTGACGATGAAATTGCTTTCGATATCACTGACAAATTCTTTACAGTTGTGGCTGATTTTGTATGTCATTAAAAAAAAGAAGTATTTCCACGATAATTTATGACCAGTAATGTCAAGGGTCTGAGGATGATGAGTACGTGTGCATGTTCCAATAAAAAAAAAAAAAAAAAATGAGGTGTCTGTTCGAGACTTCCACCCAGATTTAAGATGGGTACTTTTTTCCTTTTCATGGAAATTGGCGTAGTAGGGCCCGGGTTTTGAAAAATGCCGTTTGTTGTTTTTTTAAATCACAGCATGCATCACTGCAAGAACTTGTTACTCTCCAACAGAGAGGCAGTGCTCGTGACAGTGTAAGGGAAAGAACTTAAGGTATGATGTTGACAATGTACAGAATTAAGTCCCTTGACAAAAATAATTTGAAAAAAAAAATAATCTGTCATCTGTTCCTACCAGCACCAAATGACCCACTTTCTGAAAGGCAGAACAGGTTTTTAACGTGTGTGAAAATGTTTTGCATATGTTTGCACACGGGGCTTTGGTTTAGACTCCCATCCGAAAGACTTTTGGGGGAGTGGAGTTCAGAACCAATGTTAACTACCTTTTTAAAAAAAATTTTTTTTATTTTATTCTTTTATATCGAGGATAATGGGATAAGCACTCATGTGCTTTTTTTCATCCAGGGTACAGGGTAGGTAAAAAGGTAAAGGTGTCCCGTAACCTAGGCGGTCGTAGGGGAACAGGCATCAGAAACCTCATCTTCTCTAGGGGCCAGCATATTGAGGGCGCGCCCATCTCCTCTCCCTCGCTGCTTTTTCTTTCCAGACCCTAAAGAGGGCAGGTACCCATTTACAGCTGGGTGAACTGGGGGAACTGTACTGAAGCCAAGGCGTGCAAATGGTCACCCATCCAACTGGTAACCACTCTCTGCTGCTTAACTTGACTTGGGGAAAAAGAGCACTCTGACCACTTAGCTATCCCGCCCCCTAGTAAAATTCCCAAAACAGGCACTTCTGTAGTGGTTTGATTTTTGGCCATCAGATCACCACGGAGAGTGCTCTATCCACTACGCTATCCTACACCCCCCCTCCCCCTTCCGATTGCACTTGCATGCAAGGAAGGCCAGAGAGAGAGAGACAGAGAACAGGGTCGGACCTATCACTTGATAGGGGGGACCCAAGAGGGGTTTGGGGGTTTTTCCCCCAGTGGGGTACGGGGGGCAACACCCCCATTGGGGGGTCCAGGGGGGGGGGGGGGGCGAAGCCTCCCGGCTGAAACGATTTTTAGCAATTTTTACCTAAAAGTTTGGCCTCTCCATGCAGATAATTTGATACAATTAAGAAAACCAAATTGTGTGAAAGCTTTGAAAAAATGAATGAAAAAATGAAACTGACCTTTTATCTGGTGCGGTGAAACTTCCACAGGAAATTCCAAAAGTGTGTGGAAAAAAAAAGTTGTAGAAAAATGCCACAAAGGCTCAGGTATGGAATCAATCAATCTTATCAATCCTATTACAGTCATTTTAGAATCACTTTCAGTCAAAGTTTGATGTAACACAAAAAGTCCTTGCAACCACTATCAGAAGCACTTGAGATCACTCTAGATGTCACACATACACAGCACAACCACTTTAGTTCAACAAGTTTTCCGCAGAAAGTGCCATTTTGGTCCTGAACCTCATTGAGAAGGCATCAACAGCTGCCTCAATGTCAACTGGTATCTGACAGTGTATACGCATATAGTGCCAAACCATTCAGCCTATCTTTCCCCATTGTGGAGCACAGATAGGTTTTTAGTGTCTAAAGGACGGTGGATGGTGCCTCACACTCTGCAGTGGTGATGGGCAGAGTGCAGATGAGCCGCAGCAGCATGAAGAGGTTTGGATAGAACCTGCTGTCACAACTCTGCAGGGCCTCAGTCACAGTCTGGGGAATGAACTCCCCTGAAGCCTGTGCATGCTGCGACTTGTTCGCCCACCTCCTGAACTCTGCCTCCACCTGTTGCGGATCCTCCAGGTCATCTTCATACAGTGTGGCCAGACACTTGATGCCATCTGGCACAGGCATACATTTCTGGTCCAGGGTGTTGACAGGAACTAGTAGAAGACCGCCCTTGGCCAGATCTACATTTTTGAAGCGCTCATACAGTTCTGTGGGGAGGTGGTCAAGGAACGGAATGGCCACAGATCTCTTGTAGAACTCCTCTGTGGTAGAAGCCGGCTGGTTGTCCCGCAGAGTCGAAAAAGCGGAACATGGTTTAACGTGTGGGCAAGATGTTCTGCGTGTGCTCGCACACAGGACCTCGGTTTAGTCTCATCCGAAGGACTTTCATTAAAGCTGCAAGCCGCCCCTACCCACCCCCTACTCCAGGCTCTTTTCTGAAGGGGGAGGTAAGCTTTTCCCAACGCTCTAACTAGCAGTGACACAATGGCCTGTCAAACTGACTTGTTTGGTTTTAAATTCCCACACTATTTGAAATATCTGGGATCACAATGCCATAGGCTTATTCATTCTAATACGCTTTTAAAACACAGCAATGACAAAAAGTTATCTTTACAGCCAGAAGCACAGCTACCCCGAACAAGTAAATCAGAAACATCAGCTTGTTAGTTTTTAAGAAGAGGGAGTGGTGCAAAGCTAATAGGCTATTTTTTTCAGGAAAGAAAGTCAGTTGGGTTGTCAAATTCCAGCTGTGTGCTCACCACTTTATCTTGAAAGTTTGTAATTTTCTACAGGGCTTTTATGAAATACGGTAAAAAAAAATGGAAGCAATACTGGTTTCCAAAAAACATTTTGTGGTGGATATTTTAAAGGAACATGCAACATTTGCTGTACTTCAGATGAGTAGGATTGGATTCATCACATAAATCTTAAACTAAAGGGGGTTATAAAAGTTTATCCGGCACCTTCGTACATTACATGTTTAATTGGGTTCAGGGATTTTATTTTTTTAAATGATATTACTAACAGAGAAAAAAAAACCCCTGCTTGCAACCTACTGGTAAATGGGGTCACCATTTCAACGGACTGAACCAACCATCCAACCACAAAATGTCTCCATCATCTGTACTGATCTGCACTAAACCCACCAATAATTTTCTTTTTTATACCACTTTTATGTCACAGCAGATCTCTCTGCGTGAAATTTGGGGCTGCTATCCCTGGGGAGAGTGCGTCGCCACAATTGCAGCGCCTACCCATTATTAATATATATATATATATATATATATATATATATATATATATATATATATATATATATATATATATATATATATATATATCCCCGATCCACCTGGGGACTCCAACTCCCCGATTTACTGTGTGCATGCTGTTTTTTTTTGTTTTTTTAAAATAATTTTTATTTTGTCATCGGCTCCTACCGGCACACAATGGCCTGCTCTTCCAAAAAGGCCAAACGGGGTTTTCACGTGTGGGCAAGATATTCTGCGTGCGTTCGCACACGGGGCCTCGGTTTATAGTCTCATCCGAATGAGGGGTGTGAGCATTTTGAATAGGTTACAGTCTTCATGTGACACATTGACAATGATAGCATGACATTGAAACATTCGAATTGCTTTTTCTCTCCTTCATCTTCTTTTAAATAACTCTCTTAGCACTGCCCCAAGGCGTACTTTTCAGACAGGAAAGGGGGTAAGGCTTTATCCCGATGTTTGCATTTGTCGAATTGTGCTTTTTTATTCTCTCTGAATCAAATACAAGAACGTGAATAAGCCAATTCTAGAAATCCTTATCATAATTTTCACCAAAAATGAAGAGCCCTTTGGAAGGACAAAAGTACACACATAAAGATAAATCGAAAACTTCATGCACAATGCGCGCACACGCACGCAGAGAGAGAGAGAGAGAGAGAGAGAGAGAGAGAGAGAGAGAGAGATTTGATTTGATACTGAGGAGAGAGAGAGAGAGAGACAGACAGACAGACACAGAGACAGAGAGACAGAGAGAGAGATCCCTGCAGTTACTTTCATTTCAGTCAAAGAAAGAAATGGAGGTGGAAAAACATGTCTTCCAAGTTTGTAAACCACTCTGACATTTCTATACACCGCCACACCCACCCGACACCCTGCAAGCCCCTTCAAGGAGAGGTAAGAAAACCAAACATTGCATAAAAGACAAGACTACACGCCATCGTTTGAAGGATGCTTCATTCACACACTGTGAATGGAGAAGGGCTAGGCACCCAAAATCTTTTGAAATAAACCAGCTGCAGGCTCACAGCTTGTTTAATTGTCCCGGATTAATTGGTAGTGTGCTATTACACGTGTGGCTCTTTGTAGGGCGTTTTGTTGTTGCTGATTGCTTCCCTTTATTGAGAGAGATTTATTTATTTATTTATTTATTCTTTTATATCGAGGATAAGAGAGAGAGAGAGAGAGAGAGAGAGAGAGAGAGAGAGAGAGAGAGAGAGAGAGAGAGAGAGAGAGAGAGAGAGAGAGAGAGAGAGAGAGAGAGAGAGAGAGAGAGAGAGAGAGAATGAATGAATGAATGAATAATCTTTATTTTTCAAGGGTTACAGAGTAAGCATTACATAGGCCTACTTTTTTTCATCCGGCCCTTGCCCTGATCAGGGAATAAAGCTAAGAACCCCCTCCCTACCCCTACATACCAGCATCACCACCAACTGCAGTTCAACCAATATTTTAAAAGAAAAAAAAAGGGATACATTTAACAAAACGCGTCATCCTAACTGGATACACTAATAACTATTTAAACAAACGTGTGTGTGTGTGTGTGTGTGTGTGTGTGTGTGTGTGTGTGTGTGTGTGTGTGTGTGTGTGTGCGTGCGTGCGTGCGTGCGTGCGTGCGTGCGTGCGTGTGTGTGTGGTGTGTGTGTGTGTGTGTGTGTGTGTGTGTGTGTGTGTGTGTGTGTAAGCGGGAAAACAAGCAAAGTAGGCCTAAAAGGGAAAAAACAGATAAAAAAAACCCCCAAACATAAAAAACCTTTAAATACAAAAAGCTATGTGAAAACACATCTGTATATTCCAAAGGTAACATAATTTGAATCCAACATAAAAAGCAAAAAAACTCCTCTCCATAACAAGTCAAGGATAGAATATGTGAAGGTGGAAGTTGGAAGGGAAAGGAAAGGGAAAGGAAAGAGAGAGGAGAGAGAGAGAGAGGAGAGAGAGAGAGAGAGAGAGAGAGAGAGAGGAGAGAGAGAGAGAGAGAGAGAGAGAGAGAGAGAGAGAGAGAGAGAGAGAGAGAGAGAGAGAGAAGAGAGAGAGAGAGAGAGAGAGAGAGAGAGAGAGAGAGAGAGAGAGAGAGAGAGAGAGAGAGAGAGAAGCATCTTCAAGTTACATCGTCATCAAAACAAACCAGTCTACAAAATATGTCAGAAGACTCACACTTCTATTTAAAAAAAAAAAAAAAAAAAAAAATCAATGAAACCTAGATCTATAAGCTCACAATGTGGCCAAACCTAACAAGGAATAGAAAACCCCGAAAAGCAACACACACACACACACACACACACACACACACACACACACACACACACACACACACACACACACACACACACACACACACACACACACCCACAAGGATTATATAAAAGAAATGTCAAATAGGAGCGAAGCAACATTCAAAGTTATAAATCAAACTCCATGCTTTAAAAGATATATATATATATACTTATAAAAATGAGAAAATAGCAAATATTCATCAGGACCATTAAACATAAGGCATTACAAATCTATAGGCCAAAACATTCATATGAAAAAGAATACATTCCATGGTGTGTGTGTGTGTGTGTGTGGTGTGTGTGTGTGTGTGTGTGTGTGTGTGTGTGTGTGTGTGTGTGTGTGTGTGTGTGTGTGTGTGTGTGCGTTATGGTGTGTGTGTGTGTGCGTGTGTGTGCGCGCGCGTGTGCGTGTGCGTGTGTGGTGTGTGTGTACCCGCGCGTGTGTGTGTGTGTGAGTGCGTATGTGCGTGCGTGCGTGCGTGTGTGCGTGCGTGCGCGCGGCGCGCATGTGTGTGTGGGGGGGGGGGGGGGGGGGGAAACAAGCAAAGAAGGCAAAAGGGAAAAAGAAAGGCACTCGAAAAACAAACAAACATAAAAACCCTTAAACACACAAAAAACCCTAAATACAATTCGTATCTCTATATTTTAACAGTGAATACAATTTCAATTCAAATTTCAATAAGAACCAAAACATTCCTATCCAATGATATGGTTAGGATTGCATATGTGGAAGTGGAAGATGAGGGGGGGGGGGGGGGGAGGGCATCTTCAAGTTACATCAAGATCAAAACATACCAGTCAATAAAGTATTTTAAAGCACCCACATAACACTTCTATAAACAATAATTATTATCAAAGAAACCTGTAAGCTCACAACATGGCCAAGCCTTACAATGATAAGAAAAATCCCGAAAGCAAAACAACAAACAAAAAAGCAAAATTATAAAAAAAGAAATATAAAATAGGAGCCAAACAACATTTAAGTTTATATAAAACAGTTTTAAATGAAATTCAATACATTGAAAGATTAAAATATACTAATGAAGATGAAGGGGAAAATGCAATTATTCAGGACGATTGTATACAAGGCATTACAAATGTACAAGCCAAAAACATTTATATGAAAAGTAATATATTCCGTGTGTGTGTGTGTGTGTGTGTGTGTGTGTGTGCGTGCGTGCGTGCGTGCGTGCGTGCGTGCGTGTGTGCGTGCGTGCTTCCGTGCGTGCGTGCGTGTGTGTGTGGTGTGTACCTGTGTGTGTGTGTGTGAGGGGGGGAACAAGCAAAGAAGGCATAAAAAAAAACCACGCACACACACATACAAAAGTAAAAACCCTTAAACACAAAAAACTATTTAAAAATCATATCTATATTTAAACAGTAGAATTCCATTTCAGTTCAACATAGGGACCAAACACCTATACAAAGATAAGTCTAGGGTAGTATATAATGTGAGAGTGGAAGGTGGAAAGGAAAGGAAAGGAAAGGAAAGGAAAGGAGAGAGGAGAGAGAGAGAGAGAGAGAGAGAGAGAGAGAGAGAGAGAGAGAGAGAGAGAGAGAGAGAGAGAGAGAGAGAGAGAGAGAGAGAGAGAGAGAGAGAGAGAGAGAGAGAGAGAGAGAGAGAGAGAGAGAGAGAGAGAGCATATTCAGATTACATCATCATAAAAAACCCAGTCAATAAAGTATTTGAAAACATCCATAAAAATACTTCTTTAAACAATAATTGTCATCAATGAAACCTATAGGAGATGAAAAAAAACAAAACATAAAAAACAAAAAACAAAACAAAAACAAACAAAAAACCAAAATAAAAACAAACAAAAAACCACCATGAGAAGCAACAACACAGAAACAAACAATCAAAAAGCAAAACAAAAAAAAAAATAGAACTAAGAACAACAAAACTGTAAATATAAAAATATCAAATAGCAACGAAACAGCATTTAAAGTTATATGAACCAGGTTTAAATCAACTCAAATCATTAAAATATCATATATACTATTAAAAAAGAAGACTACAATCATTTAGGGCATGGTACACAAGGCATCTCATAATGCGACATATCTTTAAACCAGAACATTCATATTATGAGAGAGAGAGAGAGAGAGAGAGAGAGAGAGAGAGAGAGAGAGAGAGAGAGAGAGAGAGAGAGAGAGAGAGAGAGAGATTTATTCATTCTTTTATATTGAGGATAACAGAATAAGCAATCATGAGAGAGAGAGAGAGAGAGAGAGAGAGAGAGAGAGAGAGAGAGAGAGAGAGAGAGAGAGAGAGAGAGAGAGAGAGAGAGAGAGAGAGAGAGAGAGAGGAGAGAGAGAGAGAGCGCGCGCAGCTGCGCAATGGACAAAGTAGGGGCAGAATTACCTGTCAACTTATCTATTTAACACTGTTTGAAGGACTAGAAGAGTAGATGAATGAATTTATAAACGTTCTTTAATACTCTAGGATAAAGATATTCGGCCGAACGTAGTCTAACAACCCATTCATTTAGCTATACATACATGCATCGAAGTAATTAATGAATCCCAGAAATACGGACTACTGCAAAAAAAGTGATAAAAACAAACAATAGTAATAACACTGCATTATCTTTTCAATAACACATGCATGCTTACATGCATGCATCCGTCCACACACTGTACATGTACACTAATGCATATATTATACATTTTATTTTGTACCACTTAAAGTCACCGCAGATTTTCTTGCTTGAAATTCGAACTGTTCTCCCCAGGGAGAGCGTGTCGCCACAAGAGCAGCGCCACCCATTTTTTTCCCTTTTTGTATGGCTATATGAATGGGTTGTTTCCTGTCTGCAACTGCATTTGTTACCCCATCAGAGTGGCTTTTAAATCAGAATTTTGCCAGAGACAACTCTCATGCTGCCCTGGGCTCTTTTACGTGCGTTAAATAAGAATGTGTAACACACGGGACCTCGGTTTACCGTCTCATCCGAAAGACTAGCACGCAGACGACCCCTCATGATGTAATGGACGGGGGAAAATTTCGGGTCCAAACGGGGATCAACCAACCACACATTTCCGACCTGGACTTTTCGCTGTCTAGGCAGGTACATTACCTCTAGACCACCGATCCTACATACATTCACACACACTCACACTCACACACACACACAACACACACACACACACACACACACACACACACACACACACACGATTATGATTCTTCAGGTGAGACTCTAAATCGAAGCTCCGTGTGCGAACGCATGCGGAACATCTTGCGCACACATTAAATCCTGTTCCGCTTTTCGTAACAGTAGGCCAGTGTGTGCCGGTGGGAACAGATGACAATATTGAGAAAACTGCATACATACTGGGACTTAATGTAAAAAAAAACACCCAACAACAGATGATTGCTTATTCCATTATCTTCGATATAAAAGAATAACACACACACACACACACACACACACACACACACACACACACACACACACACACACACACACACACACACACACTTAAGAGCTAGAGGGACACACACACACACACACACACACACACACACACACACAAGCCCCCCAAACATGCCTACATCTTCTTCTCTCGCCCACCACTCTCCTCCTTCACATCCACACACAAGAATTAAGATCCTTCGGGATGAGACTCTACATGTATATCATACAGATATCACCCCTACCCCACCACTCCTTTCGTTTTGACAGGTGTGTTTGGCAGGTGTTGCCTCACGGGGTGCGATGACATCAAAAAGTGGGAGATGAGAGGAGAGGGAAGGATGGATACCCAAACGGGAGAGAGGGGGGGGGGGGGTGTAGCTGACCCCCTCAACCCCCCCCCCCCCACAACCCAGTACCTCTCTTTTCCTTATTGTTGCAGATATTATAAAAGGTATGTAGGTAGGTAGGGGCTGCTGGTGTTTTCAGCAGTACAGTCGTCTGAGGTTTAGTTAGGTGTGAAGAACAGTATGGGTACAGCACACCTGTCTGCTGTCTGTCCTTTGAGGATGCTGGTGATGATGATGCTGGTGATGATGATGATGATGATGGCGGCTGGTGGGGCTTCTAATCAGGGTAAGCGGTCACAGAGAGGGATTAATTGTGTCTTTGTATATTTGCCTCTCTCTCTCTCTCTCTCTCTCTCTCTCTCTCTCTCTCTCTCTCTCTCTCTCTCTCTCTCTCTCTCTCTCTCTCTCTCTCTCTCTCTCTCTCTGTGTTTATTCAGAATTTAAGCTATAGCCAACCCTCTTTTGAACAGGGTCACATTATGGTTATGAATAAAAAAAAACAAAAAAAACAACAAGATCCATAGTTTATCACAAGTTATCAACAGTTATTAGGAAACTGCCACAAATAAGTATGTGTTCATAATTATGTTAGGATAAAGCAGTATTTACCATTTTCAATGCCTCATAAGGATACATGGCGAGACTTGTTGAGCCATTTCACGTTTCAGTTGACAGAGGTTCAGAAAAGTAATACTGGTTGTTTCATGGTGTTTTTGTTTTTAAGTGATGCTTTTCAGGAAGTAGGAAATGATATGTCTTTGACGAGAGTCCTACAAAATTGGCTAATACGTTCAGATATTGAGAAATATGTTTCAATTTTAGATTTCATCACAATTTGGCATAGGACCTTTGATCATAGTATGTCAACAAAGTATTGTAGAACATTAACAATAATGGCATTTCATCCCCTTTGTCTATTGGAAATTATTTTTGACATTCTTATTCATTATTTTAGATTATATCAGCAAACAGAATAACATCTTACAAAGGTTAGGTTTTTAAAGATAAAAAGCAAAGTTGTTTATATTTCAGAGTGTTTGGACATTTAGTGCTGTAGTTTGCTGGTCATTTCTTTTTAAGTGGGATTCATTGTAGTATATGTAGAGAACAAAATGTAGTGAAACTCATTACCAGGATCCCCACTTTCATATTGTGTGCAGTAACTTTCGTTTCTTTGAATCAATTCAAAATGGAAAGGATATATCCTAACTTGTTGTTGATTGTGCCGATCTGAACAAATTGAACATACATATTTTAATGCAAAAAGAGTAAATATCTCTCAACACAGTTTTTAAAACAGAATCAACAGTCATTACAAACACTGTACATTATTCTAAATCCCATAATCATCATCGACATTGCACATTGAACACAGTCAATTTCCATATGTTTCCTTTAAACGATAAAATAAACTTAGATGCCCTGTGAGGACGCAAGTAATTCTTGCGTGAAGGTTACAAACTTACCAACTTTTCATAGCAGAGTGATTCAGCTAAGTCTTGTGGTGCAGACGGCAATAATGTATGTTTGTATGTTTGTCCGTCGTGTTCGATGATGACCTCCAAAACAGCAGAGGAGGCAGCGGCTGTTTCGGAAAGTGGGCAGAAATTTGATTATAGTGGAGATGCTTGCTCACAGTACATCCCCACTCTCTCAGCCACGAGGGCATAAGGACAGTTAGCCTTAGAGATTTTCTCCAAAGGCCAACTAGCCCCCAAGGCTGCAGCACATAAGGACTGTGCAAGTCAAGCCTCCTAGTCAGAGAGTCATAGTCGATCACTGAGGACTAAGCTGTAAAGTGGAATTCCATGAGTGGGAAAGAAAGCCACGATTATACAGCCTCTACATCCAGCATGATTGCATCTTCTCCTTGGAAAGAAGTGGGTTCCACTGGAGTCACCTTGGCCTAAGAAAGACTGAAAAATGGAATGCAGCACCCCCCATGAACTCCTCAAGGAGTTCAGGAAAAAGTCAAGTAACTTCACGTTTATGAGAAATGTCACAACAGGACAGGCGAGGAAAACTGAACAATTGCGAACAAGGAATACAGAACATAAATATAAGCACCCTAAAAAAAGTATTAAGATTTGCAGATATTTACAAAAAGAATCCCCCCCCCCCCAGCCCAAACAAACTAACATAGAGAAAAAGTTTAAACAACCGCCCACCCAGTCAACTACCCATCTACCTATCCACCCACCCACCCACCCACAATAATACGAGGCAATCAACCAACCAACCAATCACCCAATCCACCACCCAAACAGCCAGCTAACCAAGCACCCACCCACCTACCCAACCAAATAACCAAACAGCCAACCAACCAACCAACCAACTCACTAACTGACCATCCAAGAACCCTCAACAATATAATGCAGCAAGATTCGTCTTGTTCATTCGGGCTTGTTTGTTTGTTGTTGTTGTTTTCTGTGGGCAGTTTGCAATGGACCAAGAGACATAGTCTTCCTCGTGGACCCTGTGGGCCGGACTCAAGGCTATTTGAGGGCTCTGCAGCAATTCCTGCGGGACCTGGTGAACGACTTCAACATTGGCGATGAAAATGTTCGTGTGGCTGTGGTCACATACAGCAGAACTCCTATAACCGAGTTCCACCTACACGCCTACAGCGACAAACAAGCTTTGATCGACGCCATCATGAAAATCCCCTATCGGGGTTCACTGCCTGTTTATACTGGTAAGCCTAGTCCATCCAGAAAGTGAGAGACCCCAGGTTTTAAATACTGTGCAAGGACGATGGTAGGCAGGGCAGTTAAGACTTCACCTGCCTAATACCTGCCTAACAAGGAAACTCAGAGTTATTGGGTTTGATTCCCACCCTTGCCCTTCCTCCCCAAGTTGACAAGAAAATTGAACAAAAAGTCAAAGTCCTTAGGATGAGTCTGTAAACCTAGGCCGAATGTTCAGTGTTTATCTGGGTGACTGTGCAGCCCTTTGGTTTAGTTTTGCTTATCAGTACAAATGGGGAAAAAACCCTTTAAAATAATAGTATTCTGAAAGCTGCCAGTCACAAAAGACTGGCTAGCTTGCTGGGGTTAACCATGATCCTTTTTTTTTCTTTTGAACAACTGTAAATCATAAAAACAAATGAAAACTGAAATAGTAAGGAACATCAGAACAATCATATTATAGAGATGCCTCAACAAGATACAAAAGAAAAATAAAGCTGACCACCAACGAAGTGACAGTACAGCATAAACATTGCTGCTGTCAACAAAACAAGGCCAGTGTAGAAGGACGGAATGCTGAAGCGAGAGCTCACACGCCTTCTTCTAAGGCAAACACACGATGGGGACAGACATGTGGAAATGGCCATTCTTCTCTAGAAAAACTGGAGTCTCTCTGAAGAGGCCTTTTTATTTTTTATTTATTTATTTTTTAAGATTTAGCTTATAATGTTAGGCAACTTAAAAACCAGTCTGAGTGAATTGATGGACTGCATTTTGCCTCCTGGTTCGTAGAAGGATGGATGAATGGATGGATGGCCTGGTGTATAGATGTACCTTGACCCTAGAGGGGTTTGACATAAAAAGCAAAGCGAACCAAAGCAAAAACTAAATGATACCAACACCTGCTATATAAAATGAAAGATTTTCATTTATCATGATACAGCATTAAAAGTGCTGATAGTCATGATACCACATTGAGTGGGCAGTTCATCATGATACAATAGTGAATGGACAGTTTGTCAGAATACATCACATAGTCATTTAGTCATAGTACTACATTGAAGTGGCAGTGAGTCACAATACGCCATTAAATAGGCAGTTAGTCATAATACTTCATTGAATGGGCAAACACCACTGACTTGACACTGTTCATATGTCCAACTGTGAAATACATTTGATTCTGTCACATCAGCTAAATCAACATTCTAGAAAACTAAAGAGTGACTCCGGTTGTCTTCTGCTTGATAAGAATCAAACTCTGACAAGTTCGTAAAATATACATGTCTATATAACAAAAGGTACTCTGCAGCCATTATTGTTAATTGATCCATGACTTTGTTTCTGTGAGCAGCTCGTGCAATAAGGTTCTGCCGCACCAACATGTTCAAGGTGGACAAAGGTGACCGTTGTGCCGTCTCCAACGTCATCGTTCTTCTGACCAAAGGAACGTCCGTTTTCACCAACAGTTCTGCCCAGGAAGCCCAGGCGTGCCACAAGGAAGGCATCGAGATCATCGTGCTGGGTATCGGGTCGGGCATGACTGAAAGCAAGTTGTATCCGTGGCTTCTGATCCAGATTCTGAGCACGCATTCGTCGTGTCTGGGGTGGAGAGGATAAAGACAGTGCAGTCCACAATTTTCAAAAAGGCCTGTGGTCTCCGGCTACCAGGTGAGTTCAACCTTTCTGCTTGTATTGTTGGGTTGAGGTTTTTGGTTTTATTTCGTTTTCGTGCAGTCATGACAGACTTCCTTTGTTTTTGATTAGGATAATTTGATGGTAGATTTCCTTTCACATTCTCGCGTTTGAAAGTTCATTAGCCTTTTTTGTTTCTTTCCAACAACTATTAACTAATTAATTAATTAATTCGTTTATACTCATTTATCGTAATGCCGTCCCTTATTTTTTTGCGAGTTCAACGTGTTATTGCAATGCTCGGAATTCAAATGTCACTGAACACGACATGGGAATCTATAAAACTGATATGTTACAAAACGTTTTCGTGTGCGAAAATTTGGTTACATTCTTCTGTTGCCCAGTAGAGTGTCCTTGGGCAAGAAATAACAAGGCATCAGATTTGTTTTGACATGAACAGAATCTTTATCGTGCCTGATAATACAAATCCCTTGTCAAAATCCAGGCCTGGATCAGCATCTGATAATACAGAAGTATTCCTGTTCACCTTCCTCCCTCTGTTCTTTGTTGGATGTTTATTGCAGCACTTCCCAAGCCCCCTGTATACAGTTAACCCTGCATACCGTTTGTGTACATGGAAAAAGCACATAGTGTTGGTTGGTGACCCACCCGAAAGAACGTATTTGTGGTGCAAAAGTGCACGTGGAAGAGATTTGGAAGAAACCCCAGTGTTCTTTGCTGTAAACTGCAGGATACAGAAGAGAACTAGGCTATCAAAACAATGGCGGGCAAAGTGGCTGCACAAGAATAAAAGAGAGAAAACATTAACAAAATTCTTCAGGTTCTCCTTATTTTGCGTTGTATTTGGGGGTTTATATTTTTCCGTGCGTGTTTTTTCCCGATACTTCTTGGGATAATTGCTTCTAGAAACAATGAAAAACAATGTTAACTTTCATTTTATTTGAAAACACAAGATCTTGCAAGTGATACTTAGGATACGTATTTCTTTGGTATACAGGTAAATACAACGTACACCAGAACCAGAACCAATTAAAACGGCTTTCAAAACAAGAAGTCTTTACGAAGTGCATTGGTTGTTGCCCTGCTGTTGCTTTTCTTTTCTTTTGCTGCTTCCTCTTCTGTGACGTTCCTGTCCTTCTGTTGCCACGCCTCTCTTTTGGATCTCTCTGCCCCAACCATGCACAGCTGGTCGTGTTGCATTTTCAGTGTCAGAATCCCACAGGGGCTTTTCAATAGTAGGCCACCCTGAGGCCACCAGCCAGAGTGGCTTTACACTGCTGCTGGGTCATTTAGGTGGTGTTCAATTCTGAGCTAACATACGCAGGACAACACCTGTTGAGTCTCTTAGTGACAACAGTAACAGTTTAGTCTCAGAGCCAAACTGAATGAGACACCCAACCCGGGTGGGGACCACAGCAATGTCCATCAATGGCCTTCTCCCTTGAACTGCACCTACGCTCCCTAGCTTTGACATGAAGCACTACACAAAGTGTACAGGGAACCAAAACTGACGTCACCATGACACCAGAGTAACTGGATCCACTGAATCAGAGACAATGTGCTTATGTTGCATGATGAGGGGTAATGAGGATGATGTAATGATGATACTACGAAAATAAACCTGCTTTGAAACTACTGTGTACTCTATGCCTACTATCATCATATTTCCCGGTATTGACTAGACCCAAGAGACTCAGACACCTGTTGTGTGAATCAAATGAGTTAAGCAACACTCCCAAAATTGCAGTCATAAAGTGAATAAAGTCGGACTGTGTGGTCTAACACTTCCTAAAGAAAGCAGAGCATACTCACTCTGGGTAGGAACAGGCCAGTTAAATAAAAACACCACCACCCGGCTCCCCTAACACTCTGATTTTTATGGGATTCAAATCCATAATTTTTCATCCAGAAATCCAATGTGCTAACCATTGCACTGTGAAATCTGGTCTGCCATGTAATTTATGTCAATATATTTGCTAGGGGACAGTTGTTTTCTTTACCCTGTACTTTTCTAATTAACTGCAAGATTATCATACTTAAATAAAATAAGGCATACTTCTGCTTTTAGCTTGTCACGTGAGTTATTGTACATACTTATTGTTCAATATCTGTCCATCATTGCACTGTTCTGTTCTTTTTTTCTCTCTCAGTGAATTCAGACAGACCGGTTCACAACTGCACAGACCTGGGTTACATCCCCGAGACAGGGGGTGCCCCCAGCTGTATGTGTACTGTAGATGACCTGGGCTACCCTGCAGGCCGCCTGGTGTGGATGAGGAACCAGACTGTGGTGGCAAAAGGGGAGGCAGGGAGGAAGCAGCTTCTCTTGGCCCCCAATGTCTTCCACAGACAGTCTGACCGCCAACAGGCGTGGTGTCAACTCAACCCACACAACTTACAGTCTCAGATCCTGCCCTTGAACGTAGCATGTGAGTTGGAGGTTTAAGCTTGTGCTTTCTGACGTGTGTGTGTGTTGTTGTGTGTGGTGTGTGTGTGTGTGTGTGTGTGTGTGTGTGTGTGTGTGTGTGTGTGTGTGTGTGTGTGTGTGTGGTGTGTACAAGACGCCTGGGCATTACTACTACAACATAACTTAAAAAAACTATTACAACACGTAGCTTCTTTAGCTACAGTCCATGATGAGTCAGCAATCAGTCAAATGCTCTCAACATTACTGCCATACAGCCACTAGCCACAGGAGGTCTTGGTCTACTGTTGTGTGTTTTTACAGGTGTCTATTCTAATCCAGTGTTTGTTGTGCACGACCTACAAAGCTTTCAGTTGATGGCAACGATAAGTCAAGCAACCAGACTGAAGAAAATGCCCTTGACAGAGAACTGACCAGAGATGAACCTTACTGTAGCTGTTCCATAAAAACCTGCAGATTTTGTAGATGTTGACACAAACCTACCACAGGCATAAAAGTACAGAAGAAATTGAAATTATTTTCACCATGAGTATAGGAAACACAAAATCAAACGGTGTCCTTATATCAGGGCACACAGGACTACAAAACCACAGACAGTATTGATCAGGGCTACAGAACCACAGAATATATTGATCAAGGCACACAGGGTTACTGAACGGCAGAACCACAGACAATATTGATCAGGGCTACAGAACCACAGACAATATTGATCAGGGCTACAGAACCACAGACAATGTTGATCAGGGCTACAGAACCACAGACAATGTTGATCAGGGCTACAGAACCACAGACAATGTTGATCAGGGCTACAGAACCACAGACAATGTTGATCAGGGCTACAGAACCACAGACAATGTTGATTAGGGCACACAGGGCTACAGAACCAAAACAATATTGATCAGGGCTACAGAACCACAGACAATGTTGACCAGGGCACACAGGGCTACAGAACCACAGACAATGTTGATCAGGGCACACAGGGCTACAGAACCACAGACAATATTGATCAGGGCTACAGAACCACAGACAATATTGATCAGGGCTACAGAACCACAGACAATATTGATCAGGGCTACAGAACCACAGGCAATGTTGATCAAAGCACACAGGGCTACAGAACCACAGACAATGTTGATCAGGGCTACAGAACCACAGACAGTATTGATCAGGGCTACAGAACCACAGACAATGTTGATCAGGGCTACAGAACCACAGACAATATTGATTAGGGCTACAGAACCACAGACAATGTTGATCAGGGCACACAGGGCTACAGAACCACAGACAATGTTGATCAGGGCACACAGGGCTACAGAACCACAGACAATGTTGATCAGGGCTACAGAACCACAGACAATATTGATCAGGGCACACAGGGCTACAGAACCACAGACAATATTGATCAGGGCTACAGAACCACAGACAATATTGATCAGGGCACACAGGGCTACAGAACCACAGACAATATTGATCAGGGCTACAGAACCACAAACAATATTGATCCAGAACCACAGACAATATTGATCAGGGCTACAGAACCACAGACAATATTGATCAGGGCTATAGAACCACAGACAATATTGATCAGGGCTACAGAACCACAAACAATATTGATCAGGGCTACAGAACCACAGACAATGTTGATCAGGGCTACAGAACCACAGACAATGTTGATCAGGGCTACAGAACCACAGACAATATTGATCAAAGCACACAGGGCTACAGAACCACAGACAATATTGATCAAAGCACACAGGGCTACAGAACCACAGACAATATTGATCAAAGCACACAGGGCTACAGAACCACAGACAATGTTGATCAGGGCACACAGGGCTACAGAACCACAGACAATATTGATCAGGGCACACAAGGCTACAGAACCACAGGCAATATTGATTAGGGCTACAGAACCGCAGACAATGTTGATTAGGGCACACAGGGCTACAGAACCACAGGCAATGTTGATCAGGGTACACAGAGCTACATAACCTCACACAATATTGATCGGTTGCTGAATATGAACATCTTTGCAGATGGACCAGACAATGTGGAAATACAAATTGACCATCACTATAACACCAGCTACAGTCTGTCCATCATCATCACGTGTCACGTGACTGGTATGAACCCTCTGACCCCAGACATGGTACAGTGGGGAGGACTTTGCAATGGTCAGCAGGGATTCACGTGCACCTTGGATCCAAGCCGGTTGGACGTGAAAGGCAAAAAAGTGTCATGTTTGTTGACCAATAGTGCCAATGACAACAACAGCACTGGGGCTGAAAAAATGGTTGAGACAGGTGAGTGCCCCCCCCCCCCTCCCCCTTCTCTCCTCTCTCTCTCTCTCTCTCCAGATGAGACTTTAAACCAGGCCCTGTGCAAACGCACGCAGAACATCTTGCTCACTCGTTAAATCCTGTTCCGCTTTTCGTAAGAGTAGGCCATCGTGTGCGGTGGGAACAGATGACATTTCCAAAACTGCATACACACGGGGACTGGATGAAAAAAGCACAAGAATGCTTATTCCATTATCCTGATATAAAAGAATAAATCAAATCAAATTGTTGTGTTGTGTGTGTGTGTGTTGTGTGTGTGTGTGTGTGTGTGTGTGTGTGTGTGTGTGGTGTGTGTGTGTGTGTGTGTGTGTGTGTGTGGTGTGTGTGTGTGTGTGTGTGTGTGTGTTGCTCTGACTAAAGTTTAAATATGTGAGTGTGTTTTAAGGATATTCACAACTGATCCTTACAATGTTTAGGATATGGCACCAAGTGGGCACAAGTTATTGCTATCATAATTAACTATCATTGCTTTAATTGTAATAATGAATTAAATGCGTTGTGCACGTAATGATCCCTGTGAAATTACCACGTAATTTCTAAACTTGTCTTTGAAAATGTGTTTGATTTTTCATTTCAGTTGATTGATTGGATTGATAACCTACTGGTATATGTAGCTGGCTTGTGAGTTTAATGATTGACTGCTTGGTAAGTAGTTTAACTGATCAGTTGATATATTGACATATAGATAAATCAAATAATTGATTGAATGATTCATTCACTCATTAATTTTCTGATTGATTGTGCAGTGAAGCCAAGTAAACCCAGTCACAACTGCACGGACATGAGCTACCTGCCAGAGACAGGTGAGGTGACCTGTGTGTGTTCAGCTGATGACCTGGGCTTCCCTCCTGGCCGCCTGGTGTGGAGGATGGGCAACACCACCCTGGCTACAGCAGCAAACAGCGTGCACCAGCTGTCCTTGCCTGCACAGTATGTGAAGAGAGGTTATGACCGTCAGAAGCTGGTCTGTGGCCTGGACTGGGTGAAGCCAGAACAAGTCCTCCTGCCCCTCAATATAGCCTGTGAGTGCTGGGCTGGGTAATTGGCTAAACATTTGATAGACTGGGTTTGTTGTAGAGCTAGATCTCGTGGGATATCTGGTCAAAATACTTTCTTTTATCCCATGAAGGATAAGTACTGAGTATAGCACTGTCAGGTACAAAAATTACGGCAGAAATAATATTAAATTCTAGATATCAATATTTGATTAGCATGTGAATCTTTTTCTGCTGCTTTTGATTTTCAATTTTGAGAGAATAGATTACTGTTTTTTGGTTTGATGGACGATTTCGTGAAAGGAAACAAACTAGCAAAAAATATGTCTGTATATAAAATTCCTTTCAACAACTACTGTATCGGAAGTTGAACAAACAGTCATTCTGCAGCCCCTTTATACATCCTCCATATATACTTTAAACGCATTTTCTCATGTTAAACACATTCCTGTTACCTGAAGAAAACAATTTTATCATCTACAAGGTTAAGATTATGTTGTTCATCAATTATATTCTTGTGTAAAAGTTTACTCATGTTTGACGTTTTCAGTGGCAAAAAATTACAAAAAAAATATTGGTCGAAAACGAATACCATTTGTCAATCTCAATAAGAAAATAATGCAATTATCTAACAATTCATCAATGTATCTTTTACTGTTGTATACTTTTTAAAATACACATAATAGCTACAGCTAGTAAGTTTATTGGAACCACATTGTGTAGTTTGACTGGTTTCATGGATTGAAGATAAGTTTAGAAGCAAAAAGACAGATCTGAAACATTTTAAGTGGAAGGGATAATGTACAACTTTGAATTAAAAATCCACTGACAATGTTGGTAATGTCACACTTAACCTGACCTCAAGAGGATTGAACATAACAGCATTACACTTTCAATTCTGGAAGAAGAGATTTGATGATCTAGAACATATGGGACACTCCACCACATAAGGAGTCGCATTGCACCGAAGGTCAATTTTTAGTTATTGACAAGTTATTAATCTGCAATAAAAAGGCTATTCAATACAAAAAACAGATTGACAATCAGACAATTCTGTGCAAAGTTATTACAAATTGAAATGATAGACTGCAGGATGTGAGAAAATGAGAAACAGGCAAGTTTATTTTATTAACAGGTTGTCAGAATGAGGGGTTATGTATTTTCAGTACACATTTAAAAGCAGAAGGAATAACAATTATGCCTTGATATTTCATTACAAGGTAGAATAACGGATATAATTTAATAATCGATCGAAATCTCAAAATTGACAACTTGACCCCCACCTGCCTTTAATGGCTCCTGGCGCAAAATTGGGTAATGTGCTAAGCGACTCATTTCGTGGTGGAGCGTCACATATTAGAAACTTACCTGTGATGACTATTGAATCCAAAACCTGTCAGTTGACAGTCAACTGCATTGATCTTCATGCTCAGTTATCTGGTGTTTCAATATTTTTATTCATTGGTGTTATCCTGTAAAATGTTTTCAGTCATACAGCAACATAATGTTTAATATATAGTTACTGTTTCATTTAGCTTTAATAAAATAGTATGTGGCAAAAGAACATGATCTAGATGTTTAAACTTACCCAGAACTTAGCTCAAAAATAGCTTATATCGAGCTCAGAAACAGTGTATGAAACAGTGTATTTAGCATAAAACATATTTAATGCCTTATGCAGTTATAGTGTTAAATCAGATGCTGTAAAATGACAGATTACGATGTATGAACACCAAATTTCCTTTACAGATGGACCACAGAGTGTCGAAATAGAAATCTCCCATCACTATGACACAAGCTACAATCTGTCCATCATCGCTACCTGTCACATAACTGACATGAACCCCATGGCTCCAGAATATATAGGGTGGGGAGGACTTTGCAGTGGTCAGCAGGGATTCACGTGCACCTTGGACCCAGGTGAAATGGACGTGAAAGGCAAAAATGTGTCATGTCATGTGACCAATATTGCCAATGGCAACTACAGTGCAAAGGCTGAAAAAATGGTTGAGATAGGTGAGTGTTCTACTCTGCATGTGTGTGTGTGTGTGTGTGTGTGTGTGTGTGTGTGTGTGTGTGTGTGTGTGTGTGTGTGTGTGTGTGTTTGTGTGTGTGTGTGTATGTGTGTGTGTGTGAGCAAATGAGGAGAGAGAGAGAGAGAGAGAGAGAGAGAGAGAGAGAGAGAGAGAGAGAGAGAGAGAGAGAGAGAGAGAGAGAGAATGACAGTGACAGTGACAGTGCAGTAACAAAGGGTTTTAGTTGTCTATATAGTATTACAATAAAGCTCTTAAGACAAAGAGAGAGAGAGAGAGAGAGAGAGAGAGAGAGAGAGAGAGAGAGAGAGAGAGAGAGAGAGTGTCACACATGTGTGCACATAATGTGCATTATGTTAGTCAAATAGGCTTAATTTGGTCATAGTTTGTGGTGGTCATTTGGTTCAATGTTTTTTAATTGGTTGGCTGGACAGCCTGCTGGTTGACTGAGTTTTTCAATAGATGATTGATTTGTTGATTTGAATAGATCCTTTTGATTTCATATATTCTTTCATATGTTGATTATCTGGTTAGATAACAGTTTCTCTACTTACAACCTTTGTCTTTTAACAGATTTTTTTAATTATAAACAGTTTATTCAAAGTGATCATGTTTCCATCCTTAGCATTTTGGTTTTTGCTGACTGATGTCTTTGACATTCTAGCAATGCTGAACCCATGGTGCTCACTCCAGCTGTACCATACACAGTCAAGAGCGGACTCCTTTTGTTTCACTCAGAGAGCCAGAGGTCTACTATGAATCACAAATATTGGGCTGTTGTTCAGTACTATGAATAACAAATATCAGGCTGTTGTTCAGTCACTGGGGAATTCTAAACACTACACTCATGTAGAGTTACCAGCTAGAAGTAGTCATGAACTGCTGCTGGGTCCTTTGTGGTGTAACACTGAGCAATGTGGATGTTCCCTGCAATATTGTGCTTGAATAATCAAAGGTGTTTTTCACTTTTTAATCTGATTGATTGCTTGATTGGTACTTTATGAATTGGTTCACTAGTTGGTTTATTGTTTGAATGGTGTGATCTGTGGCTAGCTAGCTGGTTGAATGTTGAAGTGAATGGTTGGTATATTGTGTCATCAATCCATTGATTGATCTATAAATGTATTGATTGGTTCATCCATTCTTTCATTCATTAATTTTCTGACTGATTGTGCAGTGAAGCCAAGTAAACCCAGTCACAACTGCACGGACATGAGCTACCTGCCAGAGACAGGTGAGGTGACCTGTGTGTGTTCAGCTGATGACCTGGGCTTCCCTCCTGGCCGCCTGGTGTGGAGGATGGGCAACACCACCCTGGCTACAGCAGCAAACAGCGTGCACCAGCTGTCCTTGCCTGCACAGTATGTGAAGAGAGGTTATGACCGTCAGCAGCTGGTCTGTGGCCTGGACTGGGTGAAGCCAGAACAAGTCCTCCTGCCCCTCAATATAGCCTGTGAGTGCTGGGCTGGGTAACTGGCAACAGGTTGATAGACTGGGTTTGTTGTAGAGCTGCATATCATGGGCTGTTTAGTCGAAATGCTTTTTTTATCCCATGAAGGACAAGTACTGAGTATAGCATTGTCAGGCACAAAAATTAATGTAGAAACAATATTAAGTTCTAGATATCAATATTTGATTGGAATATGAATCTTTTGCTGCTGCTCTAGATTTACAATTTCAAAATTTAAGAGGATAGATTACTGTTACTTGGTTTGATGGAGGATTTCGTGAAAGGAAAAAAAAACTAGCAAAATATATGTCTGTATATAAAGTTCTGTCAACAACTACTTTATCAGAAGTTGAGCACAACAGTCATTCTACAGCCCCTTCATTTATCTTCCATATATACTTAAAACAAATTTACTCAAGTTGACTACATTTCTGTTACCTAAAGAAAACATTTTTATCATCTAAAAGGTTAAGTTTACACTGTTCATCAATTTTATTTTTGTGTAAAAATTTACTCATGTGTGACGTTTTCAGTGGCAAAAAATTACAAAAAAATTATTTGTCCAAAATGAATACCATTATTTGTAGTTCTAAATGAGGCAGTAATGTCATTATCTAGAAATTCATGAATGTATTTTTTTTACTGTTGTATGCTTTCAAAATACACATGAAATCTATAGCTAGTAAGTTTATTAGAACCAACCAGCCGCCATGGCGCAGTTGTTAGCGCCGTGGATTCCGGACTGGAAGGTCGCGGGTTCGAATCCCATAAGTCATAGGGATTTTTTCGGGCTCCTGCCGGCTCCTACCCAGAGTGAGTGTGCTGTGGGCTCAGTGGGGAGACTGGGACCACACAGTCGAGCTTCATCCACTTTACGGATGCGAATTTGAGAGTGTTGCTCAAATTACCTGACCAACACTGCAGGTGTCTGTATCTCTCGGGCCTGGTTGACGCCGGGATATATTATGACAGTAAGCGTAGAGAACAACCCTGTCAAGTAGTCTCAAAGCGGATGCACCTCCACAGCAGCATCATTAATCATTCATCCTCATTGATCATCATGCAATAATAAAAATTGCCTCTGATTCGGTGGCCTCCGTTGCTCTGGTCTCATGGTGACCTCAGATTCGGTTTCCCCATACCTCTGCTGTGGTGAATTTGTGTCAAAGCCTTTGGGGTTGGGGGTTCGTGGGGAGGCGGTCGTTGGAGGGACGTTGTGGTGGTCGCCACCTTGGGTGGGTGACTCACTCAGTCTGGCTCCGCGACTGAGCTAATACTGTCGTTAGTAGGGGGCTTAGTAGGTGGTGTCCTGCGTATGTTAGCTCAGAACAGGCACCACTGAACACCACCAAAGTGACCCAGCAGAAGTGCAGGGCCCCTCTGGCTGGTGGCCCCGCGGCGGCCTAATATTGATGAGCTCCCTGTGGACTCCCGACCCCGGGGTGAGACACAACGAATCTGGGTATGGCTGTGGCGGGGAGATTGAGATGAGCGGCGTGGGAACAGCAGTACGGAGACATCACAGAAGACGAGGCAGCAAAAAAAAAAAAAAAAAAAAAAAAAGTTTATTAGAACCACATTGTTTAGTTTAACAGACTGATTTCATGTATAGAAAATAAATTAATCAGCAAAAAGACAGATCTGAAACATTTTGAGCTGGAAGGGACATCTGACCTCTTTGGTAATATTGCTCTTAACCTGACCTCAGGATGGTTGAACATATACTGCATTACAATTTCAACACTGGGAAGAAGAGATTTAATGACCTAGAACATTTTAGAAACTTTGGCCTCTGATGAATATTGAATCCAAAACCTCTCATTTGATGTCCACTGCATTGATCTTCATGCTCAATTAGCTAATATTTTGATAGTTTTAACCATTGGCATTGTCCTGTAAAATGCTTGTAGTTAAACATCAACATAATGTTTAATACATAGTTATTCTGTATTAGTTTTAGTTTTCCTTTTTACAAAATATTCTCTAGCAAAGAGCATGGTCTAGATGTCGAACCCTTCTCACAACTTAAATAAGACAAAATCAGCTGATATTTTCCTGAAAAACAGTGTATTTGCATAAAATATTTCAATGCCTTATGCAGTTGTGTTGTTAAATCAGATGCTGTAAAATGACAGATTACGATGTATAAACACCAAATTTCCTTTACAGATGGACCACAGAGTGTTGACATAGAAATCTCCCATCACTATGACACCAGCTACAATCTGTCCATCATCTCTACGTGTCACATAACTGGCATGAACCCCATGGCTCCAGAGTATGTAGGGTGGGGAGGACTTTGCAATGGTCAGCAGGGATTCACGTGCATCTTGGACCCAGGTCAAATGGACGTGAAAGGCAAAAATGTGTCATGTCATGTGACCAATAGTGCCAATAGCAACTACAGTGCAAAGGCTGAAAAAATGGTTGAGATAGGTGAGTGTTCTTTCTCTGCACGCGCGCGCGCGCGCACGCGTGCGTGTGCGTGTGCGTGTTGTGTGTGTGCGTGCGTGCGTACATGCGTGCGTGTACAAATGAGAGAGAGACAGAGAGAGACAGAGAGAAACACACACAGAAAGAGACAGAGAGAGAGAGAGAGAGTTACACATATGTGCACATAATATGTATTGTGTTAGTCTAGTAGCCTTAACTTAGTAATAACTTGCATTGAGAAATGGGTTCAATGTTAGGTAATTGGATGGCTGGATGATTGGCCAGTTGATGAGTTTTCTGATAAGTGATTGAATTGTTAGCTACTAAATTATTTTTTGTCTTTTTATTGTTTCATGTGTTGAGGTTAGATGGATGTTGGAACAATATTTTCTCCACTTACAACATTGTTTTTAACAGTTAAAAAAAAAAACCAAACAATTTATACAATGTGACCATGTTTCCTTGCTAATCATTTTGATTTTTGCTGAGTGATGTCTTTGACTTTCTAGCCATGCTAATACCCATGGTGCTCATTCCAGCTGTCAACTTAGAGAGTGGCATCAGAGGTCCACTAAGAATCACAAATATTAAGCTGTTGATAAGTCACTAAGCAATTCTAAATACTAGGCTCTTGTAGAGTCACCAACTAGAAATAATCATGAATTGCTGCTGGGTCCTTTGTGGTGTAAAACTGAGCCATGTGGATGTTCCCTGCAATATTTTGTTTGAATAATCAAAGGTGTTTTTTTACTTTTTGATCTGATTGATCAGTTGATTGGTAATGTATTGATTGGTTAGTTGGTAGATTGTTTGAGTGGTGTAATCTGTGGCTAGCTAGCTGGTTGAATGCTCAAATGATTGGTTGATATATTATGTCATCAATCCATTGATTGATCTATAAATATTTTCATTGATTCATCCATTCTCTGGTTTATCAAATTTCTGACTGATTGTTCAGTGAAGCCAAGTAAACCCAGTCACAACTGCACGGACATGAGCTACCTGCCAGAGACAGGTGAGGTGACCTGTGTGTGTTCAGCTGATGACCTGGGCTTCCCTCCTGGCCGCCTGGTGTGGAGGATGGGCAACACCACCCTGGCTACAGCAGCAAACAGCGTGCACCAGCTGTCCTTGCCTGCACAGTATGTGAAGAGAGGTTATGACCGTCAGCAGCTGGTCTGTGGCCTGGACTGGGTGAAGCCAGAACAAGTCCTCCTGCCCCTCAATATAGCATGTGAGTGCTGGGCTGGTAACTGGCTAAACATTTGATAGACTATGTTTGTTGTAGAGCTAGATATCATGGGCTGTTTGATAAAAAGACTTCTTTTATCCCATGAAGAAGAAAAACTAGTATTACTATGCCAGGCACAGATTGTAATAAGCAAGAGAGAAAATTTGGTTTAAAATTTCAATATAGATTAGCACGTGAATCGTTTTGGGCTGTTCTTGATTTACCATTAATTTTTTAAGATGATAAAGTATTGTCATTTCGTTTGATGGAGGATTTCGTGAAATGAAAAAAGTAACAAAAGATATATCTGGATAAAAATCAGTTTGTTCAACACCTACTTTATCAGAAGTTTAACACAACAGGTATTCTGCAACTCTTCATATATATTTTAAATATTTTTCTTGAAACAAATTTTCTCAAGTTCAACATACTCCTTTTACACGAAGAGCGTTTTTTTTTATTCTTGTGTATAACAATACCCGTTTGTCATGTCAAGTCAAAGTCAAGTCAAGGCAAAAGCATTTTAATCATTGTTAAATGGCAAAATATTGCAAAAAAAAGAGAAATCTGGTGGAGAATGAATGCCACTCGTTAATCCAAGCAAGTCAGTGATGCAATTATACAATAGTTCACCAATGTATTTTACTGATATCTTTTAAAATACAAATGAGATATCTAGTTTGTACAGTTCATTAGAACTGCACTATTCATGTTTTACAGAATGATTTCCAGCAAGGAACAAAAGTCAATCAGCATAAAGACAGATTTTACAGATCTTACCATTTAGATAGCACAAAATAGCTTGTACTATGTTCAGAAACGGTGTATTTTGCATAAACATAATTATTTCAATGCCTAATGCAGTTGTATTGTTAAATCAGATGCTGTACAATGACAGATTGCAGTGTGTGAACACCAAATTTCCTTTACAGATGGACCACAGAGTGTTGAAATAGAAATCTACCATCACTATGACACCAGCTACAATTTGTCCATCATCACTACGTGTCACATAACTGACATGAACCCCATGGATCCAGAATATGTAGGGTGGGGAGGACTTTGCAGTGGTCAGCAAGGATTCACGTGCACCTTGGACCCAGGTCAGACAGACGTGAAAGGCAAAACTGTGTCATGTGAAGTGACCAATAGTGCCAATGGCAACCACAGTGCAAAGGCTGAAAAAATGGTTGAGATATGTGAGTGTTCAGTGTGTGTGTGTGTGTTTATTTATTTATTTATTCATTTTATTTATTCTTTTATATCGAGGATAACAGAATAAGCAAGCATGTGCTTTTTTTTCATCCGGTCCCCGTGTGTATGCAGTTTTGTAAATATTGTTATCTGTTCCCACCGGCACACGATGGCCTACTCTTACGAAAAGCGGAACAGGATTTAACGTGTGCGCAAGATGTTCTGCGTGCGTTCGCACATGGGGTCTCGGTTTAAAGTCTCATCCGAAGTGTGTGTGTGTTGTGTGTGTGTGTGTGTGTGTGTGTGTGTGTGTGTGTGTGTGGTGTGTGTGTGTTTGTGTGCAAATGAGAGAGAGAGAGTTACACATGTGTGCACATGATCTGCATTGTTAGTCCAGCAGCCTTAATTTGGTCATAGT
This sequence comes from Stramonita haemastoma, assembly GCA_030674155.1. Lineage (NCBI taxonomy): Eukaryota > Metazoa > Mollusca > Gastropoda > Neogastropoda > Muricidae > Stramonita > Stramonita haemastoma. The sequence continues at coordinate 14,604,123 of CM060325.1, read as the reverse complement.
TTGCACTTGTCATTTGATTAAATGTTGGGTAATTGGTTGGCTGGACAATCGGCTGGTTGACTGAGTGTTCCCATAGATGATTGATTTGTTGGTTAATTGATCCATTGTTTTCATTTATTCTTTGAAATGTTGATTATCTTATTAGATAACATTCTCTCCACTTTCAACATTTGTCTTTTAACAGATTTAAAAAAAAACAACAAAAAATACAGTTAATACAATGTGATCATGTTTCCTTCCTTAGCATTTTGGTTTTTGCTGACCAATGTCTTTGACATTCTAGTAATTCTAAACCCATGGTGCTCACTCCAGCTGTACCATACACAGTGAAGAACAGACTCCTTTTGTTTCAGTTAAAGAGCCAGAGGTCTTAGAATGAGTCACACATATCTGGTGATTTGTTGGTATATCATGTCATCTATCCATTGATTGATCTACAAATTTATTTATTGATTCATCTATTCTTTCATTTATTAATTTTCTGACTGGTTGTGCAGTCAAGCCAGGTAAACCCAGTCACAACTGCACGGACGTAAGCTACCTGCCAGAGACAGGTGAGGTGACCTGTGTGTGTTCAGCTGATGACCTGGGCTTCCCTCCTGGCCGCCTGGTGTGGAGGATGGGCAACACCACCCTGGCTACAGCAGCAAACAGCGTGCACCAGCTGTCCTTGCCTGCACAGTATGTGAAGAGAGGTTATGACCGTCAGCAGCTGGTCTGTGGCCTGGACTTGGTGAAGCCAGAACCAGTCCTCCTTCCCCTCAATATAGCCTGTGAGTGCTGGGCTGGTAACTGGCTAAACATTTGATAGACTATGTTTGATGTAGAGCTAGATATTATGGGAGATCTGGTCAAAATACTTTCTTTTATCCAATAAAGGATGAATACTGAGTATAGCACTGTCTTCTTCTTCTTTTCTCATGACTGGGATGGTCGTGGAGGAGATATGAGAGACGATTCTGCAGCCAGCCATCGTCATCCAGCCCTGTCCTCTGCCTTCCGAATGAGTGTTGGACTGTCCAGGTGGGTCCACTCCTTGATGTTATCCATCCAGCTTTTGGTTTGTCTGCCTCGGCGTCTGCCACCTTCTAGCGTTCCTTGTAGGACTGTCTTGGGGAGGGTGTTGTGGCGTGTGACATGGCCGAACCATGCCAGCTTCCTTTTCTTGACAGTGGCTAGTAGGGGTTCCTGAGGGCCAGCACTGTCAGGTACAAAAATTACGGCAGAAATGATATTAAATTCTAGATATCAATATTTGACTAGCATGTGAATCTTTTCTGCTGCTTTTGATTTACAATTTTGAGAGTATAGATAACTGTTATTTGGTTTGATGGAGAACTTCGTGAAAGGGAAAAAATAACTAGCAAAAAATATATCTGTCTATAAAATTTCTTTCAACTACTGTATCAGAAGTTGAACACAACTGTCATTCTGCAGCCCCTTTATACATCCTCCATATATACTTTAAACGCATTTTCTCATGTTAAACACATTCCTGTTACCGGAAGAAAACAATTTTATCATCTACAAGGTTAAGATTACGTTGTTCATCAATTATATTCTTGTGTAAAAAACTACTCATGTGTGACGTGTTCAGTGGCAAAAAATTACAAAAAAAAACATTGGTCGAAAACGAATACCATTTGTCAGTCTAAATAAGACAATAATGCAATTATCTAACAATTCATCAATGTATCTTTTACTGTTGTATACTTTTTAAAATACACATAATAGCTACAGCTAGTAAGTTTATTGGAACCACGTTGTGTAGTTTGACTGGTTTCATGGATTGAAGATAAGTTTAGAAGCAAAAAGACAGATCTGAAACATTTTAAGTGGAAGGGATAATGTACAGCTTTGAATTAAAAATCCACTGACAATGTTGGTAATGTCACGCTTAACCTGACCTCAAGAGGACTGAACATAACAGCATTGCACTTTCAACTCTGGGAAGAAGAGATTTGATGATCTGGAACATATTAGAAACTTAGGCCTGTGATGACTATTGAATCCAAAACCTGTCAGTTGACAGTCAACTGCATTGATCTTCATGCTCAGTTATCTGGTGTTTCAATATTTGTATTCATTGGTGTTATCCTGTAAAATGTTTTCAGTCATACAGCAGCATAATGTTTAATATATAGTTACTCTGTATCATTTAGCTTTAATAAAATAGTATGTGGCAAAAGAGCATGATCTAGATGTTTAAACTTACACAGAACTTAGATAGCACAAAAATAGCTTATATCAAGATCATAAAAAGCGTATTTAGCATAAAACATATTTAAATGCCTTATGCAGATGTGTTGTTAAATCAGGTGTTGTACAATGATAGATTGCAGTGTGTGAACACCAAGTTTCCTTTACAGATGGACCACAGAGTGTTGAAATAGAAATCTTCCATCATTATGACGCCAGCTACAATCTGTCCATCGTGGCTACGTGTCACATAACTGACATGAACCCCATGGCTCCAGAATATGTAGGGTGGGGAGGACTTTGCAGTGGTCAGCAAGGATTCACGTGCACCTTGGACCCAGGTCAGACAGACGTGAAAGGCAAATCTGTGTCATGTGAAGTGACCAATAGTGCCAATGCAACCACAGTACAAAGGCTGAAAAAATGGTTGAGATAGGTGAGTGTTCAGTGGGTGTGTGTGTTTATTTATTTATTCATTTTATTTATTCTTTTATATCAAGGATAACAGAATAAGCAAGCATGTGCTTTTTTTCATCCGGTCCCCGTGTGTATGCAGTTTTGTAAATATTGTCATCTGTTCCCACCGGCACACAATGCCTACTCTTACGAAAAGCGGAACAGGATTTAACGTGTGCGCAAGATGTTTTGCGTGCGTTCGCACATGGGGCCTCAGTTTAAAGTCTCATCTGAAGTGTGTGTGTGTGTGTGTGTGTGTGTGTGTGTGTGTGTGTGTGTGTGTGTGTGTGTGTGTGTGTGTGTGTGTGTGTGTGTGCAAATGAGAGAGAGAGAGAGTTACACATGTGTGCACATAATCTGCATTGTTAGTCCAGCAACCTTAATTTGGTCATAGTTTGCACTTGTCATTTGATTAAATGTTGGGTAATTGGTTGGCTGGACAATCGGCTGGTTGACTGAGTGTTCCCATAGATGATTGATTTGTTGGTTAATTGATCCATTGTTTTATTTATTCTTTGAAATGTTGATTATCTTATTAGATAACATTTCTCCACTTTCAACATTTGTCTTTTAAAAGATTAAAACAAAAACAAAAAACCAGTTAATACAATGTGATCATGTTTCCATCCTTAGCATTTTTCTTTTTGCTGACCAATGTCTTTGACATTCTAGTAATTCTAACCCATGGTGCTCACTCCAGCTGTACCATACACAGTGAAGAGCAGACTCCTTTTGTTTCACTTAAAGAGCCAGAGGTCTTAGAATGAGTCACACATATCAGGTGATTGGTTGGTATATCATGTCATCTATCCATTGATTGATCTATAAATTTATTAATTGATTCATCTATTCTTTCATTTATTAATTATCGACTGGTTGTGCAGTGAAGCCAAGTAAACCCAGTCACAACTGCACGGACATGAGCTACCTGCCAGAAACAGGTGAGGTGACATGTGTGTGTTCAGCTGATGACCTGGGCTTCCCTCCTGGCCGCCTGGTGTGGAGGATGGGCAACACCACCCTGGCTACAGCAGCAAACAGCGTGCACCAGCTGTCCTTGCCTGCACAGTATGTGAAGAGAGGTTATGACCGTCAGCAGCTGGTCTGTGGCCTGGACTTGGTGAAGCCAGAACCAGTCCTCCTTCCCCTCAATATAGCCTGTGAGTGCTGGGCTGGTAACTGGCTAAACATTTGATAGACTATGTTTGTTGTAGAGCTAGATATCAAGGGTGGTCTGGTCAAAATACTTTCTTTTATCCCATGAAGGATAAGTACTGAGTATAGCACTGTCGGGCACCAAAATTGATGAAGGTAGAAACAAAATCAAGTTCTAGATATCAATGTTTGATTAGCACATGGATCTTTTGCTGCTGCTTTTGATTTACAATTTTGAGAAGATAGATTACTGTTATTTGGTTTGATGGAGGATTTCATGAAAGGAAATAAAACTAGCAAAAATATGTCTGTATATAAAAATTCTTTCAACAACTACTGTATCAGAAGTTGAACATAAAGTCATTCTGTATCCCCTTCATATATCTTTCCTATATAATCTTAAACGATTTTTCTCATGCTGGACACATTCCTATTACCTGGAGAAAACATTTTTATCAACTTAAAGGTTAAAATTACATTGTTCATCAGTTTTAATCTTGTGTAAAACTTTATTCATGTGTGACGTTTTCAGTGGCAAAAAATTACAATCAAATTATTGGTCCAGAACAAATGCCATTATTTGTCATTCTAAATGAGGCAATAATGTCATTATCTAGCGACTCATGAATGTGTTTTTACAGTTTTATGCTTTTTAGAAAACACATGAAATCTATAGCTAGTAAGTTTATTGGAACCACATTGTTTAGTTTAACAGACTGATTTCATGGATAGAACATAAATTAATCAGCAAAAAGACAGATCTCAAACATTTTTAATTGGATGGTACAATGTACAACTTTTGAATTAAAAACCCACTGACATCTTTGGTAATGTTACACTTAACCTGACCTCAGGATGATTGAACATATACCTCATTACACTTTCAAAATTCGGAAGAAGAGATATGATGATCTGGAACATATTAGAAACTTAGGCCTGTGATAAATATTGAATCCAAAACATCTCATTTGACATCCAGGGCATTGATCTTCATGCTCAGTTAGTTGATATTTTGATAGTTTTAACCATGGTGTTGTTCTGTAAAATGCTTTTAGTTAAACATCAACATAACGTTTAATATATTGTTATTCTGTATTATTTTAGGTGTTTTTTTGTTTGTTTGCTTGTTTTACAAAATATTCTCTACCAAAAGAGCATGATCTAGATGTTGAGCCTTACTGAACACTTAAATGAGACAAAAGCAGCTTCTATTTTCCTGAAAAACACAGTGTATTTGTATACAAATATTTCCATGCCTTATGCAGTTGTATTGTTAAATCAGATGCTGTACAATGACAGATTGCAGTGTGAACACCAAATTTCCTTTACAGATGGACCACAGAGTGTTGACATAGAAATCTCCCATCATTATGACACCAGCTATAATCTGTCCATTGTGGCCACGTGTCACATAACTGGCATGAACCCGATGGCTCCAGAATATATAGGGTGGGGAGGACTTTGCAATGGTCAGCAGGGATTCACGTGCACCTTGGACCCAGGTCAAATGGATGTGAAAGGCAAAACCGTATCATGTGAAGTGACCAACAGTGCCAATGGGAACCACAGTGCTAAGACTGAAAAAATGGTTGAGATAGGTGAGTGGTCAGAGAGAGAGAGAGAGAGAGAGAGAGAGAAGAGAGAGAGAGAGAGAGAGAGAGAGAGAGAGAGAGAGAGAGAGTGTGTGTGTGTGTGTGTGTGTGTGTGTGTGTGTGTGTGTGTGTGTGTGTGTGTGTGTGTGGTGGAGAGAGAGAGAGGAGAGAGGAGAGAGAGAGAGAGAGAGAGAGAGAGAGAGAGAGAGAGAGAGAGAGAGAGAGAGAGAGAGAGAGAGAGAGAGAGAGAGAGAGAGAGAGAGATTGATTTACTCATGTTTGCACATAAGGTGTAACCTGTTAGTCCAGTGGCCTTAATTTGGTAAGAGGTTGCACTGGCCATTTGCATAAATGTTGGGTAACTGGCAAGCTGGACAATTGGCTGGTAGGTTGAGTTTTCTGATAGCTGATTGATTGGTTGGTCTGGTTGATCTGTTTTGTTGTTTATTTATTCTTTCATTTTCTCATCACTTGTTAGGTGGTTGGTTGGGTGGTAGTCAGAAAAAAAGATCTGCACCATGTGATTACGTTTCCTTGGTAATTTGTTTTATTTTGCTGACTGATGGCTTTGACATTCTAGCAATGCTGGAACCATGGTACTCACTCCAGCTGTACCATACACAGCCAAGAGCAGACTTGTTTTGTTTACCCAGAGAGCAAGAGGTCTAGAATCAATCACAAGTATCAGGCTGTTGTTAAGTGAATGAGGAATTCTAAATATCAGACCTTTGTAAAGTTACCCATTCGATAAAATCCTAAATCAGTCCTGGGTTTCATGTGGTGTAAGAAATGAGTTATGTGTATATTGCTGACACTTTTCTTCTGGATAATCAAAAGATGGTTGTTTGTCGTTTGGATCTGATGAACTGGTTGATTGATAACTTACTAATTGTTTATTTACTGTTTAGTTAGTGGATTCTGTAGCTGGCTGAATGGTTGAATACTGAGGGAATTGGTTGGTGAGTCATGTCATCAAGTCATTGATCAACAGATTGATTGAATGATTCATTTATTCTTTCATTTATTAATTTTCTGACTGGTTGTGCAGTGAAGCCAAGTAAACCCAGTCACAACTGCACGGACATGAGCTACCTGCCAGAGACAGGTGAGGTGACCTGTGTGTGTTCAGCTGATGACCTGGGCTTCCCTCCTGGCCGCCTGGTGTGGAGGATGGGCAACACCACCCTGGCTACAGCAGCAAACAGTGTGCACCAGCTGTCCTTGCCTGCACAGTATGTGAAGAGAGGCTATGACCGTCAGCAGCTGGTCTGTGGCCTGGACTGGGTGAAGCCAGAACAAGTCCTCCTGCCCCTCAATATAGCCTGTGAGTGCTGGGCTGCGTGATTGGCTAAACATTTGATAGACTGGGTTTGTTGTAGAGCTAGAATCATGGGCTGTCTGATCAAAAAACTTCTCTTTATCCCATGAAGAAGATAATTTAGTATTACATGCCAGGCACACATTGTAACAAGCAAGAGATAAAATTTGGTTTCTGATTTCAATATTGATTAGCATGTGAATCCGTTTCTGGGCTGTTCTTGATTTACCATAATTTTTTAAGATGATAAAGTATTGTTATTTTGTTTGATGGAGGATTTCGCGAAATGAAAAAAGTAACAAAAGATTTATCTGTATAATTATCAATTTTTTCAACAACTACTTTATCAGAAGTTTAACACAATAGGTATTCTGCATCCCTTCATATATATTTTCAATATGTTCCCTTAAACAAATGTTCTCAAGTTCAACACATTCCTTTTATATGAAGAAACATTTTAGTCTTGTGTTTAACACTTTTCCTGTGTCAGGTTTGAATTGGCAAAATATTGTAAAAAGAAAAGAAATCTGGTAGAGACTGAATATCACTTGATAATCCAAAAAAGGGCAGTAATGTAATTATACAGCAATTACCAAGTATTTACTGATATTAAAATACAAATGAATTTAATTTGTACACTTCATTAGAACTGCATGTTATATTTTACAGAAAATTTCCACAAGGAACACAAATCAATCGCATATAAGACAGATTTACATATAGATTTTCAGTGTAGAAAAACCTTTTTGTGAAAAAAATAGTATTCCTCAGTGACATCAACCTCACATCGACCATAGAAGGATTGAGCATAATTACTCATAGCTACACTTTGAACTCTGGGCACAAGCTATTTGATGACCAAGCATAGTAAACCGTAAACCTGTGAGTGATCAAGATCAATTCATGTTCAAGAGGCCCTGCATTAATACTCATGCACCATCGCCCCTAAAATCTTGGGTGAGACATAATGTCAGGTGGACTAGCGAATCTGCTAACACTTTAACTGTTGTTTTCGAAGAATGGCCTTGTGTGCGATGGGAAGGATACCAATGACAACTGCAGCATCGGGGGGATGTAAAAAGCACATTTGACTTTTCCATTATCCTTGAATGACCCAAGAAATAATTAAAAAAACAAAGCCTGTGATGAAGATTAAATCCAGCCTCTCATTTAATGGACCCTACATTATTTCATGTCCAAGTTAGCTGGTGTTTTGATAATTTTAATCATTGGTGTTGTCCTGTAAAATATTTTCAGTTATACAGCAGCATACTGTCTAATATATTGTTGTTCTGTATTATCTTAATTTTAACAAAGTATCATCTAGCAAAAGAGCATGATCTAGATGTATAAACTGACCCAACTTTTACATAGCACAAAAATAGCTTGTACTATGCTCAGAAATGGTGTATTTTGCATAAGCAAAATTCAATGCCTTGTGCAGTTATATTGTTAAATCAGATGCTGTATAATGGCAGATTGCAGTGTATGAACACCAAATTTCCTTTACAGATGGACCACAGAGTGTTGACATAGAAATCTCCTATCATTATGACACAAGCTACAATCTGTCCATCATCGCTACATGCCACATAACTGGCATGAACCCGATGGCTCCAGAATATGTAGGGTGGGGAGGACTTTGCAATGGTCAACAGGGATTCACGTGCACCTTGGACCCAGGTCAAATGGACGTGAAAGGCAAAACTGTGTCATGTGAAGTGACCAATAGTGCCAATGGCAACCACAGTGCAAAGGCTGAAAAAATGGTTGAGATAGGTGAGTGTTCTCTCTCTGATGTGTGTGTGTGTATGCGTGTGTGTGTGTGTGCGCGTGCACGTGCGCGCGTGCGCGGTGCATGTGTGTGTGTGTGTCTGTGTCTGTGTGTGCAAATGAGAGAGAGAGAGAGAGACAGAGACAGAGAGAGAGATGATGAGACAGAGGAGAAAGAGAAGAGACAGAGAGAGAGAGTTACACATGTTGTACATAATGTGTATTGTTAGTCCAGGAGCCTTAATTCAGTAAAAGTTTGCGTTAACCAATTGGTTAAATTTTGGGTAATTGGAATGGCTGGACAATTGGCTGGTTGATTGAGTTTTCTGAAAGTGATTGAATTGGTTGGTATAAATCCTTTTGATCTATTTTTTGTTTATTATATTTGATTCATTACATGGATTTGGAATATTCCCACTACAACTTGTCTTAGGTTCGGTTGTTGTATAAATAAAAAAATCATTTTATACCATGTAATAGTTTCCTTGGTAATTATTTTATTTTTGCTTATGATGTCTTTGACATTCTAGCAATGCTGAAACCCATGTTGCTCATCTCCAGCTGTAACTCAGAGTCAGAGTTCACTAAGAACCAAGTATTAAGCGCTGGGTCCTTTGTGTGTAACACTGAGCCATGTGGTGTCCCTGCAATTTTTTTTAATAGTCAAGTTAGCTTTTTTTATTTTGATTGACATTGGTTGAATTGTAATTTATTCAGTGCTTTTGTTATATTGAGTGGTGTGATCTGTGATAGCTAATTAGTCTAATGTTTCAATGTGGTAAGTTGGAATATTATGTCACAGTCATTGATTGATCTATACATTTATTGATTGGATTCACCATCATCATTGTTTGTCGTTCGGATCTGATGAACTGGTTGATTGATAACTTACTAATTGTTTATTTACTGTTTAGTTAGTGGATTCTGTAGCTGGCTGAATGGTTGAATACTGAGGGAATTGGTTGATGTGTCACATCATCACGTGATTTATGTACAGATTGATTGACTGCTTCATCCATTCTTTCATTTATCAATTTTCTGACCGTTGTGCAGTCAAGCCAAGTAAACCCAGTCACAACTGCACGACATGAGCTACCTGCCAGAGACAGGTGAGGTGACCTGTGTGTGTTCAGCTGATGACCTGGGCTTCCCTCCTGGCCGCCTGGTGTGGAGGATGGGCAACACCACCCTGGCTACAGCAGCAACAGCGTGCACCAGCTGTCCTTGCCTGCACAGTATGTGAAGAGAGGTTATGACCGTCAGCAGCTGGTCTGTGGCCTGGACTGGGTGAAGCCAGAACAAGTCCTCCTGCCCCTCAATATAGCCTGTGAGTGCTGGGCTGGGTAATTGGCAACCATGTTAATAGACTCGACTTTTATAGAGTTAGATCCTATAAAATGTCAGAGCAAAATACTTTTAGAGGAAAAATACTGAACTTGACATTGTCATGTACACATTTTGATGAAGCCAGTGGCTAACATGTTCTGAAGAGTTCAATGTTTCATTGTGTGTATTTCTATTCAGTCCACTCTTAATCTACCGTTTCCAGATAATTAGGTAATTTTAATTGAGCTGATGAAGGATTTTTTAAATAAAATAAATGAGTAACATAACATACAACTTTGTGTGTGACATTTCAACAATCAAAGTGTGAGAAATTCAAAGTAACAGAAACCTTGGAACCTTCTTATAACTGTAGTTCCTTTTGAAACAAACTTGTATGATTTGAGAAGATTCTTTTTGTCTGAGGGAAACGACAATCATCCAGCACAAAAAGATATCTTGAAAGTAAGTGTTTTCAGGGTACAACATTATCATGATATGAAAAAAGCATTCGTTAGAAATCAGAATTCATCATTTCCGCCTATCATGTTCATACTACATGATTCATTAGTGTAATTCTTGCTTCAACATTATTTATTTGTTGTTTTTCTAACTGGCAAAGAATGATTATTTCATCTGCATTTATTTTGTGCAAAGAAATTAAATGATTATATAACAATTCACAAATATATTTTTGCTTTTTAAAAACATTGCCATTGTGTAGATGAGATAGATCTATACATTCACAACATTGCTGCAGTATTACTAAAATGTTATGATTTTATCATGTGTGTTATTGCAATACAAACAATATCTGCTTATAAAACAAAAAAGCTATGACGAAATAATTTTCTTGAACAATGCAATTCAGTTCAATCCAAACACTTTATGATCTCAGAAACAGAGAAATTCAAGCCGGCTACAAATCATACATAAAGATCGTAAAAATTAAAACAGAATACAATACACGTTCATCCTGTGTTAACTACTTTCTTTCTTTCTTTCTTTCTTTCTTTCTTTCTTTCTTTCTTTCTTTCTTTCTTTCTTTCTTTCTTTCTTTCTTTCTTCTTCCTTTCTTTCTTCCTTTTCCTTCCTTCCTTCCTTCCTTCTTCTTTCTTTCTTCTTTCTTTCTTTCTTTTTCTTTCTTTCTTTCTTTCTTTCTTTCATTCATTCTTTCTTTCTTTTCTTTCTTTCTTCTGCTTTTTAAACAAATATCCTTATCCTCTCATTAAAGCATACCATACACAAGTTATACAACCATACACTATACAATATCAAAGACACTGGTCTGAGGGGATAAGATATAATTTCTGTCCAAAACATCAATCATATTGATCTTGATAGAATTAAACGTAGGCAGAGAGATACACATTATCTATGTAGACAAATACTCCTGTTATTCACATGAAGAAAACTAAAAGCACAAGGCAGAGAGATACACATTATCTATGTAGACAAATACTCCTGTTATCAACATGAAGAAAACTAAAAGCACAAGAGTGTTGCTGCTTCAGGCATAATTTGCAAACGATTTACAGGGTTTTTTTTTCTATGGACCTCAGCTGAGGTCTCTGATGCCTCGCTCCCCTACGACCGCCTAGGTTATGGGACACCTTTACCTTTTTACCATGCTATGGACAGTTTTGTCAAAACAAATCATGATTTTTAAACCACTCTTTCGAGGCACAAAATTCCCTTTTTGCGTCCCAATAAACCATGTAGTTTCTCAGCTTTCGCACTCTGTTTTAACAGAAAAAACACCAAGAAAGCATGTATTTACTCAGCTTGTATGCTCTGTTTCGACATGAAAACCCAAATAAAGCATTATTTACTCAGCTTGTATGCTCTGTTTCGATTAAAAAAAACCCACACAAATAAAGCATACATATATTTTTTTTTTTTTTTTTTACTAAGCTGCATGTTTTGTTCTTACAGGAAAGAGCAGTATTACTCAGCCCATTTTCCCCGCCCCTCATAAAAAACGCATTTACTCAGCTGTCTACTCAGTTTTTATGGGAAAACCCATAAAGCATACATTTCTTCAGCTGTATGGACGGGTAGCTCAGTGGTCAGAGCACACACTTTCTCCAAGCTAAGATGAAGTCGCAGCATCGAGCGTGGTTACCTATTGGATGGGTGACCGTTTGCACACCTTGGCTTCAGTACAGTTCCCCCCCCCCCCCCCCCCCCCCATCCACCAGCTGTAAATGGCTGCCCTCTTCAGGGTCAGAGAAGGGAAAACAGCAAGGGAGAGGAGATGGGCGCTGCCCTCAATATGCTGGCTCCTAGGGAAGCTGAGGTCTCTAATGCCTCTCTCCCCTACGACCGCATAGATTATGGGACACCTTTACGCCTTTATGTTCTTTTTCTACTAAACAAAATCCCCAGTACAGCATACATTTCCTCAGGTGTGCATGTTCCACTTCACAGATGGACCTGACAATGTCACACTGCAAGTATACCAACACAAATTTGCCCTCACCGTCATCTACTGTCACGTGACTGGGATGACCCCCCTGGCCCCAGACATGATCCAGTGGGGTGGCCCTTGTCAAGGTCAGAAGGGCTTCAGGTGCACCTTGACCCCAGAGGAGGGGGCAAAGTTTGCAGGCATGCACGTGACGTGCGGGGTCACCAACATTGCCAACAATGGTCACAGCATGGCTCACACAGTCACACTGGAAGGTGAGAAGAGGAGGTTCAGCAGTGGACATTACCTTTGTGTGTGTGTGTGTTTTATTATTTTTTTTATTTATTCTTTTATATCGAGGATAATGGGATAAGCATTCATCTACTTTTTTTCATCCAGTCCCAGTGAGTATGGAGTTTTGTAAATATTGTCATCTGTTCCACCGGCACACAATGGCCTACTCTTACGAAAAGCGGAACAGGATTTAACGTGTGAGCAAGATGTTCTGCGTGCGTTCGCACACGGAGCCTCGGTTTACAGTCTCATCCGAAAGACTTTTTGGGAGAGTGGAGTCAGCACTGATGTTAACTCCAGGGGAAAAATGCCCTCCAACGGGAATCGAGCTCGGGTCGTCAAATTGCAAGCACAATGTTCTGACTATCCCGTCCCCAAGTGTGTGTGTGTGTGTGTGTGTGTGTGTGTGTGTGTGTGTGTGTGTGTGTGTGTGTGTGTGTGTGTGTGTAACCGTGTGTTCAAACTACTACTACTACTACTACTACTACTACTACTACTACTACTACTACTACTACTACTACTACTACTGCTGCTGCTGCTGCTGCTGCTGCTGCTGCTGCTGCTGCTGCTACGAGGGGGAGAGAGAGAGAGAGAGAGAGAGAGAGAGAGAGAGAGAGAGAGAGAGAGAGAGAGAGAGAGAGAGAGAGAGAGGAGAGAGAGAGAGAGAGAGAGAGAGAGAGAGAGAGAGAGAGACAGACAGACAGACAGACAGACAGACAGACAGACAGACAGACAGACAGACAGACAGACAGACAGACACACACACACACACACACACACACACACACACACACACACACACACAGACAGACACACAGACAGACAGTGTGTGTATATGATTATGCCTAAGCATGCTTATGAGCATGGCAAACACAAACATCCATGTATTCTTGTGTATGCACACGTAGATACATGTGCACCAGTGCGGATGTTCAGTCTGCTGACCCTTACTTAATTTGTCACAGGGATGGAGACTGACCCCATGCAGATGGTGTGGCCAGCAGTGGTTGGAGGGTCAATGGGTCTGTTGGCCATCATCCTTGCCCTCACCGCCCTCCTCTGTCTCTATCGACGTGAGTTTATCGATGATAAATAGTATAGAAGATCGATGTGAGTTTATCAACGAAAAATAGTATAGAACATCTCTGTCTCTATCGACGTGAGTTTATCAACGATAAACAGTATAG
>CM060325.1:14572916-14585416 GCA_030674155.1 Stramonita haemastoma | reverse complement strand
AACCATTAACATTTCTGTAAAATGAAAAGTTAGAAGAATCAAAAACAGTATTTAACAAGTAGAGAGAAGGATATGCTTGCCAGTGCGTGTGGTGTCCGTACATATCCAAATCAAGAGTTCACATTATCAAAATGAAACAAATTTAGAAACCCGTACAAAAAACTGCAGTACAAATCAAAAGCAATAATTGATAACAAACAGGGGTGGGGGTGGGGTGGGGGGGGGGGGGGGTAGAGGCAGCTTTTTAAATATCATAATTCTATAACAGTGTCAAAGAGAAAGATACAACCCCCCCCCCCAAAAAAAAAAAAAAAAGGAAAAGAAAAAAAAAAACATGCTTTTCACAGGTCTGTGCAGAAAGCACAGACATTGAACATAAGAATATTCCTCAGTTACGCAGAGTAGTGTCATAGAGGTTATCGTTCTCTGGGCCCATGATGTGTTTCAATCAATTAGCAATAACAAAATTATAAATCGCAACAAGTAGGCCTACTATTTTTATCCATAGGGGAATTCCACGGATGTTTCTCAATGCGCTTGCGCGGAGAGAATTTGGAAAGCAACATGGCGTCTTCCGTGCACGGTATTTTGGACACCGACAGCGAAGACGAAATACCCCTGGATGGGAGGAGAGGGTGACAGTCGAGGGAAAAGTATACTATGCCAAGTAAGATCCTAGCTGTATTTGGGCTGGTGCAGTGCATAAAGACACAGATGATTCCAAGTTAGTTAGCAAACGAGAGGGTTACGCCTAAGGGATGAAGTTACCAAGATATGTTTACACACACACACACGGGCGCGTGCGTGCTCTTGCTCTTCGTAAACTACACTCGTAACACAGTGTGTTGGTAATTGTATTGTATTGTATTGTTTTGTAATTGCTTTCAGCCATAGTAGACTTTAAATAGTTTAATGTGTGAAATTTGAGAAGCTCTCCTAGTGGAGAGTGCATGGCCACAAGAGCAGTAACCCATGTTTTTCCTTTCCTTGTTCAGTGTCTGCATCATATGTTTTTGTTTCCCCTTTCACTACTTTCAGAGCACTTGGCTTTTCCTCTGCAAAAGTTTTTCAGCCTGGTCAAGTGTCTTATTGCTGAGGTTTTTTTTTATGGCATAGATCTATGTGCATTAGATGTGCATTAGATGGACCTCAGTTTATTTTCTCATCCAAAACACCAACACCCAGACCACCACTCAAGGTCTTGTGGATGGGGGAAAAGTTCAAATTCAAAATGGGAATCGAATTGACACTTTGCTTTCTAATTCTATTGACACTTTGCTTTCTAATTCTAGACAGCTGCATTACATCTAGACCGCCGATTCACATTCCCTCCGCCTCATGTGCATATATATTTTCTGAACCTAATAAAATAAATGACTGAATGAGTCATATTATATGAAAAGTATTTGGCGCTGAAATCTCTCTTCTCTTAAATTTTGAAAAAATCATGTAAATGTTTTAAAAGATAGCATTCACATGGGGTTCAAACCCACAACTTCTTGTTTTCTAGAAAGGTTCATTACCAGACCTCAAATTCTAAATCACTAAACCCCCTTCCCTTCCCCTCTGAAATCATGCATGGCTTTATAAATTATCTTATGTCACCAGTCACTCTGATAATTATATTCCAGTTATCCTTCACTGAAGTTGCATGCAGCACAGTCTCAGTATCTGCTGTGTGTTTCATTTTCAGCCATGAAGACAAACTGACACAGTGGACCCACCCTAATACAGGCAAGAGGAAAACTGTCCAAGGAGGTATGTTGGTAAACACATGAATACATGTATGCAAGTCAAACACATACACTCACACACAGTAACACATACAGTGATACATGCAAACATACAGACACACAGACATGCGCGCACACATACACACAAACACACACACACACAGTCACACACACACACACACACACACACACACACACACACACACACACACACACACACACAACACACACACACAAAACACACACACACACACACACACACACACACACACACACACACACACACCACCACACACACCACACACACACACACACACACACACACACACACACACAACACACACACACAACTCTCACACATGCTTAATTATTAAAAGGAATGGTGCTATCCTGTGCCTATGGCAGAAAGAACAGCCCCAATCTTTTTTTTTTTTTTTTTTTAAAGAGAAGTAAACTTTTAAATCTTGAGGATAATATAATAAACTTAATTTATATATATATATATATATATATATTATTTATATTATATATATATATATATATATTATATATATATATTTGAGGGAGAGGAGATGGGCGCCGCCCTCAATATGCTGGCCCTGGAGAAGCTGAGGTCTCTGATGCCTCGCTCCCTACGACCACCTAGGTTGTGGGACACCTTTACCCTTTATATATATATATATATATATATATATATATATATATATATATATATATATATATTATATTATATATATATATATATATAACTTTTTTCACAACCACCTTGAATAATTTTTTAAAAAAATATTTAGGGTAATGGAATAAGCACCCATGTGCCTTTTTACATCCAGTCCCTGTGTGTATGCAGTTTTGTAAATTTTGCCATCTGTTCTCACTGGCACACAATGGCTGACTCTTTCAAAAAGCAGAACAGGATTTAACAGTGAGTTACTTATACTGAGATTGTAAATGATATACAATGCAGCCTTTAAGTTTAACTCAGAACATTAAAAAAAAATGATGCAAAGTGAAAATCCTGTTCATTTTATTCATGACAAGATTCTACAGAGAAATTGCTTGGGGATGAATCAGTTGGGAGATCCCAGACAAACTCACCTTTTTTTTTGTGCTTAATATTGCTTTTCTCATTTTCTTCAATATTTAATATCTACAATACAATATACTCAGTACTGCTGGTAATTGTATATATTTTCTTGGTCGTGACATCTACCTGTATGTTGTACATTGTGTAAATAGTTGCATGAACAACTAAAACATTAAAAAAAACACCGACTTCTATGCATGTATGCTTTGTGCAGATCTGCCATTTGGGTGGGAGCGGTGCTTTGGAGAAGATGGTACCATGTTTTTTGTTGAGTGAGTATCAATGATTATCTTGTCTTTTTTTTTTTTTTGGCTATGGTACTCTTTTAGTTTGAAGATAATGGTTATGAGCACTCATTGATGTGCTTTTTATTTATCTATTTATTCATTTATTCATTTATCTATTTATTTATTTTTAAATGTTACAAAGTGGAGATATTTAATCCGCCACAACTCTGTACAACTTCTCGGCTATGACAGCATGGTCAGACAGTGAGGATGTGGCCTCATAAAGAGGATGCATAAATTGTATAGAAATCTGTTTACTAACATTTTCCATTCTTATACTCATCCATATTGAAAACTAAAATATATCACAGATTTGTACTGTTGTGTCTGCATTTTATGAATTTCAGTTCGATTAGTTCAGATGAAGAATGGCGGTTATCAGTTATCGCCATATTTCAAATGGTGTCATAATCCTTTCGATCTAGATCTATACTTATTAAAACTAGAATAGAGCGATTTTTTATACATTCAAATAAAGTTTATTTTACATGGTTTTCAATTGCACAATACGATTTATTAGAAAAGGTTTCATTACATAGAAATTAGAAATGTTTTGCCAGTCATGAGATGAAGGCGTCATACGCCTAAATGAAAAATACTCATTTAAAAAGAAATAGGGAATTTTCAAAGCTGTAGAGATAAATCAAGTAGAGATTAGACCTTCAACAATTATATTCAAGAATATGTCCAAATAACATGGCTTATCAAAATTGCTATTAACAATTTTTCTCTCCTAAATCTAGCGTACAATTGCATTAAAGGGAAATAACTCAAATCAGTGCAGAGTCTAAACTCTCTGTCTCTGTGTGTGTGTGTGTCTGTGTCTCTCTCTCTCTATCTCTGTCTGGGATTATGATAGAGTGTGACTGAGGGAGTGTGACACACACACACACACACACACAACACACACACACACACACACACACACACACACACACACACACACACACACACACACACCGCACATACACACGCATGCACGCACGCATGCACGCACACACGCACGCACGCACGCACGCAGATGCACGTGCACACACACACACACACACACACACACACACACACACACACACACACACACACACACACACACACCCTTTCACACAGCACCACCCCCCCCCCCCCCTCACCACACACACCCCCCCCGCCCTGCACACACACACACACACACACACACACACACCCCACACACACACACACACACACTCACACAAACATGCAAATATGCATGCAATTCAAGAGAACATATAAATCTCGGTCTTATTTTTGTCCAGTTTTTTTTCCCATTCCTCCTCACTGATTGTCTGGTCTGCAACCTGAAAAAGATATAATATGTGAAAAAAAACACAAAAAATTCATTGATGACAACGATTCTCTGCGAGCAGTCACATCAACAAGAAAACGACCTTCACCGACCCTCGCCTGGCCTTTGCGGAAGAGGTGAAGGACACGGTGATGGACTTCCGGCAGAAGTTTGACGGAAGCAGCACAGCGCTGCAAGTGCTGCACGGCCGAGACCTGAGTGGAAGACACGCTGTGGTCACCGGGGCTAACAGTGGCATAGGTCTGTACATTGGTGTGCTGTTTTTGGTTGTTTTGTTTTCTGTTGGTTTGGTTTGGGTTTTTTTTGTTGGTTGGTTTTTTTTGTGGTGGTGGTGGTGGGTGGGTGGGGGGTGGGGGGTGGAATGATCCTTGGCTAGAGCTCCAAGGTTCGTGCAATGCACAAATCAAAACAAAACTGAAACAGGACACAACAGAATGAGGCAGAGTAAGAAAGGACAGAGCTGCAAAAAAGAAAAGAAAAAAAAAAGAATGCGAAAAAGAAATCAGAGGAAAAAAGAATCAATACAAACACAAAAAATAATATAAAACGGAATAAAAGGAAAACAACTAAAAGCCCCTATAATTTTCCACATGTATGAATCAGATAAACTAAGGGAAAAATCAGTCTTCAATTAGACAAACTAATGTAAAAATCACAGTCTTCAATCAGATAAACTAATGTAAAAATCAGTCTTCAATCAGATAAACTAATGTAAAAAATCACAATCTTCAATCAGAACAAAAAACTATACACAGTCACACCAAACACTACAACCTTGATCCACATTCACAATTGTCTTCCACAGGCTTTGAGACGGCCAGGTCGTTGGCTTTGCATGGAGCCACAGTGATTCTGGCTTGTCGAAACCTGAAAGCCGCTCGGGGAATGCCAGCAAGCCATCATCAAAGAGCTGTCCAAGGCCAAGGTGGAGGTCATGCACCTTGACCTGGCATCGCTGAGAAGTGTGAGGGAGTTTGCAGAGACCTACAAGAACACAGGATGGTAGGGGAATGCTGGTTTTTTTTTTTTATTTTTTTTTTAAACATTTGTATTTACTTTTATCATTTTGTACATTGTTGTAAATCATGAAATATGTTTTTTCACATACATATAAAAAAAGCAAGCAAAATATTCATACAAAGGATAATCAAAGATTATAAAGTATAAAAGATATAAGGAAAAACAAAGAAGAGAGAAAAACAAAAAAAACCCATAGACACACACACATACTCACACAAATATGTTCAAGTTAGAACGAGAAGGAAGATGAGACAGCAAGACGGGGAAGCAAACAGATAAAACAGACAGAAGACAGACAGACAGACTGACAGAGGTCACAATTTAGATAGTATGTTTTACATGGGTTAGTATACATTTTTTTCAATGACTGTCATTTAACATAAACCATGATCATAGTAAATAAAAGCATTCAACAGATATTCATAGACTTAATTTTGATCACTGACCAAGGCCTTAAATGAAGTCCATTCAAGTGAAGGCTGTTTTAAGTCCTGTAGGTGATTTGGTGGTTGAGAGGTAATGATCTTGCCTAGAAAGCAAGATATTCAATCCTCATTTGTATGTAAACATTTTCCCCATCCACTAGACCCTTAGTAGTATTCTTGATGTTTGACTCTTTGATGAGGCAATAAACCAAGGTCCCATGTGCAACATGCATTTAGCAGATGTAAAAGAACCCTAGGCAACAAGAGAGTTATTCTGGCAAAATTCTGTAGAAAAGATCTCTTTCTGTAGGGAAATGAGTACACATACAGTCAGGAAAATTTATATATATATATATATATATATATATATAAGTATATATATATAGAGAGAGAGAGAGAGAGAGAGAGAGAGAGGATGACTCTGCCTCTGTGGTGACAATTTCTCCCAGGAGAGGACTGGCCAAACTTCACATAGAGAAATCAGCTGTGACTGGAAGTAGTGTAAAGTAAAGGTAAAGGTGTCCCATAACCTTTGTGGTCTTAGGGGAGCGAGGCATCAGAGACCTCAGCTTCTCTAGGGGCCAGCATGTTGAGGGCGGTGCCCATCTCCTCTCCCTCGCTGCTTTACCCTCCCTGACCCTAAAGAGGGCAGGTACCCATTTACAGCTGGGGGAACTGTACTGTAGCCAAGGCGTGCTAACGTTCACCCATCCAACTGGTAATCACGCTTGACGCTACTTAGCATTGGCTGGGGGAAAGCGAGCGCTGTGACCACTGAGCTATCTCATCCCAGTGTACAGTACAATTCTAATTTTTGATGTTTGGTTCGTAACATAGGAGAGGTTCATTGCTTTCACATATGGAAAGTTGCCACATGACCAGCGTCACCTGTTGTTTTTTTTTCTTTTTACCTGTCCTCATGTGTATTTGCTTCTCTGTAAGAGTGGGTTTTTTATATGTTGATACTTTCTTAGATTGTTACTTTATATTCTTGATGCACCAAAAGAGGTCAAAATGTTACATTTCTTGTTTAATTAATCACACAAACTGTACCGTGGCTCACAAATGCAATAAAGCGACAGCGGTTTGCCATTTCTGTTTCATAAACACTGAATCCTGAAAGGACCATAACTCAGAGAGTACTAGAACCTTACGCATGCGTAGACCTGTTCTCTTATCTGGGCAGCCATGTTCTCACTCTACTCATGTGCTCTGAGCAAATAAACATAATTCTTCCTTTCTCACAATCAAACTGATTGTTGGTGCTATTGTTTGTTGTCTTGTGTGTGTGTGTGTATATATATGTGTGTATATATGTGTGTATGTGATATTATATCTATGTATGTATGTATGTATGTATGTATGTATGTATGTATGTATGTATGTATGTATGTATGTATGTATGTATGTATGTATGTATGTATGTATGTATGTATGTATGTATCCATCCATCCATCCATCCATCCATCCATCCATCCATCCATCCATCCATCCATCCATCCATCCATCCATCCATCCATCCATCCATCCATATCTATCTATCTCTATCTATCTATCTATCTATCTATCTATATCTATATCTATGTCTGTCTGTCTGTCTGTCTGTCTGTCTGTCTGTCTGTCTGTCTGTCTGTCTGTCTGTCTCTTTCTATCTATCTATCTATCTATCTAACTATCTATCTATCTATCTATCTATCTATCTATCTATCTATCTATCTATCTATCTATCTATCTATCTATCTATCTATCTTTTTTTGTTTTTTTCCGTTTGTTGGGGGGGGGGGGGGGGGGGGGGGGGTTGCTGCCTCATCGTCTGTGACGTCCCTGTCTGCTGTTCTGACGCCACTCATTTCAATCTCACTGCCACAGCCTTACCCAGATTCATTATGTCTCAATCCTCAGGGTTGGAAGCCCATCGGGAGCCCATCAATATCAGGCCACCATGGGGCCACCAGCCAGAAGGATACTGAAAGATGAAGATTAATAAAAGTGTGTCACATTTAAAGAAAAGACGACAAAAAACTCCCCCAAAAGCCAGAAGGGTGCTGCACTGCGCCTTGCATATGCTTTTGTTTTAGGAAGAAACTAAATGTGACGCTCCACCATGAAATGAGTCGCTTAGCACATAACCCACTTTTCCACTAGAAGCCATTAAAGGCCGGTGGGTTCAAGTTGGCATTTTTCAGATTTTGATTGATTATAAAACTATAACCATTATTCAACCTTGTAATGAAATATCAAGTCATAATTTTGTATCCTTTTGCTTTTAAATGTGCTTTAAAAATGCCCAATGCCAAGCCCTCATTCTGACTATTTATTATGATGCTAAACTTGTCCATTTCTTGTTTTGTCATTTCCTGCAGTCTATCATTTCAACTTGTAATAACTTTTCATAGAAATGTCCAATTTTCAATCTGTCTTTTTCTATTGTATAGCAATTTCATTGCAGATTAATAAAATCTCAATAACTAAAAATTGACCTTTGGTGCAGTGTGACTCCTTATGTGGTGAAGCGTCACAAAAATGTGAATTGCAGGCCTCTGCACCTGCTGATCCTGAACGCGGGGGTGTTCGGTCTGGCGTGGCAGGAGTCGGAGGACGGTGTGGAGCTGACCTTCCAGGTGAACCACCTGGCCCCCCTCTTCCTCACCCACCTGCTCACCCCTCTGCTGCTGCAGTCAGCTCCTGCCCGTGTCATCGTCATCGCCAGCGAGTCCCACAGGTAAGTATGGTCCCTGGGCTGAAAGTTGTGTCTGTGTGTGCGTGCGTGCACATGCAGGCACGCATGAACTCATGCATGCATGCATGCACATATATACACACAACTCATGCCGGTACACGCGCACGCATACACGCACGCACGCACGCATGCATGCACGCATGCACAGACACACACACGCTGGTACACACACACACACACACACACACACACACACACACACACACACACACACACACACACACACACACACACACACATGCACACGCATGCATGCATGCTCACATGTGACTTGCTCCTGTTCTGAGCCACTATCTTGTGAACATATTCTTTTTCAGTGTTCAATTTTAAATTCAGTTTGTAAAAATGCTGGCATTGAAGTTCAAAGGGATCCATTGAACATACATTCGTGAAAACTGTTGATTACTAATGTTGCTAGGATTATTTTCAAGTTTCTTGTAAATAATTTATTGGAGGGTTTTTGCTGTCTGAGCTGAACATGCAATGAAGATGAAGTCTGCCCTTATCCAAGATTTTATTTCAATAGAAAACCTCTGAAGGGTACATGAAAACCCCCTAGAGGGGTACATGAAATTTAACAAAACCAAACCTTGCAGATATGGGCATGTGCAAAAGCACTCACAAGACAAATTCATTACGCAATGAATGAATGAGTTTCAACCAAAATGTGTCATTATTGACAATTTCAAACAACATTTGTCTTTGTTGATAATTTCAACCAAAATGTGTCATTGTTGATAATTTCAACCAAAATGTGTCATTGTTGATAATTTCAACCAAAATGTGTCATTGTTGATAATTTCAACCAAAATGTGTCATTGTTGATAATTTCAACCAACATTTGTCATTGTTGATAACTTCAACCAACATTTGTCTTTGTTGATAACTTCAACCAACATATCTCTTTGTACATCATCAACAACAACAACAACAGAAAGGTAAAAGGGTATAGGTGTCCCATAACTTATGTGGCTGAGGGCAGCGAGGCATCAGAGACCTCAGCTTCTCCAGGGGCCAGCATATTGAGGGCGGTGCCCATCTCCTCTCCCTCGCTGCTTTACCTTCCCTGACCCTAAAAGAGGTCAGGTACTCATTTACAGCTGGGGGAACTGGGGGAACTGTACAGTAGCTAAGGCGCCCAAACGGTCACCCATCCCATCGGCAACCACGCTCGACACTGCTTAACCTTGGCTGGGTGGAAAGCAAGCAACAGCTGTCAATTTCCCCCACTTTCAGCTCCTCTCAGCTGCTAATTATCCCATCCCACCCCAGCCCAGCTGGTGCTATTTATAGCAGGAGCTGACCCGACTTGGACTAGGTAAAAAAGGAAGGAGCGCCCTATATTTATCACTCTTTGACTAGGCCCTGCTACTGAGTGATGTTGGATTTGTGCACTGTGGAGCGTTCTGACCACAAACCCCCCCCCCCCCAAAACCTCTGTGCAGGTTCTCTCGCCTGACCCTGGAGACGGTCACCAAGGACACACTGTCCCCGCCTCGGCAGCGGTACAGCGACATGCAGGCCTACAACCACTCCAAGCTGTGCAACGTCCTCTTCGCCTCGGTGCTGGACTCCAGGCTGCGAGACAAAGGGGTGACCGTCTTGAGCCTGCACCCCGGCAACATGATGAGCACATCGCTGCAGCGCCACTGGTGGGGGTACCGCCTGCTCTTTGCGCTGGTGCGACCTTTCACCAAGTCTATGGTGAGGACAGAGGGAGGGAAGGGTTGGAGGGGGGGTGGGGGTGGTGTGGGGGTGGGTGTGGGGGGTTGGGGTGGGGAGAGAGGGTGTGTGGGGGTTGGGGTGTGGTGCGTTGTGTTGCATGCATGCATATGTGTATGTCTGTGTCTGTGTCTATGACTATGTCTGTATGTCTGTACTGTATACTGTATGAAGAAAAACAGCATCAAATAAAAGACAGCAACTTTTTTACAGCAACAAGGAGCAGCCACCACAGTGTACTGTGCCGTAGCCAACGAGCTGGAGGGGGCAGGAGGGCTGTACTTCAACAACTGCTGTCGCTGCGACCCCTCCCCCACTGCCCACGATGGCAAACTGGCTCAGGCTGTGTGGGATTTCTCCCTCGCTCTGCTGCAGGACAAAGTAGGGAAGGTGGCTGTCTAACTTTCAGGCTGTGTGGGATTTCTCCCTCACTGTGTTGCAGGACAGAGTAGGGAAGGTGGCTGTCTAACTGTCAGGCTGTGTGGGATTTCTCTCTCACTCTGCTGCAGGACAAAGTAGGGAAGGTGGCTGTCTAACTTTTTGGGGAGGTGGCTGTCTAACTGTCAGGCTGTGTGGGATTTCTCTCTCACTCTGCTGTGGCTGTCTAGCTTTCAGCTGTGCTGTGGCTGTCTAACTTTCAGGCTGTGTGGGACCTCTCCCTCTCCGTGCTGTGGCTGTCTAACTTTCAGGCTGTGTGGGACTTTTCCTTCACTCTCTGCTGCAGGACAAAGTAGGGAAGGTGGCTGTCTAACTGTCAGGCTGTGTGGGACTTCTCCCTCGCTCTGCTGCAGGACAAAGTAGGGAAGGTGGCTG
The DNA here is from genome assembly GCA_030674155.1 of Stramonita haemastoma. NCBI lineage: Eukaryota > Metazoa > Mollusca > Gastropoda > Neogastropoda > Muricidae > Stramonita > Stramonita haemastoma. The sequence continues at coordinate 14,574,265 of CM060325.1, read as the reverse complement.
TCTAACTTTTTGGGGAGGTGGCTGTCTAACTGTCAGGCTGTGTGGGACTTCTCCCTCGCTCTGCTGCAGGACAAAGTAGGGAAGGTGGCTGTCTAACTTTTTGGGGAGGTGGCTGTCTAACTGTCAGGCTGTGTGGGACTTCTCTCTCTCTCTCTGTGTTGCAGGACAGAGTAGGGGAGGTGGCTGTCTAGCTTTCAGGCTGTGTGGGATTTCTCCCTCACTCTCTGCTGCAGGACAGAGTAGGGGAGGTGGCTGTCTAGCTGTTTTTTTTTGGGGGGGGGGATCCAGGATGTTCAGTTCAGGTCGTGAAGGAAGGAGACTTTCTGCCGGTGATTTCTAACTCTCACATTCCATTGTTTGTTGATTGACTGGTTTGATGCTTTGTGTATAGAGCCTTTGAAGTTTGGGTGTGATGTTTGTTGTTGTGAGGTTCTTGAAAACAGTCAGTTATCCTCAATATGAAAGAATAGAAAAATAAATGAATTAAAAAAATAATAATAAAAATTAAATTTTTTTTTAAAAAGGACAAAATCTTGTATACATGTAAACTTTTCATCCAGTGTGCATTTATGGTCTTTATATGTATTGAACATTTTCAAAGTGAGGTTACATGTTCAGGGTGATCCCCGAATGTTAATATTGGGAATGCTCAACTTTGATATGTTATATGAAATTGTTGGACCTAGTATTTTTTTTCCTTTAACACATTTCTTCCTGTGGCATGAGTCCCTCGTGACTTACTCATTGTTTTACTGAGCACACAGAACGAGGGACTCATGTCTTGATCATTGCTTTCGGTTTTAATGAATAGCTTCAGTTTGCCTCACTAACTTTTGTTGATACGAAGGGAGATAAATCATAGTTCTTCCTGTGCCACATGCCAACTTTGTGTACAATGCAGACAAGAAACAAAATCATAATGAATGTTTTTCTGACCTGACCCTCCCTCAGCAGTCTCCGCTCACAATGTGCTTTGGGCTGGAGAATGAGATATGCTCAGTTTTATTTGGGATGAAAAGGGTTAATATTGAGAATGAGATATGCTCAGTTTTATGTGGGATGAAAAGAGTTAATATTGTGTAAACAAATAACATAACCAGGTGGAATATCTTACTCAGTCTGGCTCTGCAAGTGAGCTGTTTTTGTCATCATTACGGGGCTAAAATGGTTGTGCTCTGTATAAATTGGCTCAGAGTAGCCTCGACTAAACACCACCGAAGGGACCCAGCAACAATGTAGGGCCTTTCTGGTTGGTGACCTGATAGGGGCTATATATATTTATTATTATTTTAAATTTTTTTAATTTATTTATTCTTTTATATCCAGGACAATGGAATAAGCACTCACTT
>CM060325.1:14540416-14567916 GCA_030674155.1 Stramonita haemastoma | reverse complement strand
CTGCGCTCAGAGATCAGAGAAAGAACAAGGCTAACAGTTGTCACCATGTTTTCGCTCAAACTAACATATACAAAATGTATGTCACATAGCAAAAGTCATGACAAGGTAGGTAAAAGGTGAAGGTGTCTTATAACCTAAGTGGTCATAGGAGAGCCAGGTATCAGAGACCTCAGCCTATCTAGGGGCCAGTATATACTGATTTGCAGTACCTATGGAGCATTCCTTTGGCGTAAAATCATCTCATTTTCTCCCCAACCCAGTAGATTAGGCAACTGATGCATTTTGTCTTCTAAGATAAGTATCTCTTTTTTTTAACAGTACGTAGTCGTATGTTTAAAACATTCTCAAAAAAAAAAAAAAAAGAAGCCAGAAGTATACAGTAAACACTGCAAATTTCTAACATGGATTCATTAAATTTCTAATTATAATAATTACAGTTTCAATGCTTGTAACCTTTTATAGAAGTATGTGGATTTTTGTTTGAGAAACATGGCCAGAATTATTTGTCGTGGCAGACTAGACAGGCCAATTTTCTCTATGACTACAAGTTAACCCCAGGGGGGAAAGTCCCCCAGAGTGAAGAGCTCAGTATTGACTTCATACGTGATAATGCAATACAATACAAAACAATTTAATACAATACAATACAATTCATTACAATACACTCTTTTGATTTCATTTTATTCTTTTATTCGAGTATAATGGGATAAGCTCTCGTGTGCTTTTTTTTTTTTTTTTTTTTTTTTTTAATCCAGTCCCTGTGTGTATGCGGTTTTGTAAAATTTGTCATCTGTTCCCACCAGCACACAATGGCCTACTCTTCCGAAAAGCGGAACGGGTTTTAATGTGTGCGCAAGCTGTTATGCGTGCTTTTGCACACGCGGCCTCAGTTTAAAGTCTCATCAGAAGGGTACAGATACATGCAGTACAATACAAAACAATACAATACATAACAAAATAATGTAATAGAACGCATTACTGTGCAGTACAGTACGGTACAGTACAGTGCAGTACAGTACAGTACAGTGCAGTACAATACAATGCAATGCAATGCAATACAATACAATACAATACAATACAATACAATACAATACAATACAATACAATACAATACAATACAATACAACACAACACAATACAACACAATACAATACAATACAATACAATACAACACAACGCAATTGCAATACAATGCAATGAACTCGATACAGTGCAATACAACACAGTACAATATGCACTATGATACAATGCAAAGCATTGTATGTAGCACAATGCAATACAGTATAATGCATTGCAACACAATGCAATATAGCACAGTACAATACAATACAATACAGTGCGATACGTAGTAGACCATACTATACAGAACAGTAGGCTACACGACCGTAGAAAGATATACAATGCAATGAGATGCAATGAAATACTTTATAGTAAAATAAAGATACAGCACAATACAATTAATACAATATAAGACAACACAATACATTATTACAACTTGACGAAATACAATTATTCAGTTAGGCAACAGAGCATTCAGTCACTACATTTAACGTTTCAGAGACGGACAGACAGACAGGCAGACATACAGACAGAAAGAAAGACAGACAGACAGGCAGACAGGCAGACAGACAGAGACAGACAGACAGACAGACACGCGCACGCATGCACGCACACATGCACGCAAAGAGAGAGAGAGAGAGAGAGAGAGAGAGAGAGAGAGAGAGAGAGAGAGAGAGAGAGAGAGAGAGAGAGAGAGAGAGAGAGAGAGAGAAGAGAGAGAGACAGACAGACAGACAGACAGACAGACAGACAGGCAGACAGACAGACAGACAGACAGACAGACAGACAGACAGGCAGACAGACAGACAGACAGACAGACAGAGACAGAGACAGAGAGAGAAAGGGGGGGGGGGGGTGACGGATGGACGGACAGACAGACAGACAGACAGAAAGACAGAAAGACAAGCAAAGAGAACAGGATAGAACAAAAAAACCAAACAACTGCAAACCCACACCCGTTTTTAAAAATCTGCTTTTATTTTCAGAGGGTGAATGCTAGTGGTGTTATCAGACAAAAGATGCAGAGAATGATGTTAATTATCATGGACTAGTAATCATCATGACACATGCCCGACACCTCATCATCAATCATCATTGTCCATGCTGCTTGTACGATACACAAAGGAAATACTGACATTCCTCTGGGTCACGAGAAACAACCAAATAACAAACAACAACAAAAAACCAAACCAAAAAAAAAAGCAACAAAACCCAGTCTACCTGGCATCAATTATGTGACTGATTTAGCTCGTATGAAGTATTGTTCCCCCACTCCCTGCCTCACAGATCAACATAATTATATGAAAGTTGATAATTATACTGCCCCTACCCACCATTTAACATGTATGAAATAATGTTTGCCCTTACCAACTATTATACATGTATGAAATATTGTCTCTCCCTACCTCACCATTTAACATGTGTAAAGTATTGTCTGCTCTTACTTACTATTAAACATGTATGAAATATTGTCTGCCCTTACCCACTATTAAATATGGATGAAATATTGTCTGCCCCTACCTACCATTATACATGTATGAAATATTGTCTGCCCCTACCTACCATTATATATGGATGAAATATTGTCTGCCCCTACCTACCATTATACATGTATGAAATATTGTCTGCCCCTACCTACTATTAAACGTGTATGGAATGTTGTCTGCCCCTACCTACTATTAAACATGTATGGAATATTGTCTGCCCCTACCCACCATTTAACATGTATGAAATACTGTCTGCCCTTAACCATCATTCAACATGTAAGAGATATCCTCACCACCCACCATTTAATTCACAAATATTTATGAGCTATTGTCCTCCCTCTTATCCACCATTCAACATGTTGTATGAGATATGAATGAGACAATGTCCCCCGCTCTTCCCCCTGCCCAGTTCCAAAATTCAATATTAATGGTTTTATCAAATATTGCCTCCCGCACTGCTATTTGATCTGTGTGAAATATTGTTTCCCCATTGCATCCAATAATGTATCAAATATTGTCTCCCCTACCCACCCCCCACCCTTTCTCCCTCCCCACTTCCCACTTCCAGTCTTCTCAACCAACCCTCTTAAGAATTTAGCTTAAGCACTTAAGTGCTTAAGTACAGCCCTTTTCTTTCTTGAATGATCCCTTTCACCCAAACATCTGTTTAGATTTCACAATCATACTGTATACAAGGACATAATTATCGTAGTATTGACATCAGGACACACTTCTTGTCCAGAAACCAATCTGTGCTCAGTATACCAAAAAAATAAACAAGTGTAGCTGCTGATGTGGCGGAGTGGTGAGTGCACTGGATTTCTCTTGCTACTAGAATGTTGTGTGGTTGATTCCTTTTTAAAAGGAAAAGGGGTTTTTGGGGGGGGGGGGGGGGGGGGGGGGGGAGGGTTGTCCTGGCTGGTTTATACTTAGTGTCAAGTTTGTCCCGGAATTTTGGCCTCATTGAAAAAACAGAGGCCCCCCACACATGCACAAAAATGAACATGGTACATGTATACATATATACACGGTATGGATGGAAATAACTGAACATGGCAGTGACGTATGACCAATACGGTGGGAGGGGGGTATGTGTGTGTGTGTGACAAGATGATGATGTTGTTGCTCTACAAGTGCCTGGTCTAGCTCACGCATGTGACTGAACACTTTGGTTGATGGCTTCATGGCTGTGTATGATATGACCTTACTGGACTTTGTTGTCGTATGTCTTACTTTCACTAATTGTAAAAAAAAGTTTTTGTGTTATTTGGTTAACATGACTTGGCCAACACTGCAGGTATATGCATCTCTCGAGCCTGAGAGTCGCTAGGGAAATCTATGATGATAAGCAGAGAGTGCAGTGTAGTCAAAGAAGGTTGGGGCATTATAGTGTCCTTATTATGATGGTCATCGTCATAAAACAAAAGTAAAACTCTGCCCCTGTCTTCGACAGTCTTCAATTGCTAGACGGATAATGTGATGATCACTACACTCCAAGGATGTGGGGACAATCTCAGTCTGACTCCGCAACTAAGCTTTTAGTGTTCTGTCCCTACAGATTCAACCCAGAAACTCCAGTGTTTTTTTTTTCAAAAATACAATTTATTTAGTCCATCCTAGTATTGGTTCCTGTGTGGTAAAACATAGTAGCTCCCTTTTCTTCAACATTGAACAAAAGTTAAGATATCACAGTGCACTCTTTATTGTCCATCGTATTTGTGAACATGGATAACTCACTGTCAGTATTGTCCCAAGTAATTTAAAAAAGTTAACTCTACACAATACCCCATGATGAAAAACAAACATGCTAAAGTACAGTATTTCTATTTAATCATGATTTAGACAGTGCTGGCATTTACATACTTTCAATAAGACTTACACTTTTCTGGTGAAATACATTAACTCAATAACAGTTAATTACTCTATAACTCTGACTTAAAAAAAAAGCTAATTAGGCAAAAGAAAAGAGGACGTCCAGAATAGTGTTATTGACACAACAAAGTATCCATACTTCGTTCTCCTCTGGGCAAAGTGTACAGTGCCAAGATTTCTATGCCTACAGCAAGATTGACAATTTTTTTTTTTTTTAAATCAGGCACTTCTTTGACTTTTCTTGCAGGGTTTAATGAACTCAGCAAACAGGCTGTGAACATAAAACTATTTCACACAAACGACGAATTGCTTGAGTTGTCTCTGGCTTATTCCCGCCAAAACACCAACTACACTATAGCATAGCAACTGCACTCATCTCACAATGTTTCCCGAAGAAAATGAATGTTGTTATCATAGTAATTATCTCATACAAGGCTTCCACTTTTGGTGAGATGGCATGAATGAACAGGAATTTGAAAAGCATTTTATATCTCAGATCAAATAGAACCATGCCATTGTCTCTGCACTTCGCACGATGGGAGTAGTCAGTCTGTTTTCACTATTTTGGGAATGTTATTATCATCTGTATGAAGCTCCGATAAGACAAAGGAGTCATGTATATCAGATCTGTTAAAGCATAACAGACTCCACGGTCCACCACTGAAGTGGCCCAGCAACAATGCAGGGTCACCTCTGGTAAGTAGCACAAAAGCGGCCTATAAACGATAGTTCCTTGCACATTTTCACTGTGGGTAGTAATATTCAAATGAGTGATGTAGAGCTGGCATGTGGGTATAACTATGAAGAAATACAAACAAAGCAACAAAAAAACACCCAAACAAACAATAAATGTCTTTCTAATAACGAACAATGTCTCTCTTAGACCTCTTTTCCTTTCGAGATGTGTCATCCATTTTCATGATCAAACTTCAGTGTGTCAGGTTTATGAAGGGGGATCAGTATTGCTTCGTTGAGTGACTATCTCTTTTTTTCTGTAAAAATTAATTCATTTGCAGTTTAACAGATCCTTCAATACATGACAAGCAATGCAATCATACAGAGAACAGGTTTACAGAACATTCCAGAACCTTGTTGACAGTGAACAGTGCTGAGTGAACACTATGTACAATGGACACAGTTAGCAATTAATATCAACACACCTATAATAGTAATATAATGATGTCGTTAACTTGGCAAGTAAACACACCTCTGCTTTGGTTTCTGGTGCTCAAAGGTGTTTTTAGGTAGCGTGAAGACTGGGTAATTAACTGGTGATTATTATTGAATACAGCTAAGCCAACTTCTGACGGGAGATGTATAAAGGCTCTGAACATAGTTACAATAAATAATTCACGTATTCACAAATGAATCAACAATCCCCCAAATAAAAGCTAAGATAATGATAGTTGCCTGCGCATCATTGTCTGGGGGTAAGATTCACTTTCATCCTCTTTGCTCTATTCAAGTCTTGTTTTCTGTACTTGCTTTTTGCAATAGTCATATATGTATAATGAGCCACTCAAATTAGTGCACGTACACCATGAATATATAACCCTGAGTAGACTTCGAAGAACTTTTTTTAGATATGTATATAAGCACCTCCCCTCCCCCTACCCCCTGAAAAACCAGTTACGATTAAGAACTTTTCATTAGTGTTTGATTAAAAGGAGGGACCAAGTTGTCCCACATGTCATAAGACAATTCATTTGCCAAGAACAACAAAACAAAATTAAAAAAAAAACAAAACAAACTTGCTGGAAAGATAGAGCTATAAACTGCAAGAACCCTAAAGTGATAGATATAAGAAATAGGTTGTGGTTGCTCGTTTGTGTCACAGAACATCAAGTTGGCGAAAGAAGTTTTATTTTTGTTTTGTTGATGGATATAATAGAACACACCAATGACCAACAGGAGGGTTAGCAGATTATACAGCTGAAGTACAAATACAAAGTTGGCCCACACACGTACGTGGCAACATATTGATGAATGACTTCCAAGCTATGATATAACAGCGAGTGTTGTTGCATGACTTCTTTCCACAATATGTGAAAAAATTGTTGTCTTTTCAAGTCATCTTGTCCCCCCCAAAATATTTTGAAATTGACTAGTGCTGTAAAAGGCTGTGGACTTTCCTTACACTCCTCCCCTCCCCCCAAAAAAAAACTGAACAAAAACTGAAACAGAAAATAAAGAAAGTCTAACCTTCTCTTATCTTCACCACTTAATCATCTAAACAAAAATCCAAAACAACAACAAAACCACAGACACAGAGACGCAGAGACAGACACAGACATAGACACACAGAGACAGACACAGACACACATACAACACACACACACACATAAACACACACACAATACACACAACACACACAGACACAGATACACATACACACACACACACACACACACACACACACACACACACACACACACACACACGCACATACACACACACACACACACACACACACACACACACAAACTTCATGCCACAGTCCTGAACATAGTCACGGCAGAGAGGAGGCCAGTCTCTATCAAAGAGAACCAGCACAGCATTGTGGAGGCGTCACTTCCAGCAAACAATATTCATATCTTACGCACCAAAAATCTAGATAGTATGAGGACAACAAATCTGCAAAGTTGGCACCAAAAAAACCCATTAATAAAGAAACAGGGAGGGCACTCACTTGACCAAATCTCAAAGCAAAGTACATCGGTCTATAACAAACTGCAAAGGCATAGGGTAAAACAACGTTAAGTATGGAACAGAGTAACCAACATCAGTATAGAACAAACCACATTGGTAGAGAGAAAACCACACTGGTACAGAGTAATCCACGCTAAAAACATCCCCAATTCATACTTCAAGTCTCCACATACATTCTATACTTCAAGTCTCCCTACTTCATACTTCAAGTCTCCCTATATTTCCAAATTTCATATTCAAGTCTCCCTAATTCATACTTCAAGTCTCCCTAATTCATTTTCAAGTCTCCTTAATTCATACTTCAAGTTCCCTAATTCATACTTCAAGTCTCCCTAATTCAACTTCAAGTCTCCCTAATTCATTTTCAAGTCTCCTTAATTCATACTTCAAGTCTCCCAAATTCATACTTCAAGATCAAGTCTCCTAATTCATATTTCAATAATGTACTGCAAGATCCGTCTAGTATTGAGTTCTGTGCAGGTTGTATAAGATTTTCAGATTTAGTTTGTAGACAACTGTGGGGTATGTCAGGATAGGGCAAAAATGGGACGGTAATATATAGAGAGAGAGAGAGGATAGAGAAGAGAGAGAGAGAGAGAGAGAGAGAGAGAGAGAGAGAGAGAGAGAGAGAGAGAGAGAGAGAGAGAGAGAGAGAGAGATTCTTTTATATCGAGAATAATGGAATAAGCACTCATGTGCTTTTTTACATCCAGTCCCCGTTGTATCAGTTTGTATATTGTCATATGTGTGTTGCGTGTGTCATTGTGTGTGTGTGTGGTGTGTAGAGGTGAGAGTGATGGAGAGAAGATGAGAGAGAGAGAGAGAGAGAGAGAGAGAGAGAAGACAGACAGAGAGAGAGAGAGAGAGAGGAGAGAGAGAGAGAGAGAGAGAGAGAAGAGAGAGAGAGAGAGAAGAGAGTGCTTTGTTTGCTTGGCTTCAAAAGGGCTGTTGACATAGTTTGGTAGGACTCACTATAGACCACAATGAAGGAAATTTACACGGAGTAAAAATCAAGCAAATAAACACCACCTAATAGCTATAAACACTGCATAATTTGCAGATAGTGTCGCTGAAAAAATTTTTTCATACTTCTGTTGGAGTTTGTCAGGGTTGCCTTCTATCTCTTACACTTTTTAACAAATCCTTCTATCGTATCACTGCTGACAGACTCGAAGATCATGTCAACACAGTTGGCAATGCAGGACTAAAAAAAAACTATCATTAAGCCCTCACTAAGCAGATCATGCTGATTTCCTAGCAGGCAGTACACAAGAAAATGAACCAAATGAGCCAAAAAAATAGCCAAATGTGAAAGACAAGACCATCCCTATGAAACGCAAAATAAGGCGTTTGTGTGCATGGGTGTAGTTCACTTTCTTGTATGTGTGTGTATCAGACACGGAACTGACAGTGGATCTCAAAATAAGAATCCGAATCAAGGAAATGGACCGATGTTGCAAGATAAATAGTTATTAGAATCTGTGGATGTAGTATCACCAATAAACAAGTGGGTAGTATATTGCTCCATACGAAAATCTGATGAAATCCCTTTAAAACTATTTCCCACAACACTAAAGTGGGGTATGGCCACACAACAGCATCGCATAGCCGGCTTCAATACAACTATTCCCTGGGAGAATTTGCCTGATGGAGGGATAAAATGGCTAGAAAGAAAAAAAGAACAACCGACCAACAACAAACCCCTCCTCCCCCCCCCAAAAAAAAAAAAAAAAAAAAAGAAAGGAAAAAAAAAGCCGACAAACAACATTCAGTCCCCAAACGAACAGGGAATTTATTTGCAGACAAAATTTTTGGTACACATCAGACGTAAATCTGACAAATGTGGTGAACAACTCTTCACTGTGATGCCCTGACACTCTAACCGGTAAAAGAAGAATTATTAGGACTTTTCTCCGGCAGAGAAGAGAATTCTTAGGATCTTACGGACATGATAGGAAAAACGTCTGTGATACCAAAAAAGTTGTCATTGAGTACACACATACATCAAATACTTTATATGGCAAAAGGCAAGATCATGAATTACTCATGGAGGATAAAGGATTCCTGAAGAGTTTATGGAGTTGTAACTTCAGTTATGACTTTTATAAACATGTCCCTGGTAGCTTGGATTCTTGCCCATTTTACAAGAACTCTTGATGAAAAGAGACAATAAGGAACCCCCCCCCCTCCCCTAATCATCAAGCGAACAAAATACGCATTACACTCCAGTCTGAAATCAGTGACAGATACATACTGATAACTTCACTGGCAAAGAGACTAGGTGTATAATTGTAACAAGAGCAGAACCAGGCTATAGGCGCCCAACAGCAAAAAGTACACAATTTACGTGCACACATTTTGATGGAAGGAGAAGGCCTCTTTAGATTACTGTGCCTTTTGATGACTGTAGTTATCGCTTTAAACAAGCCTCAACGGAGTAAAACTGATATCCAAGAAGACATAAGACGATCAGTAAAAGAGATGGAAACCTTTATAAAAAAAAAAATTACAGACAACTTATGCCACCTGGAACAACAGGTTGAAATAATATATTATGTGATGTTGTCTCCGGTTCAAATTAAAGCTCCACATCTTCTCCCCCCAAAAAACCCCCCACAAAACAACAAGACAAATAAACAACACACCACACACACACACACAACACAACACACACGCACACGTACGTACACACACACACACACACACACACACACACACACACACACACACACACACAACACACACACACACACACACACACACACACACACACACACACACACACACCAACCAACAACCAACCAACCAACCAACCAACCAAATTTACAACAAGAGTAACAACAAAACACAAAAAACAACCCTACCAACAAACCAGCGCAGTATGTACACTTTTCAGAAAAGGTGTTCTGATCTGGAACACTTGATCTGCTGATTTACTGCTGATTTACTATAATTATCATGGTTTATTAAATACCGTGGTCGATAAACAAATAAACCTAGCACGTAGGGGGGGGGGGAGGGAGAATGTGTGCAGAGGGTTAATTTAGGATTTTTTGCGTGAACCAGTATGTACAATTTCAGGCTGTAGTCGGATGCACACAGGCGTCTGTATACTGGATGCTCCATGGAACGCTCTGAGGGGTTGGTTCCGGCCTTAGTGCTGCAGGCTTTTTTTCTACAGCTGCTTTATCTTTCAATGTCCTAAAGGTTTATCCTTTTTTCCAACAACTGGGTTTCATGCAGGCCTGTTTGCGCCTATGACTTTGTAACTGTTCTTCATCAAAGTCACATTAAGGAGGGATTTTTTTTTTACTGGGGTACCATACCAGTTAAGCAGTTAAGTGTGTATCATCATGTCTCTTTATTCACAAAAAAAAGTACCACCAACATAGTAAAAAACCGTGGCACCACCTACAAAAAGGGAAGTAACCAGATTTGTCATGTGTTGGATTATCATTAATTTATAAAAAAAAAGAAAAAGAAAAGAAAGAAAGAAAACATGAAAAGATGGTTTTGGTAGGGGGTGGGTGGGTGGGAAGAAGTCAACCGTTTTTTTTTTGGTTTTTTTTTACAACGATATATTTTTTTATAACGACATACAATACAAAAATAACGTAATATCACAACATATTTGTACGCTTGTTGCTACCATCTCTTGTAGTTTGCTATTGTGTTCATAAAGTGTTCATTTTGCCCAACCAACCACTCTGCCATTTTTTTGGTCAAGACTGTTAAACTAACCACACAACCCCATAACATCACTGGATCAGTCTTTACCAGATATATATAGATATACACAAAACAAGCCTTGTCACTCTGGAAGAAAAAAAAAAACCAACCTTTACAACGTGCTAAAGATTTCAGAGCTAAAAGCATAGGAAACACCAGCCACCTTGGCACAGTGGTTAGTACCCTGGGTTACAGGCTCTGGAGGTCGTGGGTTCAAATCCCATAAGAATCTTGGGAATTTTCCGGACCCCAACTGCTCATTCCTCTGAATGAGTTCACTGTGGGGCTCATTAGCAAGACTGGGACCACGTAGTTGAGATTCACCCACCTTACATAATATAAGAATTAAAAGTATTGCTCAAATCACCTGGCCAACACGGCAGGTGTCTGTATCTCTCGGGCTATGCTGTAATATTCAAGCAATCTCAAAGCACATGAACTTCCATAACAGCATCATCATAATTTCCTTGAATGACTTGACTTGACTGACTAATCTCACCATTGATCATTATGCGATAAAGAAAAATAAAAGTCTTTGATTCGGTGGTGCCAGCTGCTCTGGTCTCACGGTGATCCCAGTTTGGGCTTCCTCGTGTATGAGTTTATGTCGAAGTCTTCAGGGTTAGCGAAGGAGAGAGAGGAGATAGGCGCCGCTCTCAATATGCTGGCCCCTAGATAAGATTAGGTCTCTGATGCCTCGCTCTCCTACGACCGCCTAGGTTTTTGGGACACCTTTACCTATTACCTTTTACTTCAGGGTTGGAGGTTTATAGGAGAAGGTCGTCGGAGGGACGCTGTGGTGACTGTGCCAGGAGAGCATATCACATAGTTTGGCTCCGCGACCGAGATGGGACTTACAAGGCGGTGTTTAGCGTCTGTTAGCTCAGACTAGGCCCTACAGAACACCACCCAAAAGATCCAGCTAGCGGTAGTGCAGGGCCCCTCTGGCTGGTAGCCCCACAGCGGCCTGACATTGATAGGCTCTCTGTAAACTTCTGACCCTGTGGATGCGACCTAACGAGCCAGGGTATGGCTGGGGTGGAGAGATTGAAAGGAATGGCGCGGTAACAGCCGGACCGTTACAGAGGATAAGACAGGTACCCACCCCCCCCAAAAAAAAAAAAAAAAAAAAATCAAGCTAAACAAAAACAAAACAAATCTAAGCTGTTATAAACCTGAAGCTCTCCTTCTTTATCAATCGTATTCAGATCTTAACATAGTTTATTATTATTTTCAATTATTAGGCTGTTTTGTATTAAATGTCGTCTGCATTTTTTTGTTGTTGTACATCACTTTCAGTCACAGCAAACTTCTCTGCGTGAAATTTGGGCTGCTCTTCCTAAGGAGAGTGCGTTGCTACAAGAACAGCATCTTTCATTAGTTCGTCTCTCATCCTCACTAAAAATTCCCCGTTTACATGTATATGGTAGCTGCCAATATTACAGTGTCCAAGGATTTTTTGTTTTATAGTCACGTTAAATGACACCAAAGAAATAGACGCTTTTTTTTTAGTTTCAAAACTCTGTTCTTTGTGTATGATGGTTAAAAAACAACAACAACCAATAATTATTGTAGTCCTGCCTTTGATTAGATAGTAATAATAACAATGATAACAACAATAATAACAATAATACAATATCTAAAAATAATAACTCACACACACACACTCACACATCACACACACACACACACACACACCACACACACACACACCAACACACACACACACACACACACACACACACACACACACACACACACACACACACACACACACACACACACACACACACACACACACACACACACACACGCACGCACACGCACATACACACACACAGAGAAAAAAAATTGTTTCTAAAAAAAGTCATGCTAGACAGCTATATAAGTTGTATGTTCTTATAATGCGTATATAACGCTAATCTTGGTTCAAATTACCAGTCGAATAGTTTTCAAGTTAACAATGTCCACCACGCCTTATTCTCCATACAAACAATCTAAAAAATGATAGAGTAAAAGAATTGATAATGTCCACGCCGTATACTCCATACAAACAATCCTAAAAAAAAAGAAGAGTTAAATGAAAGGAATACGGGAAAAGACGAATACGTATAAATGTTTCATAAAGGGCTTTGTACATACTTTATCTAATATTTGTTTTGATCTATGCATAGTGCAGAAAACAAACAAGCAGACAAACAGACAAATAAACAAACAAAACTATAGGAAACGAAACAAAACAAACTAACACACAAACACATATAATTTTTTTTCTAAAATATAGTTATACTAAACAGCTATATCTCTTAGTTTGTTTTCTTTTTTTTTTTTTAAAGATGCACGTACCCATACATTTGATCGTAGACACACACAGACACACACAACACACACAGACACACACACACACACACACACACACACACACACACACACACACACACACCACTCACACACCACCACCACACACTCACACACGACTCTCACTCACTCACTCGCTCACTCACACACTATAACTTTATGTGATTCACATGTATGATAAAAGGTCGAACATACAATGACAAATAATTAAATTCAATATTTTTTGGAATCAAATAGCAACCAACAACCAAAAACAAAAACAAAAGCAAATCCAAAACCAAAAACAACAACAAAAAGCAAAAACAATAGCAACACAAAAACTTCAATATTTCATTTTTTTCAGACACTACAAAAGTGCGTAATAATTCTTTTGTTTTGTTTTTAAATGCTGAGGGCATTGGCATTTTGCGGTTATGTTAAAAACGTGTTGTAAACATTCGAGACTGAGGAAGCTAAGCGTGGTTATATATCAATTTGTAGAGGGGGGGGGGGGGGGGGGGGGGGGGATAGAATTTGTGACATACTATTTTTATATGTGACTTAGGCAAAAATATAAAAAGCTAAATACGTCTTGCATTGATATTTCTAAATAAAAAGAAAAGAAATGAAACGAAAAACCCAAACCCCTGCAACATAAAAGCATGAAAAACTATAAACAGAATTTTATTTGCTGTAGTGAACTTAAGTTGCTTATTGTTTCTGTTGTTGTAGAAGGCAGGGCGGTGGAATAGCTTCAAAGCTCTTCAGTGGAGAAAATTAGATCTTCTTATTTTGTGGACGCAGTTCCCTCAGATTTTGTAGAGAAATATTTTGTATAAGACATTATGATTAATACCCGTGGAAAGTTTTGTACATCAGTGTTGACACAAATAGGAAGAGATTTATAGAGAGTGATGCAGTTTGTTGAGGTGGGGACTACAGTTTTATTATACCTACTTCATTTTATTTCACGTTCTCGATAGCTCTACCGACCACGAAAGCCAAATCAGGAACTGTCACCTCTTTAGTTTCAGTGGTTCTAGTGACTTTAACTTCAAGGTCAAAACAACACACTTATCCATTAAATTTATCCAAACACGTCCAACTGAATCCGCACCCCCCACCCTGTAAATGATAAATTACAGAAATCTTTAAATCCTGAAGCCACTAAAACCAGGCCATGTTGAGGATGCCTACCCTCTTGCTTAAAATCAATCATTATCCTCGGGTTACAAAACAGCGTAAAATGAGATTGTAAAACATTTCAAAGTACTAACTAAAACAGACATAAAAAATACCATTATTATGTACAAATACCGCTGCAGACTGGACATGCTGTGCCCATCCCAGCGTTTTCATACCACTGCCTGGTCGCCAGAACAAAACAATAAAAGCAAAAGGTCAAAAAAACAAAACTGGGTTTTTTTTGTCAGACTTGCTTCATAAAAAGGCAAGGAAATGGACTGGGAAGACAACAACATAAGCAAGAGAGAGACAGAAAGGTAGCGAAAAAGACCAAACCAGAGTGACAGGAAAGACAAATGTGACGCTCCACAACATAAGGAGTCGCATTGCACCTGGGGTCAATTTTTAGTTATTGACATGCTTATTCATTTGCAATGAAATGGCTATACAACACAAAAAAACAGACTGAAAATCGAACAATTCTATCAAAAGTTATTACAAATTGAAATGATAGACTGCAGGAAATCTCAAAATGAGAAACTGACAAGTTTAGCATCCTAATAGGTGGTCAGAATGAGGGCTTCGCTATTTCCAAAGCACATTTAAAGACAAAAGGAAACAACATTATGCCTTGATATTTCACTGACAAGGTAGAATAAGGGCTATAGTTTTATAATAAAAAAAATCTCAAAATCGACAACCTCACCCCCACCTGCCTTCAATGACTCCTAGCGGAAAAGTGGATTATGTGCTAAGCGACTCATTTCGTGGTGGAGCGTCACAAATTTCTCACAGCGAAATAAAAGAAAATGGGGGTGTTATTTATACTGAAAGTCCCCCCCCCCATCCCCAAGGGGTGGGGGGGGGGGGGGGTGATTTTTATCCAAACTGGGATGTTCACATGCCTGTTTGATCAAAGTATGATCTAAACAATGGTATAACCCAGAGAGAGAGCTAACTGACGGGTTTTTTTTTTTTGGCGGGGTGCTATTACCATTGATGGGGTTGGTGTAGGGTGCGTTCTTCTACAGTTCGTGGTTATTCCTTATGCCTTTGATATTTCTGCAAGTTAGGGTTATTAGTTTATATTCATCAGAACTCTCAAGATCGTACAACCTCACCCCCACCTCCTTTAATTGATCCAGCGGTAAAGTGGATTATTCTACGACGTTCGTGGTGGTATTCGTTCCATATTTTGTAAAAGAAATCTGGTGTTAGTTTACAAATCCCCCCCCCCCCCCCACCCCAATGAGTGAGGTGGAGGGGGGTGCGTTTTATCCAATATCGCGATGTTATTGCCTGTTGATCAATATGATTTGTAAGAGACTTGCAACTGATCGGTTTTTCTTAGAGCGGCCCTTACCCATTGATGGGTGGTGTAGAGTGCGTTCTTCTACAGTTCGTGGTTAGAGTGATTCTTCACGTTCGGTATCCGTTATATTTTGTACAGACTCTGCACATGATCAGTTTCACCCCCCCCCCCCCCCCCCCATTGATGCAGTTCGTGTACAGTGCGTTCTTCTACAGTTCGTGGTTATTCCGTTCTATATTTTGTACAGACTCTGCACATGATCAGTTTCACCCCCCCCCCCCCCCCCCCCCCAATTGATGCAGTCCGTGTAGAGTGCGTTCTTCTACAGTTCGTGGTTATTCCGTTCTATATTTTGTAGAGACTCTGCACATGATCAGTTTCCATTGCTTGGGCCATGTTTCCTGCTGCTTGGATTGACAATTACCCCCCCCCCTCCCCCCCCATGCCCACCTACTCTCTCTCTCTCCCTCTCTGTGTGTAGGTGTGTGTGTGTGTGTGTGTGTGTGTGTGTGTGTGTGTGTTGTGTGTGTGTTGTGTTGTGTTGTGTTGTGTTGTGTTGTGTGTTGTGTTGTGTTGTGTGTGGTGTGTGTGTGTGTGGTGTTGTGTGTGTGTGTGTGTGTGTGTGTGTGTGTGTGTGTGTGTGTGTGTGTGTGTGTGTGTGTGTGTTGTGGTTGTGGTGTGTGTGTGTGCATAGGTGTGTATGAGAGAAAGACAGAGACAGAGAGACTGACGGAGACAGAGACAGAACGGGAGAGACAGATACAGAGAGACAGATAGAAAGCATAATAATAATAATAATAATAATAATAATAATAATAATAATAATAATATAATAATAATAATAATAATAATATAATAATATAATGATACTTCTACAAACAATAACAGTCATGATAATGACAATAGTAAAGATTATTGCACTTGTAATCGAATAACGTCCCCAGGCCTATAATATGCCTGCAATAATTATATTCTCAATACATCAGCGGAGGTACATACACCACATACACTCCACACATCAAAAGCACCCTCGCTCCCCCAAACGCAAACAACAGTGCAGAACACAATGATCACGATAAAGCAAACACAAC
Organism: Stramonita haemastoma; assembly: GCA_030674155.1. Classification (NCBI taxonomy): domain Eukaryota; kingdom Metazoa; phylum Mollusca; class Gastropoda; order Neogastropoda; family Muricidae; genus Stramonita; species Stramonita haemastoma. Next base: position 14,551,135 of record CM060325.1, on the reverse strand, counting down.
GAGAGCAGACGCTGAACATATGATCAATGGATCGGTGGTCTAGGTGGTCACGCGCCTTGCCTAGAAAGCAAAAAGTCCGGGTCGGAGTGTGCGGGTTCGTACCCGTTTGGACCCAGAACTTTTTCCCCATCCATTAGACCTGAGTGGTGGCCTGGGCGCTAGTCTTTCGGATGAGACGATAAACCGAGGTCCCGTGTGTTACACATCACTATTTAGCGCACGTAAAAGAACCCACGGCAACAAGGGGGTTGTCCCTGGCAAAATTCTGTAGAAAAAAGCCACTCTGATTAGGGAAACAAATACACTTGCATGCAAGAAAAAGAAAAAAAAATGGGTAGGCGCTGCACATGTGGCGACGTCGCTCTCCCCGGGGAGAGCAGCCCCGAATTTCACGCAGAGAAGTCTGCCGTGAATAAAGTGGTACAAAATACAAATACAAAAATACACATTCAATTGAGGAGGATGGAGTCTGTATTCATTTAAGCTAAGATCTCTTTGTTACTGATCACAGGGTTACAAAGAAAAAACCTCTGATACTTAGCGGTATATTTTAATACGTTTGGATAGTTGGGGTGTGTGTGTGTGTGTGTGTGTGTGTGTGTGTTGTGTGTGTGGTGTGTGTGTGTGTGTGTGTGTGTGTGTGTGTGTGTGTGTGTTGTGTGTGTGTGTGTTGTGTGTGTGTTTATTTATTTATTTATTTATTCTTTTATTTCGAGGATAATGGAATAAGAACTCTGTGTTGCGTGTGTATGCAGTTTTGTCAGTTTTGTCATCCGTTCCCACTGGCACAAAATGGCCTAACCTTCCGAAAAGCGGAACCGGTTCTAACGTGTACACAATATGTTCTGCGTGCGTTCGCACACGGCGCCTCGGTTGATAGTTCCATCCAAAGTATTTGATGGTGGTGCAGGGGGGGGGGTGGGGGGTGGGGGTGGGGGGGGGGACAGCACCGATGTTAACTTCAGAGGAAAAATCCTTTTGAACAAAATAAAACCCGGGACAGCAGATCACGAGCGCATCATTCTGACCACCAGGCTATCACGTTTTTCATATATATATATATATATATATATATATATATATATATATATATATATATATATATATATATATATATATTATATATATATATTATATTGTGTGTGTGTGTGTGTGTGTGTGTGTGTGTGTGTGTATTAGTTGGACATTCCAGTGTATGTGTGCGTGTGCATCTGTGTTGCTCTATGCTTGTACAACATTTACATCGCAGCATATCAGTTGTGTTTCCATGGTACAACATAAAAAAGACATACTAGAAGAATCTGACTTTAACTGGGTTTGAAGAAAACAATAATTTACAGACATGAATACATTGTGTACAAAATAACACTTTTCTTGTCAGAAATGGCGATGTGAAATTGAAGTAAGTAGCAACGTTTTTTTTTTCTTTTCCTAAAAATGTTTCAAAATTTCAAAACGCATTTTGGAGAGAAGACGCATATTTTTTTTAGAATACCCGATATCTGTGTGTATCCTCTATTCACATGTAGATGCTCTAATCATAATTACCAACTGAAGTGGATCGCCATTTTGCCATTCCAGGTAAAAAAAAAGGAAGATGTGGTATGTTTAAAATCAGTGATGAAGGTTCAATTCCATATGAAAAACCGATATTTGTCTAAAATGTCTTACTCTGAATTCAGTTTATAATTCTAGTTGACCGGCATCTTCTGTTGATTGGAAAGACATGGGTCAGCTGTTCAAATATATTAGATTGTTTAAAGCTGCGTAATAAGTTGATTTACACACTGCAGAGAATTCTTGTTTGTTATAGGTTTGCTTCTTCTTCTTATCATCATTACCCGGTGTTCAGCATTCCTTCACACTCCTAAAGAGGCAAAAGGAAAAAAAAAATGTAGTTCGACTTAACAGTGGTGAGAACGTAAACTACAGTCTCTGTTATCTGCCAGTACAGTGCCAATCAATATTCCTCAAGATTATAAAAAGTTCCTGAGTATGAGTTTTGTGGAATTTATGTGTAAGGAATTTTCTAATTTCAATTCCTGTTACTTTTAGCTTTTTTGTTCTGCTTGTCACTTCTTTCTGGCTTATTTTCTGCCTTGCCGGTCCATTCCTTGTTGGTTTGTTTGTTTTTCCCCCAAGAGAATATCGTGCTTTTCTTCGTTCTGCCAAACTCTGTGACAAAATTTCTGCACCATAGTAATGTGGAAATGATGTAGTCAGATTGTAAACACTGAGAAGGGCGTAGGCTGTGCATTATGAAATATTATTTGTTATACTTTATGTCATATAGAATTATGTGTTTCTTTTTACTGGTTTTTTGAGCATCGTTTTAACTCGTCTCCCGATTTTCACGAGACTGTAACATAAACAGTGGGGACATAATTGTCTCCCCAGCGCAGCGAAAACTAATCCTGTTTGCACCAACAGTTTGTAATGATTGTATAACCCTAAATCATAATCCCTGTCAATGTACAGGTCACCGAGGATCGATGTGCCCCCAGCACTGATTATTACTGCCCTTATGTTGTTGTGGACTCCATAACAGTAGTGATATCCCTGATCATGGCTTTCTCAGTCAGCTGGACAGTTCATTAATAACAACATCAATATCAATAAATAATAAAAGATGACTTCAAGAGCACGCATCCACCCTGTCGCTTATAAGAGGTGAGTGAAGGCTGTTTCAGAATTCGTAGACCCCTTTCAAATTCTCTCTCTTTGTAGTCCCCTCCTAATTGTCTCCCTTCGCAGTCCACTGTCCTCATTGGTCTAAAGCAAGAAAAGAACCATAACTGCGCCACCTGCCAATGTGCAGCAGTTAGGCTGTATTGTCACACTGAGTTGTTCGGCATGTCAGGATTTCACAGCTGTGCTGTCTGCCATAAGTTTAACACTCTCTTCAGCACAATAAATAAAATATCCAAACTCTGATGTTTATGACAGTGATACTTATTTCACGCATACACATGCACACACACAAACACACCCACGACACACACACACACACACGCATGCATACACACACACACACACACACACACACACACACACACACACACACACACACACACACACACTGTCTATATCACTTTTTGTGAAGAGACGTAAAATGAAGACCACCACCACACACACACACACACACACACACACACACACACACAACACACACACACACACACACACACACATACACACACACACACACACACACAACACACACACACACACACACACACACACACACACACACACACACACACACACACACACACACACACACACACTTGTCTTATATCACTTTTTTGTGAAGAGACGTAAAATTGAAGACCACACACACACACACACACACACCACACACACACACACACACACACACACACACACACACACACACACACACACACACACACACACACACACACACACACACACACACACACACACACACACACACACACACAACACACACACACAACACGCACACACAACACACAACACACACATACACACACACACACACACACACACACACACACAACACACACAACACACACACACACACACTCACACACACACACAACACACACATACACACACACACAAACATGACAGAATGATTCAGTGTCTTCAAGCTTGTCTTTTAGCCCCTGTCATACAGCGAGTGAAAATACAAAATAATGAGATGTTTTGTCAACGCCTGGCCAGTTTTTGGACATGTCCCTTACACTTTTTTGTGTGTTCCTCGGCGAGAGCACCCAGATTCACTAACCGTGAGATTTGGGTATACGACCGTTTTTTTACCCCCCATTAACGTAGCAGCGTTTCAACTTTGGGAATGACATCTAAATACAACACCAATCTGCGTGCGTTTATTTTTTTATTATTAAAAAAAAAGTTATTTCCCCATTCCCTCGGACACAAATGGCCTTCTCTTCCAAAAGGCGGAACAGGTTTTAACGTGTGCACAAGATGTTTTGCGTGTGTCCGCACACCGGACCTCGGTTTATAGTCTCACCCGGTGGTGGTTCAAACCTGGGGCCTTAGATCAGGTATTCGGCGCTCTAACCACCTGGCTTATCTGTCCCCGTGTCACAAAAAAATAGGAGAACTACTACATGAGGATGATAATTATACGAATGTACAGAGGAAGAAGACAACTCCCCTGCTTCAACCTCTGATCTCTTGTTTCCATGCATAAAATGAATAATAATTATACCAACACAAGGCGGCGGACAACATCTACAGGAGGTGGAAGCATATCCCCCATCATTTTAGATCGTTTTTTCAGGTGTACCCTACCCAACAACCACACAGGTTATGTGACACCTTTTCTGTGACGCGTACACCATGAAGGCAGCATGTATACATGTAAGGGACATGATCGTGTAACGGGTTGAGGTGTTGAATGTGACTGACTTCCCATTGCGTGACACGTTGCTTACGTCATTCAAAAACCACCACCACCACAACAACAACAGTAACAACAAATGACGCGGTTACAATTGGTTCAGGAATCAGTCTAACTAAATGAATCTTCCTCATTCAGGTATAGTGTTTTGCACACACAGTACTCTCACTCATCTGCCTCACAGGGATGTCGTTTGAAATAAATACATCTCAAGAAATGAATAGCTGTGCGTATAATTATATACTTTCTATCCGCTGGTGCCATAATAAACTGAAAAAGAAAAAAGAAAAATTCCCCTGATGCGGCAAAAAAAAAAGTGCAAGTTGTGACATTTTTGTTCCTTAGGTGAAAGATAATGGGAACAGCGAAGAAAGGAAAAAAAAAAATTATGAGGACAGAGACGTGTCATTCTTTCTCTTGATCACTCATGGACAATGCAAAACAATCCATATTATTATTTGTTCCATGCACTGACTATATTTTTTTTGCTTTGGGGGGGGACTGTACATACAGCGAAAAGTGATGTCTACATAACTGAACCACGAGAAAACATCAAATATTTTTGTTGTTGTAGACCTACATGCTGCGAGTGTGTGCGTGTGCAGGCACTCGTGTCTGTCCTTGAAGAATTAGCACCAGACCTCTCTCAGAGAAGAATGAGGCCCCTCCTCCTCCTCCTCCTCGTCCTCCCACACACCAAATCTCTGCTGACGGTCAGCGGAGTCCTGTAGTCCAGTTTTACGCAAAGTAGACCACTGGTCAGTCCGAAATAGTTTGGGGATACCAGCCGCACATAGACAAATCCAGGTTCCCCGCTTTCACACACATAACTAGCCATTCTGCTGAATGGTTTGGTTCTGAAGGGAATCACTCGAGAACTACTCTCGCACACATACGGGTTAGATCCTGACCACGCAGACGACAGGTAGACAGTCCACCTGGCACAGGTGAAGAAGTGAAGGTATGATAACTACAGTGAAGTGGGATCAATGTAGGCTTCCGAACTTAATTAAGGTGAGTAAAGAATCCAAACTTCATATTTGACGGTTTGTCTTTTTTGGAAACTCTTTTTTTTTTTTCCAAACAAGGTCACTTGATGAAGCAGACACTGTCATGAAGCATCCTTCATGGCATCTGCTGATGATCTTTGGTGGCTGATGAATGACAGTTATGAAGAATCGAACCCAGTCCATCAGGAGAGACCCACAGTGGGTAGGCTGCTCCAACCAGCCATGTCTGGCTAAGTTGTTGTCAGAGTCATCATTCCGTGCTCAAGAAGCCATTCTGGGGGGAGTTCTCCCTGACAGCAATTAGACAAAATACGGGCCAATGTAATGAGCTTTGCTTTGATATTACTCAGTTAAATAATCATGGACCATAGTGCTGGTGCTACATACGCCAGTCTGATGGCAAACAATCACAGTAGTCATTTAGCTATGTGTAATAACAACCACGGTCATTGTTTTTTGTGTGGGTTTTTTTTTATCCCCGCATGTTCATGAAATACTGAAATATGAAACAAAGTGAAGACAGTTGTTCAAACATAACACGTGTTCAAGTGCTCTTTCCTTCCGTCTCCCGAACCCGTCCACACCGTGAAAGGAAAGGTGCTTTGATGAAACCAGCGTTGTCTGACTTCATGTTGCCGCCCAGTGAAGCTAGAGATCCAAAACCCTCATACCCACAGAAACATCAACCTGCTAATAGTAGTGAAGATCATGTCGGCAGTGCAGCGTGCTTTGCTGGTTCATTAGTGATTCGCCAATAAACGATACAAAAAAATAAAGCATGTTGTGAAAAACATCCCCTTCCCCTCCCTCCCTCCTTCCCTCCCACCGTCCTGCCAAAAAACAAAGCAGGCAGAATCACCTTCCCCCCACCTCCTACCCCCCTCCCCCCCCCCCAAGATGCTCCAACTGCGAGAAACAAGAGGCATGGCTTTAAGCTGAGAATACTGTTCCAGTTGCAGGATTGTAGAGCTGTGGCTGGTTGTTGTGACTGTTCATACTGAGCTTTGTCAAGCACTGGTAGTAGTAAGGGGAAGGGCATTTACACCCTCAGCCATCACACTGCCCACGGATGCATGCTAGAGACACAAAGTCCACAAGTCCGCAGTCAGTGGGACTGAACGCTACGTGTGTTAAGACCAGATCTTGGACCACCCTGGGAATGAACTGATGGTTGTGTTGGTTCTGAATCATCACACTGGCTCCCTTTTTAACTGCAACTTACCGGTCAAAGATGTGCTGTGCATCAGGCTTCTCTGTGCTATTTTGGAGGTAAGCATGACGATTCCCAACGTGTCCTCTTTGGACTGGATGGCGGGGCAAAACAAATCAGTCTCATGTTTCAAGTATGGGAAAATAATAGCAATACCAGACAGACCCCTTGAAAAAATGGTTTTGGGAACCAAATCACAGAAAAACCATGCGTTTCTTTTTTCCTATGTTGAGGGGAAAACATGAAATAAAAATCTACAGAAAACGTGTTTTGTCCAGATCATTGGCACACAACTATAAGCCCAGCTACTCAAAATGAACGAAACATTGCCCCTTCACGCTGACAGAAGCAGGAGACATTTGTCCACGCCATACAAGGACAGACAGAGCCTGAGCTAATTTAGCTGATAAATACAAGGATCAATCTGTAGTTGACACCCAGGCCTAATACCACCGGACATTGCAGAACTGGAACAATACACGGTCTACAGATTTAGGCACATGGTATCAGTCACACAGAAAACCAAATAATTGAACTCAAAGGTAGAACATTCCACAAGTCTGCCCAGCTGAACGTCCTATGCATTTGACATTACTTTCAAAGCACACCTTGACACAAAGCCTCCATGATGAAATCATGACACCCAGATCCTTGTAAATGAGATGCTACACGCAGAGTCAACCTTTTGTTGTCACCAGTTTGCACGTAGAACTAAAATCAACAAACTTTTCTAGGCTCACATCGATGCCAAAAGAATTTCATGGCTTTGAAAAAAGAAAAACACTTTCAATACGATGTTGGCATTACAGACAATGTCAGGAAACTCTTGACAAATGAACAACACTTGGGAGTTAGCTTGGCAGTTGGTCCCACAGGGAAAAATGAGCTCTTGGTACACCAGCAACACTGGTGTTGTAGTTAGTACTTAGGCCACGCTCAAAGTTAATAAAATAAAACCTAAGGGTCATGAACAAAATATTTGCTGAAGAAGAAAACAAAACCAACAACTGCCGTGCTACTCGTGTGAAACCGCATAGGCAAGTTCTGCACAAGACATGGCAACATTTGCTGACCTAGTTGTTCTCCACTCTGTTGCACAGGTGGAAAGCTCTCTTGTGGATCCTGAACATGAGGCTTCAAAAGGCCTACTACTCCCCTCTGACGGCGGTCAACACTCTCCCTCTCCCACACAGCCTTTTCCTTTTGAGCCGCTCTTAGGTTGTTGTTTTTTTCTCTCAGCACAGAGAGTGCAGACACGAGACAGGCAAACACACTGGACATGGGGTGAGAGAGGCAGGGAGGGAGGGCGAGAGGGATGGAGGGAGGGAGGGAGGGATGGGCGGACATGCCAGGCGCGGTGCTATACGTTGGTGGATTCGTTGTAATCGTCCAGGTTGATCACAATGCGCTTGGAGGCCGGGTTGGGGGAGGAGGGGATGGAGTCGTGGGGGAGGTCGTCCTTGATGGCGGCCTCGGTCATGGCGGAGAGCTTGTGCTGCAGGTGCCTGTTGCCCAGCTTCATATTGCGCTGCTTCAGCAGCTCCAGCTGCGTGTACAGGCGCCGGAACTCCTCCTGCCCACCCAAGGGAAACAACCAGCGATTAGTTAGGTAGGAACTGTCAAAGTCTAGCCTGAAATTGTTTCCTTTCCTGTCAATCTGTTCAGGGGATAAGAGGATTGTATAAAAATGTCAAGAAACAAAAGTATAACTGAACAACTTAAGCTGGCACGGACTGTTCAACCACAATGTATTCAACTATGGTAGTTCATTGTCTGTTTATCTTGTAGTCATGCCCTCTCTGTGGAAGAGCAACCCAGAATTCATGCAGAGACATCTGCAGTGACTTTAAATAGTATACAATACAACACAACACAACACAACCCAATACAATACAACCAAATACAATACAATATAATACAATACAACCCAACACAAACCAACACAATTCAATACAACGCAGCACATTATTTATATTGTGGAGACTGCATAGCAGTGACGTTCAAAGCAGATTTCTCTGCACGAAAGGCAGTCAGTCATATACTGACTTCAGATGATTTTTTTTCTGCCTAAATGGAGAGCTACATGTTGTGATACCAAAAGCTTCTGCTGGATACAGACTGTCTCACCACAACAGTTCAATGCCTAACAACATTGTAGTGTAGGCCTTAGCTGTTGGCTGACTTCAATTACTGACACAGCTTTTGGTATGGGCCGTATTCTCCTGTTTAAAATAAACAATGCAGGGTCACTTTCCTGTTTATATTTTTTTAAGAATATTAATCCCGCATTCAACTGTAACATCCCACCTCATCCCAAACTTACCTGTGGATAAGTTTAATAATATATTTTTTTAAAAGCCTACACTCACCCATATCCTCCTCCCCTCAACCTCCCTCCCCAGCCCACTCATCCACTTCCATTATCCTCGATATAAAATATAAATAAATAAACTCACCTGTATATCTTTCTCCAGGAAGCTCTCGCACTCCTCCTCCTCCCCCCGGCTGTCCCCGAAGCCCCCGTTGGAGGAGACGGGGTTGGTGACGGAGGTGGGGGGTTGTTTGATGCCGCCCTTGTTGTACTTGGAGCCTCGGCTGATCATGGTTGTGCCCCCTGACTGCGAGGTGTGCTCCTTGCCTCGGTACTTGTACACCAAGTAGGCCTGAGGACAGAGAGAGAGAGAGAGAGAGCGGTGTGATCATTATTTTCAGCACGTTTTGGGTGCGTGTGTGTGTGTGTGGTGGGGGGGGGGGGGGGGGGGGTAAGTGTGTTGTGTGGTGTGTGGTGTGTGTGTGTGTGTGTGTGTTGTGTGTGTGTGTGTTGTGTGTGTGTGTGTGTTGTGTGTGTGTGTGTGTGTGTGGTGTGTGTGTGTGTGTGTGTGTGTGTTGTGTGTGTGTGTGTGTGTGTGTGTGTGTGTATGAGTGTGTGTGTGTGTGTGTGTGTTTGATTGATTGATTGATTGATTTATTCTTTTATATCGAGGATAATGGAATAAGCACTCTTGTAATTTTTTTACATCCAGTCCCCGTGTGTATGCAGTTTTGTAAATGTCATCTGTTCCCACCGGCACACGATGGCCTACTCTTACGAAAAGCGGAACAGGATTTAACGTGTGCGCAAGATGTACTCTGTGTGTGTGTGTGTGTGTGTGTGTGTGTGGTGTTTGTGTGTGTGTGCATGATTGTGTGTGTGTGTGTGTGTGCATGATGTGTGTGTGTGTGTGTGTGTGTGTGTGTGTGTTGTGTGTGTGTGTGTGTGTGTGGTGTGTGGTGTGTGTGTTGTGTGTGTTGTGTGTGTTGTGTGTGTTGTGTGTGTGTGAGTGTGTGTGTGTGTGTGTGTGTGTGTGTGTGTGTGTTGTGTGTGTGCCTCGGTACTTGTACACCAAGTAGGCCTGAGGAGAGAGAAAGAGCGGTGTGATCATTTCAGCACTTTTTGGGTGTGTAAGGTAAAAGGTAAAGGTGTGCCATAACCTAGGTGGTCGTAGGGAAGCGAGGCATCAGAGACCTCAGCTTCTCTAGGGCGTCAGCATATTGAGGGCGGCGCCCATCTCCTCTCCCTCGGTGCTTTACCCTCCCTGGCCCTAAAGAGGGCAGGTAACCATTTACAGCTGGGTGAACTGGGGGGACTGCACTGAAGCCAAGGCGCGCAAACGGTCACCCATCCAACTGGTAACCACGTTCGATGCTGCTTGACATTAGCAGGGGGAAAGTATATGGTTCATAAATAAAGTACAGGTAAAGGTGTCCCATCACCTTTGCAGTCGCTGGGAAGCGAGGTGTCAGAAGCCTCAGCTTCTCTAGGGCCTGTACCTTGAGGGTTTGCGCCCATCTCCTCTCCCTCGCTGCTTTACCTTCCCTGACTCTCAAGAAGGCAGGTAGCTAAGCTGAGTGAACTTGGGGATTGCAATGAAGCGAACTGTCTCCCCACTGTGAAGCAACCACGCCCCACGCTGCTTAACCTTAGCTTACAGAGAGTAAGTGTTGTGACCATTGAGCTATCCCATTACCCATGTTACGTAAGAGTGAAAAGCTTGAATGACTTGTTTTGGTAAATCTGGGGATTTTATTTAATGTTCATTTTATAAAGG
>CM060325.1:14532916-14535416 GCA_030674155.1 Stramonita haemastoma | reverse complement strand
CCAAACCACCCAAACCACCCATGCAGCCCATCTCACCCTGCACGACAGTGGGTGTGCCGGCCACAGTTCTGGCGGTGAGGTAGACAGAGAAGACGAAGACGATGACGATGAGTCGCTTGATGAGGTCACCGTCTGAGATCTTGATCCTCTGGGCTGACCGCACTCGGAACACCACCGATATTCTGCAGGCATTAGGCACGCACACGTACATTTATGAACCGCCGCTTTAGTCTAGTGGTTAGGGCGTTGAACTCGTAATCTAAAGGTTGCGGGTTCGATCGCAGCTTTCGGCTATGGCGTTGTGCCCTTGGAAAAGGCACTTTACGGTTATTTTCTCACCCCACCCAGGTGTAAAAGGGGGTACCAACCTTGTGTTGGGGGTTAACCCTGCGATAGACTGGCGTCCTATCCAGGGGGGGGGGGGGAGTCTATGACTCTCAGTCGCTTAACGCCACAGAAACCGGGATAAGCACCGGCCTGATGAGCCTTAGGCTCGGGACAGACTTTAACTTTTATGTACATTATGAGGGCAGGCAGGTAGGTAGGGAAGTATGTGGGTACATCGTGCGCGCGTGTAGTTTTATGTATTTAGGTAGGTAGGGAGGGAGGGAGGTAGGGAGGGAGGGAGAGAGGGAGGAGGTAGGGAGGTAGGGAGAGAGGAGAGGGAGGGAGGGAGAAAGAGGGAGGGATGGAGGGAGGGAGGGAGGTGAGAAAGAATGTATGTAAGGATGTGCGTGCACGTGTGGTTTACACTCGCATGTATGTATGCATGCATAATATACATGTTGGCAAGCAGGGAAGTGTTCATAAATGCGGGTGTAAGCACGCAGACACAGACAGACAGACAGACAGACAGACAGACAGACAGACAGACAGACAGACAGACAGACAGACAGACAAACAGACAGACACACTCACACACACACATAGACACAGATGCACACACACACACACACAAAAACATACACGCACGCACGCACGCACACACGCACGCACGCACACACATATACACACACAGTACATTCCATAACGAGTGCTCTTAGAGAAAAACAATATTACTCCTCCCCACCCCTCCACCCTCCCAAGTAAAAAAAACACCAAAACATTATTTTAAAGGCGGTTCTTTTTCTCATTTCTTTCCTTGTAACTTTTTCTGGCAGACACTCAAGTAGATTTTACAGTAGGAATCTTACCACACAAAAGAAACCCTTCCACTTTGCTTAAAAAAAAACCCTTTGTGTAGAGATTTTTGTTCATCAGATTCAGCTGTGAGGTTCACTGAAGCTAAGATTTTTGCATATGCTATCGATTTTGCCCTCCATTAAGGTAGCCGCATTCCAACTTTGGGAATATCTGAGATGTTTGATTTGATTTGGGGGCAATTTTATTTTTTAGTGTTTGCCAGCCTCGAGTCTATTGACAGAGTTTGATTTCATGAGTGACTTCTCCTTGAAATCCGTGAGGAATCGTGGGAGTGCTTGTAAAAGGTAAAAGGTAAAGGTGTCCCATAACCTAGGCGGTCGTAGGGGAGCGAGGCATCAGAGACCTCAGCTTCTCTAGGGGCCAGCATATTGAGGGCGGCGCCCATCTCCTCTCCTTCGCTGCTTTTCCTTTCCCTGACCCTAAAGAGGGCAGGTACCAATTTACAACTGGGTGAACTGGGGGGACTGTACTGAAGCCAAGGCTCGCAAACGGTCACTCATCGAACTGGTAACAACGCTCGATGCTGCTTAACTTGACTGGGGGAAAGCGAGTGCTCTGACCACTGAGCTATCCCGCCCCCCAAGTGCTTGTACTGAGTGTTTTCAAGCTGTGTGTGGTGGTTAATTTAAGCCTGCCAAGGCACACCCGGGGTACCCCTCTCCAGCAAACAACATTGAGTTCAAGTCCAAATTCTGCAGTTTTTTTCTTTGTTTGTTGGGTGTGTGTGTGTGTGTGTGTGTGTGTGTGTGTGTGTGTGTGTGTGTGTGTGTGTGTGTGTGGTGTGTGTGTGTGTGTGTGTGTGTGTGTGTGTGTGTGTGTGTGTGTGTGTGTATGTGTGTGTGTGTGTGTGTGTGTGTGAGAGGAGAGAGAGAGAGAGAGAGAGAGAGAGAGAGAGAGAGAGGAGAGAGAGATGAGAGAGAGAGAGAGAGAGAGAGTGTGTGTGTGTGTGAGTGTGTTTATGTGTATGTGTGTATATGAGTGTACGTGTATGTGTTTGTTGTGTGTGTGTGCGTGCGTACCTGCGCGCGCGTGTGTGCTTTTATGTATGTGCGCGCGCACGTGCGTGCGTGTGTGTGTAGGTGCGTGCGTGTGTATGTGTGAGTGCATGCATGCATGCATGCATGCGTGCGTGTGTGTGTATGTGTGTGTATGTGTGTGTGAGAGAGAGAGAGAGAGAGAGAGAGAGAGAGAGAGAGGAGAGAGAGAGAGAGAGAGAGAGAGAGAGGAGAGAGAGAGAGGAGAGAGAGGAGAGAGAGAGAGAGAGAGAGAGAGAGAGAGAGAGAGTGAGAGAGACAGA
>CM060325.1:14517916-14527916 GCA_030674155.1 Stramonita haemastoma | reverse complement strand
TAGGCCCCCATCAGTCTCGGAACGGCAAACTGAAGTGGTATGGGCACATCGCAAGATCAACAGGGCTTTCCAAGACGATTCTGCAGGGAACTGTGCAAGGCGGGAGAAGGAAAGGCAGGCAGAGAAAGAGATGGGAGGACAACATCCGAGAGTGGACGGGCCTCAGGCTGAGTGACACCCTGAGAAAGGTCGAGGACAGAGGGAAATGGAGAGAGCTGGTTGCAAGGTCTTCTGTGGCGCCCGTACGGTCTAAATAGACTACTACGGGATTGAAGAAGAAGAAGAAGAAGAAGAAGAAGAAGAAGAAGAAGAAGAAGAAGAAGAAGAAGACGAAGACGAAGACGAAGACGAAGAAGAAGAAGAAGAAGAAGACGAAGAAGAAGAAGAAGAAGAAGAAGAAGAAGAAGAAGAAGAAGAAGAAGAAGAAGAAGTCTCGGAAGACTATGGAGTTGCGCTCTAGTCTTTAGAGCCCAAAGCCTGGGTTAAGTAAGTATGGAGGGCAAGCTGTTACCCATGCAGCAGACCCCCCTCTCTCCAAGGCACTGGAATGATCTATTGGAAAGGCAATGACCGATATGAATGGTTCCAGTGCCGTCGCAGGAGCCATTAGAACGTTGCCATATACAGTCCAGAGCCGCTCTGGGATTCCAACTCCCCGATTTTTCCTTAAGGATAGTGTCTAAACACGACACCTGTGTGCATGCTGGTTTTTTTTAATACATTTTTGTCATCCGCTCCAACCGGCATACAATGGCGTGCTCTTCCGAAAGGTGGAACGGGGTTTTTAATGTGTGCGCAATAATTATGTTCTGCGTGTGTTTGCACAAGGGGCCTCGGTTTATAGTCTCATCCGAATGACTGCAAACACACAGCATTGAAAACTGAAGATGTTGTCTCTTCTGTCTGTCTGTCTGTCTGTCTGTATCTCTAGATGGCTTTCTGTCTATCTAACTGTCTGTCTGTCTGTCTGTCTGTATGTCTGTCTGTTTGAAGACTATACACTCTTTCTGTTGAAAGCCAAGACCAGTGGAGCCCGTCTGATGAAAGACAATGACAGTTGGACGACTGCAGTTACCCGAGCTGAGAGCCGTTGTCTGAAAAAAGGTGTTCGATGAAAATAATCCGACCACAGTTAATCTACCCCGGGATTTTACGATCGCAGTGATACCCTTTCCCCAAATACTGGGTTCTCGACTTAAGGCAGTATTTTGTTTTGTTTTGTTTTTGTATTTTGTACCACTTTATGTCACAGCATATTTCTTTGCATGAAATTCGAGCTGCTCTCCCCGGGAGAGCGCGTCACAACATGTGCAGTGCCTACCCATTTTTTTTCTTCTTTTTCCTGTCTGCAACTGTATTTGTTTCCCTATTAAAAAAATAGTATTACGCAAAATTTAATAATCATGGTCTTTTACATTGTTTAGCATAACAACACGTGCTATCCAATTAAGAAGGCGACAATCCTCTGAAGTCGGAGCCTGGCTGCCTATATAATCGTGAGGTGGTTGAAAAAAGGCCACACACGTAAACGCCTTAGCCAGTGTATACTTATGGTTTCACAGTAAGTTGTACTCGGGTTTTGGTGGCAGTGTGCGTGTGTGCGTGTGCGTGTGGCGTGTGAGTGTGGCGCGTGCGCGTGTGTGTGTGTGTGTGTGTGTGTGTGTGTGTGTGTGTGTGTGTGTGTGTGTGTGTGTGTGGTGTGTGTGTGTGTGTGTGTGGTGTGTGTGTGTGTGTGTGTGTGTGTGTGTGTGTGTGTGTGGTGTGTGACAGAGGTACATTATTATGGGTAACCTCTAGGGGGTTAAGCTTGAAAAGAGGAGTGAGAGAGAGAGAGAGAGATGAGGAGAGAGAGAGAGTGAGAGAGAGAGAGAGAGAGAGAGAGAGAGAGAGCAGACAGACAGACAGACAGACAGACAGACAGACAGACAGACAGACAGACAGACAGACAGACAGACAGAGACAGAGACCGAGACCGACAGAGAGATAGAAACAGAGACAGAGACAGACAGAGACAGACAGAGACAGAGACAGAGACAAAGACAGACAAAGAGAGACAGAAAGACAGACAGACAGAAAGACAGACAGAGAAAGATACAGAATGCACTCACGGGTGTTACTGTGAGTGAACCTCCCCCCCCCCCCCCCCCGCCCCCAACCAAACTTTATAACAACAGGTAATCACACCAATCACAAAACCTCTTTTCAGTCATGAATAACCCAACAAGTGCCAGTAGCCCAGATTCAAAATCCACAGTTCAAGATAGAACAAAAACAAAAACAACTACACTACAAAAACAAGAATCGAAAGAAGCTCAAACATTCTATCCACTGGCCGAGCCAAGTCAATCAAGGATTGAAGGAGTGAAGAAGGCAGTGGCCTTAAAAGGAGTGATCCCTGCCAATGAGGGTCTGTTTGATCCCAGCTTCCGCCTGACTTCGTTGGCATCCGGTAAAAAGACATGCAGCTCCACTTCCGCTTCCGCTCAATGGCTGCCGCGCATGCCTGTCATCTTCGTGATCCACCCTCTCCAGTTTTCAAGGATCAGCCTGCCTCCTCTCTGAACGTGCATGCGCGCGCACGCGCACGACTCGGAAAGAAAATATTAGGTGTGTGTGTGTGATGTGTGAGCGTGTTGATTGGGGCATGTATGTGTGCTTGATACTGTATGTATGAGGAGAGAGATAGGGGTCGTTGACACAATGGTTAAAAGGGAGAAAGAATCAGTGCAGGCACTTACACACAGGTGTAGTACGGACACACAGACACATACACAGACACACAGACACACAGAAAAAACACACACACACACACTGAGAGAGAGACAGAGACAGAGAGACAGAAACAGAGAGACAGAGAGATAGAGAGAGACAGAAAGAGAGATAGAGATATGCTATTATTTTACTGTTTTAAAAAAAAAGTTTCTTTTAGGGAACAAGGCACGAGCCTTTTACTTTATTTTATGTTATTATATTAAATTTTATTTCACCATCCCACTGGCTCCTCAATTCATTAAAAAAAAAAGGCAACCAAAATTTATCACAGAGGGGAAACCTGCGGCTTCTAACATGAAGTTTACACTTGCGTCTCTTCCCACAGTGTGTCTATTATAATACTGACCAGGTTTGCTTGTGGTCCTTAGGGGACGGGATAGCTCAGTGGTCAGAGCCCTCGCTTTCCAACAGCCAATGTTCAGAAGCATCGACCGTGGTTTTTGGATGGGTGACCGTTTGCACGCCTTGGCTTCAGTACAGTCCCCCCAGTTCACCCAGCTGTAAATGGGTACCTGCTCTCTTTTGGGTCAAGGAAGGCAACCCAGCGAGGGAAAGGAGATGGGCGCCGCCCTCAACATGCTGGCCCCTAGAGAAGCTGATGTCTCTGATGCCTCACTCCCCTACGACCACACAGGTTATGGAACACCTTCACCTTTAACTTAGCATAACATTACATGACATACACAGAGTAACAACTTGTTTCCGCCATCAAAAACAGGAAAAGAAATCCCCTGAAGTCAAAGAATGGCTGCCCATAATAATATTGGCGATGTCTTAAAAACATCCATGACTTGCAGGCACAAAACATCTCATCTAGTGTGTGTTGATGGTCTGACACTGATTCCCAGGTGTTAGGAGTGAGACAAGAGGGCATAAATTATTCTGGGTGAACATCCCCACCCCTGAGTGTGAAGCTTGGGGATGCTTGACAACAACAGCAGCAACAACAACAGCAACAGCAACAACAACAATGAAAACAAACAATGATATAATAACAACAGCAGCAACAACAGCAACAACACCGTTGACTGACTGGTTGCTTGATTATAGTATAGTACAGTATGGTATGGTATAGTATAGTATAGTATAGTATAGTATAGTATAGTATAGTATAGTATAGTATAGTATAGTATAGTATAGTATAGTATAGTGTGAGTGTGGTGTGTGTGTGTGTGTGTGTGTGTGTGTGTGTGTGTGTGTGTGTGTGTGTGTGTGTGTGTGCGCACGAGCGTATGAGTGTGTGTGGTGTGTGTGTGTTTGTGAGTGTGTGTGTTTGTGTGTTTGTGTGTATATGTGTGCGCGAGCGAATGAGTGTGTGTGTTTTGTGTGCATCCGTGCGCGCATGAGTTGTGTGTGTGCTTGTGTGTGTGTGCGTGCGTGCATGCGTATGGGCGTGCACGAGCGTATGAGTGTGTGAGTGTGTGAGTATGTGTGTATGTAGGTATGTGTGTGCGCCAGCGTATGAATATGTGTGTATGCATGCGCGTGTGTGTGAGTGCGCGTGCGTGCGTGCGTGCATGTGTGTTCGTGAGCACGCGCGCGCGCGCGTCTGTATGATTCAACAGAGGCATTCCCCCTCCTCCCCTGCCCGCCTCCCCCCCCCCCCCTTCTCACTACTGCTCTGTAATCTTCCTTGTCAATTAAAACGTGTCAAATTGAGGCTTCATTAGAGCTATTCCCAGGACAAAAACCACTTGTAGGCACACACGCATGCATGCTCAAGCACGCACATGCATGCATGCCCACATGTCCGCACGGTTAATGTGGCAACACCGATCCTAGACTATAGCTGTTAATTATATCTGCTCAGCTTTTTCCCAAAAAGAAAAAAATGAATGTTTAGAAATGTTTGTTAGACAAGAAAAGCAACAGGTCAGCAAAATGGGCAAACATGCAATTGCATGTGCTCATGCATGTATGCTCACATATAAAGCGCCTATGAGTGTGTGCCCACACAAAAACACAGACACACAGACACACACATACACACACAACACACACACACACATACGCATGCACACACACACTCACATGCACACAAACATACATTTAAAATACTTTTTTTATTCCACAAATAAAGAAATTCACACACACAAACATGCACACACGCACGCACGCGCGCACACACACACACACACACACACTGACACACAGAGATATTTGATTGATTTGATTTGATTTGATTTATTCTTTTATACCAAGGATAATGGAATAAGCACTCTTGTGCTTTTTTTCATCCAGTCCCCGTGTGTATACAGATTTGTAAATGTCATCTGTTCCCACCGGCACACGATGGTCTACTCTTACGAAAAGCGGAACAGGATTTAACGTGTGTGCAAGGTGCTCTGCGAGCGTTCGCACACGGGGCCTCGGTTTAAAGTCTCATCCGAAGGACTTTGGGGGAGAGTGGAGTCAGCACTGATGTTATCTCCAGAAGAAAAAACTCCTCGACCGGACTCGAACCCGGGTCATCAAATTGCCAGTGCAATGTTCTGACCACTAGGCTATCCGTCCCCAGAGAGAGAGAGAGAGAGAGAGAGAGAGAGAGAGAGAGAGAGGAGAGAGAGAGAGAGAGAGAGAGAGAGAGACAGACAGACAGACAGACAGACAGACAGACAGATAGATAGACAGGCAGACAGACATAAAGACAGACAGACAGACAGACAGACAGACAGACTGATTGACCAAAGGAGACAGACAGTTTGAGACATTAAAGTAGAAAGACAGAATGAAAGACAAGGAAGCACAGACCAGTAAAACACCGACAGAGACAAGCATAGGCATAAACATAAAAAAAGACACAGGCAGAAACGGGGGAGGAGAAAGAAAGAAACATACATGGACAGACTGACAGACAGAGAGACAGACAGACAGACAGGCCGGCACACACACAAACACACACAGACACAAGCACACACACACACACAACACAACACACACAACACACACACACACAACACACACACAACACACACACACACACAAACACACACACACAACACACACACACACAACAACACACACACACACACACACCACACACACAAACACACTCACACACCACAACACACACAACCCCCCCCCACCAACCCCCCCTACCACACACACACACACTCATAGAAAAAAACAGTGACAACAATCTAGAGGACACAGTAGAAGACAAAGCCACAGAGAAACATGGGAAGTGACAAGAAAAGAGACAGAGGAAATGGACCGCCTGTTGTCACTTTGAAGGCTGCCGCTGTTAACACGTCCATCTTCATTCTCCTTCAGGTTTGGGGGGTGGGGGTGGGGGATGGGGATGGGAGAGATGATAAAGGGGGGGGGGGGGGAAGGGGGTTGCAGAGAGGCCAAGAGAGGAGGTCAAAGTATGGGCTACACCCCTTTTTTTGCGTGAGAGGTAGAAAGGTCAAACTGACTGATTGAGCGGTTGTAAAAGGAGGGAGAGAAAAATTGATAGGGTAAGGTGAAAGATTAGGATGACCTTGTAGAATGAATGGGGTGGTGGTGATGGTGGTGGTGTGGTAGTGGTGTGGTGGTGGTGGGGTGTGTGTGTGTATGTGTGTGTGTGTGTGTGTGTGTGTGTGTGTGTGTGTGTGTGTAGAAAGTGGGGGTGGGGTTAGGGGAAAAGAGTATGGAAGGGTCATACAAGACAGAAAATATCCAGGTCAGGCATGTCAAGAGTTCTTTCTGACCCTACTAGAGGTAGAGAAGAAAAACGGAGGGGTGGGGGGCTGACTGTAACTTGAACTGCTTTGAGCTGGGTAGGACAAGGCAGAGTATGCTCCTGTATTTGTAGTGGCACTGACCTCATTCTAAATCCAATAACAGTACTACAAAGGGTTGACCGTGAGTCTACCTGAATGTCTGTCATGTTTTGAATGATGAAGGAAAGAAAACAAAATAATGAATTCAGTATTGAAAAACAGATTATCTACATGTGTGGATTTGTAACATATTTTCTTCTTATAAGGTAAAAACTAATGGTGTTCCCATAACCTGCACAGTCATCGGGAAGGGAGGTTTTAGGGACCTCAGTCCTTTTTTTTTTTAGGGGCCAACATTTTGAGGGCAGTGCCCATTGCCTCTCCCTCACTGCTTTACTTTCCCTGTTCATGAATATGTCAAGTACCCATTGTTATAGCTAGGTGAACAAGGGGGACTGTATTGAAGCTGGGGGCACAAGCGATCACCCATCTACAAAGTAACTATACTACACTGCTTAACCTTAGCTTGGAGAGGGTCAAATGATTTGACCACTAAGCTCCCCTATCCCCTTCTTATACTCAACTCGATGGACACATGAACAACCAAAAGAGTTGCTTCTACCTTCTACTCTTTCAGCATATTTCTGGAATGTATCATAACTGATGAACTTAAGGATAAATTCTCCAGCTTTTAATTATCTCACCGTCACCCCGTCTCCTAGCCTGTCATCTGCTAGATGGTTGGTACACCAATGCAGACTTTACAACCGACTTTCTATGCTTGCAGTTCTCACCTTTCCACAGTATGTCATTCTGGTCAAGGCCAGTCCACTCTGACATTGTCTTCCATTCATTGTCTCTGTCTGCCTATTATTCTGTCTCCTTGTTCCTGAAGGACAGCCTTGGCAAGTCCAGAAGTTCGTGTGATGTGCCCTTACCACTTTAGTTTGTGTCTTTTCAATGAATTCATGAGGTTTCCATAGAGCCTGAAAGATGCATTTTCAATTCTGGGTTTCGCT
Organism: Stramonita haemastoma; assembly: GCA_030674155.1. NCBI lineage: Eukaryota > Metazoa > Mollusca > Gastropoda > Neogastropoda > Muricidae > Stramonita > Stramonita haemastoma. Next base: position 14,520,418 of record CM060325.1, on the reverse strand, counting down.
TCCTTGTTTGTTATATGATCTCTTAGGAGATAACAAAATGCTTGCAGGAAGCATCTCATATACATTGCCTGTATCCTCCTGTCAATGTCTGCTATTACAGTTCATGTTTCACATGCATACAAAAATATAGGTATGACTTGGGAATGCATCAGTCTGATCTTGGAGCCACTGGCCATGCTCTTGTCATTCCGAAAAAAATCAGTTTAGTCATTGTAGCTGTGGTTTGGGCTATTCTGACAAAAATAACTGTTCAGCATTTTCCTTGAAGCATGTAAACATTTAAGGAATGTGTGCAAGCAAGTATGCATATGCACATGCTCTTATGTGCATGGTTATGCACACATAATCACAGACACACACAACATGCACACACACACACACACACACACACACACACACACACACACACACACACACACACACACACACACACACACACAAACACACACACAGAACAGTGACAACCAGCTAGACGACACAGTAGAAGACAAAGCCACAGAGAAACATGGGAAGTGACAAGAAAAGAGACAGAGGAAATGGACCGCCTGTTGTCACTTTGAAGGCTGTCGCTGTTAACACGTCCATCTTCATTCTCCTTCACGTTTGCAGGGAAGAGGGGGGGGGGGGGGGGGGGTAGAAGGGAGAAGAGAGGAGGGTGTTGAAGGAAAGGAGGGAGGAACTCAAAAGCATAAGGGGAACAATCCATATCTGCTACATCATATCCGCCTCAGGGTTAGAAGGTTTCAAATTCACTGAGAGTAAATGTATAGAGTGAGTGTGAATGAGAGAGAGAGAGAGAGAGAGAGAGAGAGAGAGAGAGAGAGAGAGAGAGAGAGAGAGAGAGAGAGAGAGAGAGAGACAGACAGACAGACAGACAGACAGACAGACAGACAGACAAAGACAGACAGACAGAGATTGATTGATAGATAATCTTTATTCACTATGGTTACAGATAAGTATTGACATACCATTTTCATCCGGCTCTTACCCTGAGAAGGAACTATCCCTAATAATTACACGAGAGAGAGAGAGAGAGAGAGAGAGAGAGAGAGAGAGAGAGAGAGAGAGAGAGAGGAGAGAGAGAGAGAGAGAGAGAGAGAGAGAGAGAGTACATTATATATTTTGTATTGAACTATATCAGATGTTACAAAACGCATGACACGTTTTTATGTTATATTCAGCTTTACTTCATATTATTATGTAGGATACAAACTGAAGCAAGTTTAACTGTTTGTTTTGCGTTGCATATCAAAGATCAACGATCTTGAATACTGTTTTTTGTCTCCATTCCTCTTGAATACTGTTTTTTTGTCTCCATTCCTCGGCTAGAACTTAGGTTACCGATGGTGCAATTTTGCATATGTGACCATTTTTACACACCATTAAGTAGCTGCTTTCCAACTTGGAGATAACATCTCGACACAACACTGGTGTGCATAGGATTGTTTTTTCCTTCCTTCCCACATGCAATCATCCACTTTTCTGAAAGGTAGGATGGGTTTCGGGTAGAAGAAGTTCTGAGTGTTATTACGCATGAGACCTAAGATTATAGCTTCTTGGGAAGGTTTTTGGTGTGAGTGGAGTAAGTACAAATGCTGACTCATGGGGGAAAAGTCCCTCAAAGGGGTGCCACAGTGGTCGCTCAAACTGTGCTGTCTGAAGACAAGAGCAATGCTCTAAATTCTAGGGTCTCTCAACCCCCCCCCCCAAATGTGACTCTCCACCACAAAATGAGTCACTTAGAACCTGACCCCTTTTCTGCTAGAGCCATTTTAGCAGGTGGGATCAAGCTGTCAATTTTGAGATTTTGATTGGTTATAAAACTGTAGCAGTTTTCTATCTTGTAATAAAATATCAAGGCATACTTTTGTTTCCTTTTGCCTTTAACCATGTTTTTAAAATACCTAAGCCCTCATTATGACTACATCTTACGATACTAAACTCAACAATTTCTCATTTTGTCATTTCTTGCAGTCTATAATTTAAAGTTGTAATAAGTTTTTATAAAGTTGTCCTATTTTCAATCTGTTTTTTTTGTATTGTATAGCCATTTCCTTGCAAAATAATAACATGTCAATAACTAAGAATTTACGTCTGGTGTAATGAGACTGATTATTGTGGTGAAGGTCACAAATCTGGATTAAATAACTCTTATCTACCTGGGATTTTCCTCTCAATGAATGAACACACCTAGGAGTTTAAAAGGTGTGATCACAGCACTAAAGGAAACAAAGCCATCTTGAAAAGCTGGTGGGAAGGGTTGGGGTGGGGAGTGGAAGTACACAAAGAAATACAGTGCATTCATCAATACACATGCACACAAGCATGCACGAAACAAGCACGCACACGCGTGCAACACACACACACACACACACACACACACACACACACACACACACACACCACACACACACACACACAACACAACACACACACACCAGAGTCTGTGTGGATGGAATAGCCTGGTTAGTTATAGAGTTGCCTATTGCACTCGTGATCTGC
>CM060325.1:14506167-14511167 GCA_030674155.1 Stramonita haemastoma | reverse complement strand
CTGGGAATTAACTTGCTCTGTGACTGAGGTTACAGTGATCAGATAATGACAATGATCATGTTGTCATGTCGTCTTTGTCCTCGGATAATGACCATGATGATAACCAGTATGACATTTAACAATCGCCTCCCTTCTCTGTATCCGTCTGTCTCTCTTTGTCTGTCTGTATGACTGTGGTGTTGTGTGTGTGTGTGTGTGTGTGTGTGTGTGTGTGTGTGTGTGTTGTGTGTGTGTGTGTGTGTGTTTTGTGTGTGTGTGTGTGTTTGTGTTGTGTTGTGTCGTGTGTCTGTGTGTGTCTTTGGCTGTGTGTGTGTCTCTCTGTCTCTATCTGTCTATGTCTCTCTCTGTCTTTCTATGTTTCTCTCTCTGTATCTATTTCTGCCTCTCTCTGTTTCTGTCTCTGTCTGTCTGTCTGTCTTCTCTCTGTCTGTCTGTCTCCGTCTCTCTGTCTGTCTGTTCTTTTCTCTCTCTCGTGCTCTCTGTCCTTCTCTCTGTCTCTCGTCTCTTCTCTGTCTCTCTCTGTCTCTCTCGTCTCTCTTCTCTCTCTCTCTCTTTTCTCGTCTCTCTCTGTCTCCTCTCTGTCTCGCTCTCTCTCCTCTCTCTGCCTCTCCTTCTTGTCTCTCTCTGTCTCTATTCTTCTGTCTTCTGCCTGTTGTTTCTTCTCTGCTCTGTCTCTGTCTCTGTCTCTGTCTCTGTTGTCCCTCTTTTCTCTCTTCCCCCCTCTCCTTGTGTTTGTGTGTTTTGTTTCTGTGTTGTTTTTTCGTTCATGTGTGTGTGTGTGTGTGTGTGTGTGTGTGTGTGGTGTGTGTGTGGTGTGTGCGTTTCGTGGTGCGTGCGTGCTTCCGTGTGTGTACGTGTGCGCGTGTGCGCGCGTGCGTGCGTGTGTATGTATATGTGTGTGTTTCTTTGTCATTTTTCTCTGCCACTACGAGCTACACGTCTGTCTGTCTATCTGTTTGCCTTCTTTAATGTCACGGGATGATGATAAGTTCGTGCTGGAATATAGGTCATGTTTGAAGATAATGATGATAACTATTTTCAAACAACATAATAATGATAATGCCAAGAGTGAAAATAATAGTAGTTGCAACGACGTAGTTTTTTTTTTTTTGCGTGCATTACACAACACGGGGAGAAAATAGCATGAATGCTGAGAGCAAGAATCCAGCTGAGTTAACAAGACAGAGCCACATGTCTGTGGAACCTCAGCCCTTATTTTAGTCATTTAGTCCACTGGGAATAATCACCTTAGCAAAAAAATAAAAAATAAACAGGAGGAGAGATCTATCTAGCCTATACATACTGCACAACCTACATTCTCACACGCTGAAAGTGTAAATGGTATTGTATGTAAGAGCGGGAGTGGAGGAAGCTGGTTGCAAAATCTTCAGTGGTCTACTTTCCACACTCTACTGGACTAATGGGTAGATGAAAGTGAAGGTGATTCAAGCTAGCGACCTTGATCCTACGAGTTGTAGTTAATGTGTGGCCCATTTACGGTGGACTGTTGACCTTAAAACAAATAGACTACGTTTAGAAGACCCAGAAAATCAGTGTGGTTAAAGCATTGGACAAGTTTTGTGAAAGTAACACTAGGTATGGGTCCGAGTCCTCACTTCAGTGTGAATCTGAATTTCACACCAAAGTGTGCATGCATGTACTTACCAGCGCAGGTACTACATACACATACACACTTACACGCTCTCGCATACTGCACAGAAATATGTGTAACTTTAGTATAAAAAAAATACAGCTGTGACAATATTATGTGTCTCAATTATTTGCTTGATATTTTGCCAAGTTGTAATGACAGTCTTGGATATCGACAATGAGTACGATTATTTTTATGTGACTTTTGTCTAACCCTGATGTTTGTGGTAATGATGGCAGTGGTGGCATTTAGTCACAACTTTTATTATTGAACTCCTCCTAGCTCTCTTCCCTCTCTCACCTTCTCCTCTCTCTCTCTCTCTCTCTCATCCCCCCCCCCCTCTCTCTCCTCTCCCTCTCTTCTCTCTCTCTCCCCTTCTCTCCTCTCTCTCTCTCTCTCTCCCCTCTCTCTTTTTCTCTCTCAAACAGTTGTACCTTTTATTTAGTTCAATTTTTAAAAATAGCTATATTCCCTAATCAGGGCAAAGGGTTGCAATAAAAAAAAAAGTCTGTAATACTTACTCTGTAACCATGGGAAAATAAAGATTATTCATTCATTCATTCTCTCTCTTTCGGCTCTGTTCATCTTCGCCTAACAGTTTGCATTTAAGTATACGTCGTGTTTGAAGACAATGATGTCGACAGTTTTGAAACAACGTAATGATACAGGTGGTAAAAGAAAAAAAGATGATTATGTATAACTACGTCATTCTCCCTTGCATTACCCAACATGAAAAGGAAAATATCTTTTCATTCATCTCGGATAGGGTCTCAAACTGCGTTAGCTGGGTGCACTGGCATTTCTGTTTTCTGTGTGTTTAACCTCAACACTCATTTTAGTGATTTAGTGTACAGAGAATAATCGACCTACCCAAGAAAAAGGCCGGAGGGAGAGATCTATGTAGTCTACACTGCACCTCTGAAAACTGGCGACACGCTCAAAGTGCAAGTGACATTTTTATGTAGGTCAGTTCAAGACCGCGCACCCTTTACAATAGAAGCTGTACCAAATGAGCTGTCTTAAGTACTCTTGACTGCTGACCTCATACACACAACACAGACACACAGACACACAGACACACATACACATACATGTATGTATATATAATTATATATCCGTGTTTGTATATATGTATACAATTATATATAAATATATAGCTATGTATAGGTAGAAAAATAGATAGATGAGATAGATAGATAGATAGATAGATAGATAGATAGATAGATAGATAGATAGATAGATTGATTGATTGATTGATTGATTGATTGATTGATTAATAGATAGACTGGATTTTACGTACCTTTGGCTCCTCAAAATGTGCTAATGTGCAAAAACATATCTTCTGACATGTGTAAGACAAACCATAATTGTCGGTTTTACAAAAAAAAAAATGAGCGGCAGACTGCTGATGCTGTGTGAGAGCTACTATGGTCTTGCTTTGGTTTGGAATCAGCAAACTAATTCGGAAAATGAGAAGCACACCTGGCAACATTCTTATGTTAAAGACGATTTTATTAGCTGTAGTATTACAGCATCGATTGACTGAAGTACTACTCTCTCTCTCTCTCTCTCTCTCTCTCTCTCTCTCTCTCTTTGTTTTCTTTTTTCATCACTGATAAATCATGTCTTATTGTGCATTTGCTTCATAAATGATATGGAAGAACGTATTGGTACACCCCAAGCCCAGCCAATGTATTGTGGTCCAAGGCCAATGTACATTAAATCATTTCAGTGTTCAGTGTTCAGTGTTCAGTCTCTCTCTCTCTCTCTCTCTCTCTCTCTCTCTCTCTCTCTCTCTCTCTCTCCTCTCTCTCTCTCTCTCTCTCTCTCGAATTCTAAAACTTTCAGCTCCAGTTATCACAGACACTCTCACATATATATATAACCAATGTCTTGAAAAGAACTATTTTCCCAATGCCTTCAAAACTGCTAAAGTGATCCCCATCTACAAATCTGGTGACACTTCAGATCCCTCAAATTATAGGCCAATCTCTATTATATCCCTTCTTTCAAAACCCCTGGAAAAACATATAAATAAACACTTAGTCAGTCATATAGAAACTAACAACCTACTCCACCCTAATCAGTCAGGATTCAGACAAAATCACTCCTGTCATACTGCACTGACTAGTCTCATAGACAACTGGCTAACAAACATTAATGAAAATAAATTTTATGGAGTATTATTTGTAGATTTCAAAAAAGCATTTGATACAATTGACCACACACTTCTCATCAGAAAGCTAGACCTGTACAATATATCGTCAAATAGTCTAGAACTACTTGCTTCTTATCTCAAGAACAGACAACAGTGTGTTTCAACAACTACATCCACATCCAATCTAAAACCCATTCATTACGGAGTACCACAGGGATCTATACTAGGACCAATTCTCTTTTCTTTATACATAAATGACCTTCCTCTACATATTGCATCCAAATGTGAACTATTTGCTGATGACACAACCATACATACAAGCCATAATGACATTGACTCTCTTGCAACCATATTACAACAAAGCTGTAATGATCTTGTCAAATGGACAGATCTGAACCACATGTCTATTCACCCCCAAAAAACAAAATGCATGCTTATCACCACCAGACAAAAGCGACAAAATTTACCTCATAATCAGTTTCCAATACATATAAAAAAGGAAGCAATCGAACAAACCTCTCATCACAAAGTTCTAGGAGTGACAATTGATGAAAACCTCAGCTGGATCTACCACATATCTCACCTATGCAAATACTTGTCCCAAAGAGTATACCAGTTGACTAAGATTAAACACTTCCTTGACTACCATTCAAGGAAATTATTCTTTCAAGCTTATATACAATCCTCAATAGACTATGCCTCAACCCTATGGGATTCTGCCAGTGCAAACACTATGAAACCCTTATCAAGTCTGTATAAACGTGCTCTTAAACTTATCCTCCTGAAGAAAACAACATTACTTGACGTGGATTATACTCAGTTAAGTATTCTCCCCCTACAACAAAGACTAAAATATAACAAGGGCATCCTGATGTTTAAGATAATGGCAGGAGCTGTCCCCACATCCTTAAGAGATAAGTTCCCAATGAATCGTTCCAGAAATACTGAAAAGCCAAGTATCCCAATCCCAAGAATAGACTTGTTCAAGTCCAGTTTACTATACTCAGGCCCTGTACTGTGGAACTCCCTTCCCGATTCAATTAAACAGCACCAATCATTGTCGACCTTCAAAAATCACCTAATGCACTTGATGCATCAAAACTAATGAACCAGTACTCATCCTGTTAGCTATATATAATTCTCCCCCTTTCTCTCTCTTCTTCTGTGTGTGTGTGTGTGTGTGTGTGTGTG
>CM060325.1:14454650-14469650 GCA_030674155.1 Stramonita haemastoma | reverse complement strand
TGGAATACTTCTGAAAAATTAGATTAGGTCATAGTTGACTTGCTCTGACTTAAAACCTACATGAAAAGGTAAGCACGTCGATCGTTTGTCAGGTAAAAATTAAAAGTGGACTGACATTCTGAATGGAAAAGATGAACGATGATGAACAAAATAAACAATTGTATTTTTTAATGTCTCTGAGAGAAAGAGAGAGATACATAAACGGTAAAAGAGTTCCATAACCCACAGGGTTGTTAGGGAGCAAGATGTCGGAGACCTCAGCTTCTCCAGGGACCGGCATAATTATTGAGGACGGTGCTCATCTCCTCTCCGTCGCTGCTTTTCCTTCTCTGACCCTAAAGAAGGCAGATACCTATTTTCAGCAGAGTGAACTGGGGAGTTGTACTAAAGGGGCACGAACCGTCACCCATCACGAGGCATTCACGTCCAAGGCCGCTTAAGTTTAGCTTGAAGAGAGTCAGTGTTCTGGCCACTGAATGATCCGGTAGGTATAGGTATAGGTAGACACAGGTTGGCAAGCAGGCAGGGAGTTAGGTGGGTAGGAAGGTTAGGTATGTCTTTAAGGTAGACGAATAACCAAAAGTGGATGGAGGGATGTCTGCATGGGCAAACAGACAGACCAGTGGTCAGTCAGACAGAAATAAAGATAGCTAGACAGAAGAGCAGATGGGTAATTTCAGTTTTTCATGATGGTCTCAGTGTAGGTGAAATATTTTTGTATGCTGCCCCCAGAAAGATGGACACTGCCAGGTCAAAACAAAAATTTCAACAACAACAAAAATATGAAAGAAAAAAAAGTTGAACACGTGCTGGGAAAGTGCTTTGTGGCACCTTAACTAATAGACAACCCAAGGTTGTGGCTAAGCATTGATTTCCTCAGGCTGAAATCACAAAACTGCTGACTTTCTGTTGTTGCTGTTGTTACTATTGTTATTATTGCTGTGGTTGTTGTTCTTATTGTTATTGCTGTTGTTGTTGTTGTTGCACGTTCACCAGCATACCACCCTGGGGATTATCCGCAATACGTATTATCTCTCACTCATCCCAACTGAAAAATCACCCTGAGATTGTAAATACATACTGGAGGAGAAACCTTGTGTGTGTGACTATTTTCAAGTGCTTTACGTTATAGGCAACCATACTCATACTTCAGAAGTCTTTGTTCTACCTTTACTAAAGGGAGAATGCGGATTGTTCTGCTTAGGGCTGTCTATGGCTTAGAACAATTTTAATAATTATGTCAAATTTGTATAACAGTCAACGACTTTGCATCTTGCAGGCGATAAATGTCAGATTTCAAACACAAAAATCATAATATTACTGACCCACTTACGTAGGACTTTTTTCTATTAGTGCCCATAATCCTGCTTGCGTCACCTAAAGGGAGGCAATGTTCAAGATGCAGGCTCATTGTGGCCCCTTGTTTGGTCACCATTGAAGAGAACAGGCGCAACTGGGTTAAGTGGTGGACCCGTATTGTAAAGGTTGTGAGTTTAAAATGCCTGGCTTGAAAATGTCATTGGCATTGTCAGTGTGTGTCAGTAGTTTGGGCGGTGGTGGAGTATAGATGACATGAAACAGTCATGTCTCCTCCCGTTTTGGTTTTTTTGTTGTTTATTTTTAGATGATTAACCCCACATGAGCTGAACTGCTAGAAGTGAGTGCCGTAGTTCAACAGGAGAAGAAGAACTGCCATTATCTCTCAGCAGTTAACACTGTTGGATGTCTCATCTCAACTGTTGAAAGAGCTTTTTTTTTCCATGGTGTGTCATGCTGGAAAGAATTAGGTTGTTGAAGATACTCAGCATTTTCTCTGCTTTGTGTCGTCATGTTGTGCGAAAAGAAGATTGTTATCAGCGTTATCTTCAAACATGTCTTATATTTAGAGTACGGTGGCTAAATTCAAAGAGAAATGGTGGAAGAGAGAGAGAGAGAGAGAGAGAAAGGAGAGAGAGAGAGAGAGAGAGAGAGAGAGAGAGAGAGAGAGAGAGAGAGAGAGAGAGAGAGAGAGGGAGGGAGGGAGGGGGGAGGTGGAAGGGAGAGAGAGAGAGAGAGAGAGAGAGAGAGAGAGAGAGAGAGAGAGAGAGAGAGAGAGAGAGAGAGAGAGAGAGAGAGAGAGAGAGAGGAGAGAGAGAAAGAGAGAGGCAAACAGACAGACAGACTGCATACATGCATGCAGTTAGGCAGGCAGGCAGACACAGACATACAGAAAGACAGACAGATAAGTAGAGAGACAGAACTTGGTAGAAAGAAAGAATATTTTTGACAATGTGTGGATTTTTACAATCTCCCAGGTCAACTTCCAGTGCAGACATGCCAGTGACTTTATTGCGCTTGTGTATATACACATACAGAAGGTCAAATACGCACGTTAAAGATCCCATAATTTATGCCATCGTTCCGTGGGTTATATATATTTCTGTGTGTGTATGTGGTGTTTGTGTGTGTGTGTGTGTGTGTGTGTGTGTGTGTGTGGTGTGTGTGTGTGTGTGTGTGTGTGTGTGTGTCTGTGTCTGTGTCTGTGTCTGTGTCTGTGTGTGTGGTGTGTGTGTGTATGTGTGTGCGTGTGTGTGTGTACGTGCGTGCGCGTTCGCGCGCGCGCGCGGTGTGTGTATGTGCGAGACAGACGAAAAGTGAAAGCCAGACAGACAGAACGTATCCAATTCCCTTTAAAGGTAAAAGAAAATAGCCAACACCAAAACGACCACACTACACAACGAAGCTAATTACTTCCAACCATTACCAAAAGATCTGATTTCTCTTCAAGAGTTCCCACACCATAGATAAGGCAAATGACCTCCTCCCTCATTCCAACATGGTGTGGCCTGTCCATTATTTTTTGTCATAGCAGTGTACGCACATGCTCATGATAGCGCGTACGCCTGGCACGCACATATACATGCATAGTTATGTGCATACATAATTATTATGCATCGTTATAATTATAGACACACGATCGTCACAAGATCGAAAGGACTTGCAAAAAACAATAACTGCCAGGCACTGTTCAGGGAGGAAGAAAAAGAGGCAGACCAAAAAAGAGATGGGAGGGACAATATCAGCGAATGAACAGGCCTAGAAACTCAATAAAACTTTGAGAAAAGCAGAACAGAAAGAGAGGAATGGAGGGAACTGGTTGTCACGTCTTCAGGGGTGCCCCCACGGTCGCCAGGCTGAGGGATAGATAGATAGATAGATAGATAGATAGATAGATAGATAGATAGATAGATAGACAGACAGACAGACAGACAGACAGACAGACAGACGACAGACAGACAGACAGACAGACAGACAGACAGACAGACAGACAGACAGACAGACAGATAGATAGATAGATAGATAGATAGATAGATAGATAGATAGATAGATAGATAGATAGATAGATAGATAGATAGATAGATAGATAGATAGATAGATAGATAGACAGACAGACAGACAAACAGACAAACAGACAGACAGATAGACAGACAGATAGAGAGATAGAGAGATAGAGAGAGAGAGAGATAGATAGATAGATAGATAGATAGATAGATAGATAGATAGATAGATAGATAGATAGATAGATAGATGGACGGACAGACGGACGGACGGACGGACAGATAAATAGATAGATAGATAGATAGATAGATAGATAGATAGATAGATAGATAGATAGATAGATAGATAGATAGATAGATAGATAGATAGATAGATAGATGTAGATAGATAGACTATGGAGTAGTCTTTGAACAAGAAGCAAAGTTGAGGAATCTTATATGTTAATAACTAATGTGCGTATGGAGTAAACATTATACAACCCATTACTTTAATTAAGAAAGTGGGGGGGGGGGGGGGGGGCAAAAGAGGAAGGAGGGGTGAGGAGGAAGGAGAGGGGAGCGTGAGGAAGGTGAGAACGGAGAGGGGGGAGGGGGGTGGGGAGGAGGAGAGAGAGCGAGGAGGTGGGGTTGAGATGGGAGAAGAGGGGGGGGGAGACAGGGAGGGAGATGGAAAGAGGGAGGGGGGAGAGGGGGGAGAGAGGGGGGAGAGAGAGAAAAGATATTATATTGCACATCACAGCAGAGCAGATGTTCATAACATGAGAAAAATATAAAATTTTGACAGGTGTGGATAAATGTAAAAAACGTAGATTTTTGAAAAGGTATTATTAACATGAGTGGGATGTGCACTTTTTGACAGGCGTGGATAACATGTGCAGGATGCTGGTTTTTTTTGGACTGGTGTAAAAACTTTTGTACAAATATGGAACTATGAAAAGATGTAAATAGTGTAAAATTTAGCCGAAAAGTTTTTTAACTTGTTTTTTTTCAGACATGTATATAAAAATTCTGTTGCTCAATTAAAAAAAAAAAAAAAAAAAAAAAAAAAAAAAAAAAAACTTGGTATAAGACGGATGAAAGGAATTTTGCTGGTAGTACTCTGGTTAAATTTGAAGTGTTGTCACAAGATTTTTCTATGTTGTGTTTCAGGTATGCGTTGTTTTGGAGAAAAAAAATGCTAATAGAATTGTGTCGATTGCAACCCTTAAAAAAAAAAAAAATAAATAAATAAATAAATAAATAAATAAATGAATTAATATAGTCAATGAACGAATGAATACATGAAAGCATGGATGGGAGAACGAACGAATCATTCATTTGTATAATTTGTTTGTAATATATATATATATATATATATATATATATATATATATATATATATATATATATATATATTTATTTAAAATTATATATATTTGTAATAACAGTTAACAGATGTGAAGATATAGATCAATATATATCAATAAAAAAAAAAAAAAAATAAATAAAAAAAATAAATAAAAATAAAAAAAAAATTTAAAAAAAGCAATAAACATCCGTCGTGGAAAAAAAAGAAAAAAAGAAAAGAAAAAAAAAAGACTGGGTTAAATATATTTGTAAATACATTATTTGATATTATTTCATTCACAGAAACTTTTATTTATGAAAATTTTGATTTGTCTAACGTATTTACCGGATTCATAAAGTTTGTATGTCCAGCAATAAATTCATCACAGCAGGGTAGACGATCAGATGGAATTCTGGTCATGGCTAAAAAGTCCTTAGAAAAAATTGTGAATGAAATAAAAGTTGACTGCAAAAAAAAAAAAAAAAAAAAAAAAAAAAAAAAAAAAAAAAAAATAGTATTTCATATTATATATATATATATATATATATATCTGTGTGTGTGTTGTGTGTGTGTGTGTGTGGGGTGTGTGTGTGTGTGTGTGTGTGTGTGTGTGTGGTGTGTGATTCATTATAATTACCATTGTCCCTTGTGTACCTACGTTTTGATCTTCCTCTTTACACTTGTCATCTATTCATTGATATGTATCCAATTTTTGTTTCTCAAAAGCTCAAAAAAGTTAATGATAATAAAACCATTGTGAAACATCAAAAAAAAAAAAAAAAAAAAAAAAAAAAAAAAAAAAAAAAAAAAAAAAAAAAAAAAGATAGATACATACATACATACATACATACATACATACTTACATACATACATACATACATACATACATACATACATACACACACACACATACAAAATACATACATACATACATTACATACATACATACATACATACATACATACATACATACATAACATACATACATACATACATACATACATACATAGGCTTGAAAAGTGTGCTTCGTTTTTCTCCTGGACAAAGTCAGAGGCAGAGACGAAATGATAGACAGAAAACCAAGGTGGTTTTTTACTGCAATATGACAGGATGGATAGTTGCAGTTTTTTTTTCGTTCTTCTTGTTTTTTAACACAGGGTCAGTGTGTGGGGGTAGTCTGCTTCCACTCTGAAAAATTAAAAACTGACAGGTTAAAACACAAAGCAAAAAAAAAAAAAAAAACACGTAAAAAAAGCAACAAAGGAACAAATATAAAAAAGCATTAAACATGTGTATGTCACAGCAGTAAACTGCTTTGGGACTGTTCAACCAATCATCATCGTCATCATCATCATCATCATCATCATCATCATCTATCATCATCATCATCATTCATCATCATCATCACACCATCATCATCATCATCATCGTCGTCGTCATCGTCATCGTCGTCGTCATCGTCGTCATCGTCATCGTCTTTCGTCATCGTCGTCGTCGTCATTTATCATCGTCGTTCATCATTTCATCATCATCATCATCATCATCATCATCATCATCATCATCATCTTTCATCATCATCATCATCACCTCATCCCCCACCATCATCATCATCACCATCACCATCATCACCATCACATCACCATCACCATCATCATCTCATCTTCATCTTTCCTCACCATCACCATCCCCCATCATCATCCCCCATCATCATCCTCATCATCATACATGGAGCTTGTACGGCGTTTGAATTTGTTAAAGCCAACAAAATCAAATCGCTTGCATTCAGAACATCACAGGCTTGCAATGGTCAGGTACTACTTAGAAGTCAGTGTTGTGGTCAGTCCTTACTGTCCTTATGATAAAATCACAACATTCCCACATTTTTTACAACCCCAACGACTTTTGCTAAACTTTGGTGTAGCACATTAGTGAGTAGCTTCAGATCTGAAATTTTTCTCCATAATTATAATGACCACTTATCTAGGAATTATCTACAAGCACCATCTGCTGTCCCCGTCAGGGAAGGCAATTTTCAACATAGAAGTCATTGAGGGGGGCTATTTTGGTCATCATGAACGAGAACATGGACCAGTAGTGCAACGGATGTTGAGTTTGAATTGCCCTACACAAAAATGCCATTTGAACTTTCAACGTGTCATGGTACTGGATGGCGCAGTGTAAATCTGATAGGTCTCTTATCACCCCCACCCCCCACCCCCACCCCTCCCTCTCCTCCACTTTCATTGTGATGATCTCTGTGACTAAACCCGTACAATAAGTGTCAGGTTAAACACAAACAGAAAACGCTTCTATTCCGTCCGCTTAATACGGTTGGATGTGTTTTGGGATGAGATTACAGACCAAAGTCCCGCGTGCGAACGCACGCAGAAAGTTTTGCACATACTTCAAAACCTGTTCTACTTTTCGGGAGAGTAGGTCATTTGTGCTGGTGGGAACGGATGACAAAAATTTATTATTTTAAAACGCATGCATAAAATGAGGACTGGGATTTTTTTAAAGCACACGAGTGTTATTTCTTACCTCAAACTGAAATGAAGTGAAAATTACATAAAAATTTCTCAGATGTTGACAAGTGGGGTATTTTGCCAATGCTGTGTAATCATGAGAGAAACTTACACTGTCGCTTATAGTCATCATTATCACCAGTGATAATTATTTCAGGTTGTTTGAAAGCTGTTATCATCATTATTTTTCAAACACGATCTGTTTTTAGGTGCAAACTAGAAGACCGAGATAGAAGTGGCCAAGAGGGAGGGAGGGAGGGAGGGAGGGAGGGAGGGAGAGAGAGAGAGAGAGGAGAGAGAGAGAGAGAGAGAGACGAGAGAGAGAGAGAGAGAGAGAGATAGAGAGGAGAGAGCGAGAGAAGAGAGAGGAGAGAGAGTGACAGGAGACAGGACAGACAGGACAGACAGTAAGAGACAGACAGAAAACAGACAGGACAGACAGACAGACTGACAGGAGACAGACAGAGACAGGACAGAGACAGAGAGAGACCAGACAGAGACAGAGAGAGACAGAGGCAGAGACCAGAGAGAGGACAGAGCAGAGACAGAGTCGAAGACAGACCCAGACAGACAGACACACAGACAGACCACACACAGACAGAGAGAGAGAGATAGAAAGAGATAGAGAGAAGAGGACAGAGACAGAGAGGAGGGACAAAGAGAGAGACATGAGAGGGTATACAGACGGGCAAAACGGACCAGACAGACAGACCAACCAGGCATGCATACAGACAGATTAGATAGACAGACCGACAGGCAGAAGAGACAGACAAGTAGGAAAACAGAAGACAGACAGACAGACAGACAGACAGACGAAACAAACAGACATGGGAGGAGGGTAAAAAGTGGGGAGCGCATGACTGAAATGTCATCATTTCCATTATTGCCATAATCATATTAAAAAATTCATAAGACAAAATGTTGCACAATGTCATCATTGTTGTCATTCCTATTCCCACAGTTATGTTGGGCAAATAATTTTACAACCAGAATATTGTCTCGTTTGTTTAGTTGTGTTTTGTGGTTTCTGTGCCCATGGTGTTAAGTCTGTGTAAGTGTGCATATGTGCATGCTTACTTATTGAGAAAAAGAGGAGAGGGAGAGTAGAGAGAAAAATAGTATTTGTAGTAGTTGGTAGCGCAGCACCCAGCAGCAGCACGCAGCGCAGTTATTTGTAGTAGTAGTTGTAGTTGTAGTAGTAGTATTTTAGTATTTGTAGTAGTAGTTAGTAGTTGTAGCAGTAGTAGTAGTTTTTAGAGAAAACCCCCAGCAGCAGCGTAGTAGTAGTAGTAGAGTTGCAGCAGCAGCAGCAGGCAGCAGCAGCAGCTAGCAGCAAGCAGCAGCAGCAGCAGCAGTAGATAGTAGTAGTAGTAGTAGTAGTTAGTAGTAGTAGTAGTAGTTAGTAGTAGTAGTAAGGTGGTATTCAGTCAAATCGATGCTGTATACTACAGCTGATAAAATGGCCTTAAACTTAAGAATTTGCCAGGTGTGCTTCACATTTTCCGAATTAGTTTGCTGATTCCAAAACAGAGCAAGACCATTAGTAGCTCTCACCCAGCATCAGCATACTGCCGCCTCAGTATTTGTTTTGTAAAACAGACAATAAAATTATTATGGTTTGTCTTACACGTGTCAGAAGATATGTTTTTGACACATTAGCACATTTTGAGGAGCCAAAGGTTCGTAAAAATCCCAGTCTATCTATTAATCAATCAATCAATCAATCAATCAATCAATCAATCCAATATATCTATCTATCTATCTATCTATCTATCTATCTATATATCTATCTATCTATCTATTCTATCTATCTATCATCTATCTATCTGTTCTATCTATCTATCTATATCTATAAACTTATCTGTCTATCTGTCTATTTTTCTACCTATGCATAGCTATATATTTATATACAATTGTTACATTTTATACAAACACGGATATATAATTATATATTATAATACATGTTATGTGTATGTGTGTGTCTGTGTGTATCTGTATGTGTGTGTCTGTGTATCTATGTGTCTGTGTTGTGTGTATGAGGTCAGCAGTCAAGAGTACTTAGACAGCTCATTTGGACAGCTTCTATTGTAAAGGGGTGTCGCGGTCTTGAACTTGACCTACATAAAACTGTCACTTGCACTTTGAGCTTGTCGCCAGTTTTCGAGGTGCAGTTGTAGACTACTTAGATCTCTCCCTCCGGCCTTTTTCTTTGGGTAGGTCGATTTATTCTCTGTACACTAAATCACTAAAATGAGTGTTGAGGTTAAACACAAAAAACAGAAATGCCAGTGCACCCAGCTAACGCAGTTTGACACCTAAACCGGGGAAAATGAAAAGATATTTTTCTTTTCATTTGGGTAATGCAAGGGAATATGCCCTAGTTATACATAATCACTTTTTTTTCTTTTACCACCGGGATTTTTTCGTTGTTTCAAAACTATCGACTTTATTGTCTTCAAACACGACGGTTTTTATACCCTTTGCTTGGGTTACTTTGAGGCGAAGGTAACAGAGGGTGGAAAGAGGATAATTAATGAATGAAAAAATCTTTATTTTCCCATGGTTACAGAGTAAATTTAAAAAAAATGTTTACCAACCCCTTGCCCTGATTAGGGAAATTTGCTAATTAAAAAAATTTTGAATTAATAATAAGGGTAAAAAAAAAAAAAAACTGTTTTGAGAGGGGAGAAAAGAGGGGAAGATGATGGGGGAGGGGGGGGAGATGAGGGAGGAGGACGGGGAGAGAGGGGAGAGAGAGAGAGACGGGGGGATGAGACGAGTTTGAGAGATGGGAGAGAAGATAAAAAGAGGGAAAAGAGAGATGAGGAAGATGGAGAGGATAGAGAAGAGAGAGAGGGAGAGGGAGAGAGAGAGAGAGAGTGGGGGGGGGGGGGGGGGGGGGGGGGGGGGGGGGCCAGAGAGAAGAAAAAGAGAGAAGCTAGGAGGAGTTCAATAATAAAAGTGTGACTAAATGCCACCACTGCCCCTCATTTTCCACAAACATCAGGGTTAGAAAGAAAAAAAAAAAATTACAAAAAATCGTAATCCTTGTCGATATCCAAAGGGCTTTCATTGGGCAACTTGGCAACAATCAAGCAAATAATTGGAGAACCCTAATATTGTCCAGCTGTTTTTTTTTTCCCTACCAAGTTACACATTTCTGTACAAGTGATTTCGAGAGCGTGTAAGTGGCATGTTGAGGTACCTGCGTGGTAAATTTAGGCCCTGACACTTTAGTGTGAAATTTTAAATTCACCAAAAAAGAAGTGAGGACTGGACCCTTTCTGTTTTTACTTTCACAAAAACTTTTTTCCCCGCGCTTTTAACCACCCCTGAACTTTCTGGGTCTTCAAAAAAAGTGAGCCATTTTAGGTCAACAGTCCCCGTATATGGGCCACACATTAAAATACCCCCGTAGGGCAAGGGCGCTAGCTTGAATTTACCTTCACCTTCATCTACCCATTAGTCCTGTAGAGTGTGGAAGTAGGGCCCCCTGAAGATTTTGCAAAACCCGCTTCCTCCACTCCCGTCTTACATATTTAATTACCAATTACACTTTCAGCGTGTGGAATTTTAGGTTGTTTCAGTATAGGTAGATAGTTCTCCTTCCTGTTTATTTTTTTAAAATTTTGTGTGTGCTAAGGTGATTATTCCCGTGGATAAATGACGAAAATAAGGGTGAGGTTCCCAGACATGTCTCTTGTCTTGTTAACTAAGCTGGAGTGCTCCTGAGCGGTTTATACTATTTTTCCCCGTGTTGTGTAATGCACGCCCAAAAAAAAAAAAAAACAATTTTAGTCGTTGCAACTATCTATTATTTTCACTCTTGGCATTATCATTATTATTGTTGTTTGAAAATGTTATCATTTTCTTCAAACTGACCTATATTCCAGCACGAATTATCATCATCCCGGGCGTGACATTAAAGAAGGCAAACAGTAGCAGACGACGTTAGCTCGTAGTAGGCAGGGAAAAAAATGACAAAGAAACCCCCACACATTTTACATTACACACGCACGCCCGCGCGCACACGCGCACCGTTCACACACGGAAGCACGCACCACGACGAAAAAGCACACACGCACGCCCACACACCCCGCACCACACCACACACAAAACACACCACAACAAACACACACACACACACCACAAACACACACACAGGAGTTGGGGGGGAAAAGAAAAAGGGCCCAACAGAATAAGACAGAAAAACAAAAAACCAAACACAGATAACAAAAAAAGGGGGATAGGGACAGAGAAAAAAGAGATGGGGGAAAAGGGAGGGGGATTGGGAGGAGAGGAGAGAGAGAGAGAAAAAAAAGAGGGAGACGGGGGACGAGGGGGAGGGGAGGGGAGAGGGGAGAGAGAGGACAGACAGACAGACGGACAGACAGACAGACAGACAGACAGACGAAGGACAGACAAGAGACACAGAGACAGAAAACAGAGGAGGCAGAAATAGATACAGAGAGAGAAACATAGAAAGACAGAGGGGAGACATAGACAGATGAGACAGAGAAAACCACACAACAGCCAAAGAACACACCCACACACACACCACAACAACAAACCACAAACACACACACACACACACACACACACACACAACACCCCACAACACACAACACAACACACACCCCACAACACCCCAAAACACAAACACCCACAGTATAAGACAAAAAAGGGAGAGACAGAGGATACAGAGAAGGGAGGCGATTGTTAAATGTCATATGGTTATCATCATGGTCTTTTATCCGAGGACAAAGAGGACAGGACAACATGTCATTGTCATTATCTGCCCACTTTTTCCATCCTCCAGTACAGAGCAAGTTTTTTTCCCCCAGCTGGTGATGTTTGTTTGTACACTGTTTTTTCTTTGGTTTTTTTTTTGGGGTTTTTTTTGGGGTGTTTTCTTCTTTGTGTATGTGTGTGTGTGTGTGTGTGTGTGTGTGTTGTTTGTGTGTGTGTGTGTGTGTGTGTGTGCAGAGTTGTCGTTATGTATTGTTTGGGACTGTTTTTCTTGGTGTTTTGTTTTTGTTTGATTCCTCCTAAACCCCCCCCTCCCCCCCCCCCCTATCTCTCTCTCTCTTCTCCTCTTCTCTCTTCTTCTCTCTCTCTCCTCTCTACTCTTCTTCTCCTCTCTCTCTCTCTTCCTCCTCTCTCTCTTCTGTTTCTCCATGAATTGTATCATACCACACCACACTTGCACAAACACACAATTGCCCCCACACACCCCCACCACACACACAAACACACAAAACAACACACCCCACACACACACACACACACAGAGTTAGCTTTTTTAAATAAACCAAGTGTGAATAGAAATTTAAATTGAACTATACTACAACAACAAAAAACAAAAAACAACAACAACAACAACAACAACAACAACAAAAAAACCCAAAACACACACACACACACCACAACACACACCACACACAACCCCACACACACACACACCACACACACAAATACACACACACTTTATTTGATTTTTTTTTTGTTGATATATAGTGCTGGGATTGTAGTTTCATTTTTGAATGGGTATGTTCTCTTGTTGACTGTTTCCTTTTTCCCCTTTTTATCTTGATTCATTTGTCTGTTTTGTTATGTTTTTTTCTCTATTCTCTTGTGAATAATTTTTTTTTGTTATTCCTTTCTGGCCTATTGGTTTTTGCTTTCAATTATTGTTGGGTTTCTGTTTAGGTTGGTTTTTTTTGGTTGGTGAAGGATTTTTTTTTTTGGGGGTTGTTGTTGTTTTTTTGTTTTGTTTTTCTTGAAAACTATTCTTTGATAAAGCAGGGACTGGATGTAAAAAAAAAAACATGGTAATGTATTCATTATCCTCGAAAAAAAAGAATTTGGCTTTGACTTGACTTTACTTACTTGGCTTTGACCTCTCCCCTTTCCTTTTTCTTCCTCCTCCTTCTCCCATCCCTCTTTTATTCTCCCTTTAATATACACTTTCATAGAAACAACAACAGGGAGAGGTTATATAAAACACAACACAAAAAAAAAATTTAACAAGAAAACTAACACAGAAAAAGTAATATTTTCTTTTCCCCTCCAGTACAAAGGCATTGAAATACTGGAAATACACACCACACACACCCCACACACAAAACACACACACAACACACACACACACACAACCCACACACACACACACACACCAACACACAAAGCACACATACCAACACAAAAATCACACCTAAACAAAACCGGGACACACACACATACCAACACAAACACTTTACACATAAAAAAACACATTTTCCCACACATACACACACACATCAAACACCCCCACACGCACACACACCAAAAACACTCACCACACAAAACACTCCCCACACACACACACACACACACACACCACACACACACACACACACAACCCACACACACCCCCCCCCCCAACCCAAAACCCCCCCACACAAAAAAAAAACACAAAACCAAACACACTACACACACAACACAAACCCCACCAAACAACACCCCACATAAAAACACACTACACACACCACAAAAACAACACCCCCCCAAACAAACACCCACACACAAAACACCACACAACAACACAAACCCCCACAAAAACACACTACAAAACAAACCAACACACACACATACACACACACCAACACGAACACACACATACACACACACCACACCACACACACACACACACACACCACCCACACACACACACCACACCACCCTCTCTCTCTCTCTCTCTCTCTCCTCCTCTCTCTCTCTTCTCTCTCTCTCCTCTCTTTTCTCTCTTCTCTCTCTTCCTCACACACACACACCCCACACACACACCCCCAACACACACCCCAAAACCAAAACAAACCACGTAAATACACATACACACTACACACACCCCCCAAAAAACTCACCCCATAAACCAAAAACCCCGTACACACTACACACACACACACACACACACACCCCCAACACAAACACCAACACAACATCACACATAAACACTCAACCTTTCACACACACACATACACACGAACCACACACATACACACACCACACGCACACACACACCAACACCACACACACCACACCACACATACACACCCCCCCTTGCCCGGAGAGGTCTTTAATGTTTCAGTAGTTGCTTTGCACAAATGAAGAGAACCTCCCCATCCCCAAGGTGGGGTGAGTTTTCCAATGTGTGTGTTGTGTGTGTGGTGTGTGTGTGTGTGTGTGTGGTGTGTGTTGTGTGTGTGTGTGTGTGTGTGTGTGTGTGTGTGTGTGTGTGTGTGTGTTGTGTCAAATGCTAGGGGTGAAAAAGTGTGTACTTCTTCTTTTCTTCTTCTTTTCTTCTTCTTCTTCGTCTTCTTCTTCTTCGTTTCTTTTCTTTTCTTCTTCTTCTTTTTTCTTCCTATTATTCTTCGCAAATTCTTCGAATTCTTGTTTGCAATTCTTCTTTGCATTCTTCTTCTTCTTCCATTCTTCTTTTCTTTTTTCTTCTTCTTCTTGCATTCCTTTCTTTGCATTCTTCTTTGATTTTACTTTTTTTTTTTGCTTTTCTTCTTCTTTTTGCATTCTGTTTCTTCTTCTTCTTCTTCTTCTTCTTCTTCTTCTTCTTCTTCTTCTTTTTTCTTTTCGTCGTCGTCGTCGTCGTCGTCGTCGTGTCGCACTCTTCACACTCTTTGCATTCTTTTTCTTTTTTGTTTCTTTTTTCTTCTCTTTGTTTTTTCTCCTTCCTCTTTGCATTTTTTTTTCTTTGCTTCTTCTTCATTGCATTCTTCTTTTCATTGCATTCTTCTTTTTTTTGCATTCTTCTTCTTTTCTTTGCATTCTTCTTCTTCTT
>CM060325.1:14435129-14440129 GCA_030674155.1 Stramonita haemastoma | reverse complement strand
GTTTTGATTTTTTTTTGGGGGGGGGGAGGGGGGGGGGTGTTGCTCCTAGGGTAGAACTCCCAGCTTGGCTAATGATGAGATTGTGACTGTTTTTACCCACTAGCAGCATTCCCCTTGGGGAAGTTTTTGTTTGTTTTTTGAGGGAGGAGGGGTTTTATTATTTTTTTTAACTCATGTGTTGGTTATTGTTTGGTTCTTTTTGGAGGCATGGTGGTTTAAAGTAATCATTATTTTAGTGATATGCAAAAGTACAGTGCACACAACAACAGATAACTGGTCTGGAGAATGGCAGAATAAGTGTTTTGGTGTGAACCTTGAAACCCACAGGCAATACAAGATAAGTCGGCCTCACCACAGACCATGAAATAAATCGCACTGAGGTCATAGCCGTGATAGTCTAGTGGTTAGGACCTCGCGTTGTGGCCGCGATAACCCAGGTTCGAATCCTGGTCACGGCAGCCTTTTTTCTCTTTTTTTTTATTATAAAAAATTTGCCTGGGGTTAAAAGCTTTGTCAATAGTCCCCTAAATCAGAAATATCCTCTGGGACTTAAATATAAACACAACAACAAAACTTTGTTAGTTATCCATGTATATAAAGCAAAGTACCAAGACCAATAATTATTATTATTAACACGTGGTTATGCTTTGAAATATAGTATATCAAAGCTTGCTGCACCCATGACAAACTCTTGGGTTAGTTAACAAGATGTATTTTCTATCAAAAGGAGGGAAAATGTCCTCTGAAGTCGGAGTGTGGCTGCCTACATGGCGAGGTAAGCAAGCCTACTTGAAAAGAATAGTCCAAACACGCAAACTTCTCATCCAAAGTGTCTGATGTTCTCTAGTGATTCCCAGGTGAGTTGAGCAGCCAAGAGTGTATACTATAATAATAAAGTATTTTGAGTGACCCTGTTGGTTAGGTAATTGGAAAAAAAGTCACAGGAAAAAAGTCACAAAAAAGTCACAGAAAAAAAAGTAAAAGGAAAAAAGTCACAAGCGCGCGTGTGTGCGTGCGTGCGTGCGTGTGTGTGTGTTTGTGTGTTTGTGTGTGCGTGCGTGCGTGCGTGCGTGCGTGCGTGCGTGTGTGTGTGTATGCATTGTACTGCACTGCACATTTTTCTTGATGATATTGCTCTTCTTTTACTTTTATTCTCTGGCCTGCGTGCGTGCGTGCGTGCGTGCGTGCGTGCGTGCGTGCGTGCGTGTGTGTGTTGTATGTATGTGTGTGTGTGTGAGTGTGTGTATGCATTGTACTGCACTGCACATTTTTCTTGATGATATTGCTCTTAGTTTACTTTTATTCTCTGGCATGCGTGCGTGCGTGCGTATGTGCGTGCGTGCGTGGGTGTGTGTGTTTTGTAAACTGGATTTTACTTGGCTTTGTTTGACCTGATTGTGACTTTTTTTTCCTGTGACTTTTTTTCCTACCCAATTTTGTGACTTTTTTTCTGTGACTTTTTTACCTGTGACTTTTTTTCCTACAACCGTTTGTTAAACTGAGCAATCTTTTATTATTATGTTGTTTACCTTTCTGGAGTTGGGGGGTGGGGGTCAGTGGGTTGGTTTTGTTTTTGTTTTGTTTGGTTTGGGGTTTTCTTTTTTTTTTTGGGGGGGGGGGGGAGGAGGGGGGGGGGGGTGTTCTTCAGGTAAAACTATGAGGTTCACCAATGGTGAGGTTGGGGCTGTTTTTACCCACTATTAAGGTAACTGCTTTCCACCTACGGGAAGTTTTTGTTTGTTTTTAGAGGGAAAAGATTTTTTTTTAATTAAAAAAGAACAAAAAACCTACACATGTGTTGGTTATTGTTTGGTTCGTTTTTGGGGGGGCAGGGAGGTTCAAATAACAATTATTTTATTGAGAAGCAAAAGTACAGTGCACACATCAACAGATAACTGAGGGACAACAAAGCTTACAGCCTAGAATGTACTCCACCAAAGAGAGAGAAAGAGAGAGTGAGAGAGAGAGATCAAATCAAATCAAATCAAATCAAAATTGTATTTCCAGATGGTACATTGAGTAAGCAATAAATTTGCTTTTTTTTTCATCAAGCCATCTATGTAGCAAAAACAACAACAAACAAACAAGATAGAAAACACAAACCAAAAAGCTCTTAACCAAAGAACAGACAAACTAACAGTAATGAAGCAGCAAGCAAACAAGCGAAGTACAACCAAGAAAACCCTGCCCAAGAATATTTAGCTAGGCCTACAACATTGTTACACCTCTTAACAAAATGAGAGAGAGAGATCAGGGTTTGTTTTTTGTGCATGGAGGCTTATACACTGGTCTGCATTAAATGTATAGAATTGTAGGGGGGCAGCACCTGCACTCACAAATCGGTGCAAGCACTCCACATGCATAATATAGATGCTTGCAGTGGGGTCTGGAGAGCAGCAGAATAGCCTAAGTACTTTGGTGTGAAACTTGAAACCCACGGGCAATACAAGATAAGTCGGCCTCACTACAGACCAGGAAACAAAACGCACTCTGGTCGTAGCCGTGATAGTCTAGTGGTTAGGACCTCGCGTTGTGGCCGCGATAACCCAGGTTCGAATCCTGGTCACGGCAACCTTTTTTACTTTTTTTTTTTCTTCTTCGGTTTTTCTGTTGTTGTTGTTGTTTTTTAATTGGCCCGGTTGAAAGCTTTGTCAACAGTCCCATAAATCGGAAATTTCTGCTGGGATGTAAATATAAGCACAATATATCTATCTATCTATATATATATATATATATATATATATATATATAATATGTATATTTTATTTTGTATATATATATATATATATTGTGTGTGTGTGTGTGTGTGTGTGTGTGTGTGTGTGTGTGTTGTGTGTGTGTGTGTGTGTGTGTGTGTGTGTGTACAAAGCATAGTGCCAAGGCCTAAATTAACATGTGATTAAGCTTTGAAATATATTATATCAAAACTTTCTGCACCACGACAAATTCCTAGGTTAGTTAACAAGATGCATTTTCTATCAAAAGAAGGGAAAATGTCCTCTGAAGTCGGAGTGTGGTTGCCTATACGGCATATACTGCATGTACATTGTAGATTTTTTTTCTCCAAATTTTGATTTAAAGGCATTTAATTTTAATCTGTGGATTAGAGAAACAATTTTTTTCTGGTACAAGATTTTCAACAGCCATTCTGAGTACAAAGAATGTTGTGTGTGTGTGTGTGTGTGTGTGTGTGTGTGTGTGTGTGTGTGTGTGTGTGTGTGTGTGTGTGTGTGTGTGTGTGTGTGTGTGTGTGTGAAGTCAAGCCAAGTCAAGTCAAGTCAAGTCAAGTCAAGTCTTTTTTTTTTTTTTTACTTTCAGCTGGTATATTGAATAAGCATTGATTTGCTTTTTTTCATCAAGCCATCTACCTAGGAAAAAAGAAAGAGAAAAATAAACATTTCACCAATATTGTTTGACTGACATTCAACAGCCTCAACATTAAGATATATCTATAGATAAATGAGTGTGTGTGTGTGCGTGCGTGCGTGCGTGCGTGCGTGCGTGCGTGCGTGCGTGCGTGCGTGTGTGTGTGTGTGTGTGTGTGTGTGAAAATGAAGAAATAAGAATCTTCTGTGGCACTACTAACAGAACTGTCCAGGTGATTCAATTTATCAGCCAACAAAAAAACAAACAAAAAACAGAAACCTAACATCCATACAGAACAGACACTCCTATAAACCCACATTAATGTTATGCTTACGGCTACTGTCACTATTAATAAATGAAGTCTTGCTGGACCTATGTAAAAGCTATGGGCATAAAATATAGTAATAACAATATATAGTAATAGCAATATATAGTAATAGCAATATAATAGTAATAGTAATATTTGGTAATAGCAATATATAGTCACGGCAATATATGATAATAGCAATATAAAGTAACAGCAGTATATATATATAGTAATAGCAATATAATTATAGTAATAGCAATAATAGTCATAGCAATATATAGTAATAGCAATAATAGTCATAGCAATATATAGTAATAGCAATATATAGCTTACTATGACTGACTAGGAGGCCTGACTTGCACAGTCCTTATGTGCTGCAGCCCATAGTTGGACTTTGGAGAACATCTCCAAGGCTGACTGTCCTTATGCCCTCTTGGCCGAGAGAGTGGGGATGTACTGTGGGCAAAGCATCTCCACTACAATCAAATTTCTGCCCAATTTCGAGACAGCAGCTGCCTCCTCTGCTGTTTTGGAGGTCATCGTCGAACACGATGGACAAACAAACAAAGTAATAGCAATAATAGTAATAGCAATATATAGCAACAGCAATATACAGTAACAGCAATATAAAGTAATAGCAATATACAGTAACAGCAAGATATTGTAATAGCAATATAGTAACAGCAATATAATAGTAACAGCAATATACAGTAACAGCGAAATAATATAGTAACAGCAATATATAGTAATAGCAATATAATTATATTGTTAATGCTAGAGCAGCGATGACTGACCTCAGCTAGTATATATAGTGTTATAGCCTAGCGGCCCTGACTAACCGCCGCCATGATTACACATTATCAAATGTGGGCATCAGACACAAACAGGAACAGCCCCCTCCAGAGTGTTGAATAAGATGTGTGAGTGAGGAGAAGGCCCTTTGGGACAAGCTGTTTGCCTGTTAGACACTTATGATATAACCGTGTCTCTGTCTGTCTGTCTGAATGGATGGATGTGTGCCTGTCTGCCTGTCTGTCTGTCTGTCTGCTTGTCTGTTTGTGTTTGTCTGCCTGTGTTTGTCTGTCTGTTTGTCTGTCTGTCTGTCTGTCTGTCTGTATGGATGGATGGATGGATGGATGGAGGGAGGGAGGGAGGGAGGAAGGGATGGAGGGAGGGAGGGAAGCGTGAATGTGTGGATGGGTGGAAGGGTGAATGGATGGATGGGAATGAACAAGAGAGAGTGTATGTATGTATGTATGTATGTATGTATGTATGTATGTATGTATGTATGTATGTATGTATGTTTTGTGTGTGTGTGTGTGTGTGT
>CM060325.1:14431570-14435029 GCA_030674155.1 Stramonita haemastoma | reverse complement strand
CACAAAACCACACACACACACACATACACACACACAAAACCACAACCACAACACACACACACACACACACACACACACGCACACACACACACCACACACACACACACGCACGCACGCACGCACACACACACGCACGCACGCACACACACACACACATACACACACACACACACACACACACACACACACACAACACACACCACACACACACACACACACACACAACACGCCATCCGTTCACTAGTTAGTTAATAGCAAGAAGACACGAGCAACCGTATATCAGAAAAGAAGAAAAAGAAAGGACTCTCATATTTCCTACAATGTCTTATACCATACCTCTTTAAGTTAAAGTTAAAGTCTGTCCCGAGCCTAAGGCTCATCAGGCCGGTGCTTATCCCGGTTTCTGTGGCGTTAAGCGACTGGAGGTCATAGACTCCCCCCTGGATAGGACGCCAGTCTATCGCAGGGTTTAACCCCCAACACAAGGTTGGTACCCCTTTTACACCTGGGTGGGGTGAGAAAATAGCCGTAAAGTGCCTTTTCCAAGGGCACAACGCCATAGCCGAAAGCTGGGATCGAACCCGCAACCTTTAGATTACGAGTCCAACGCCCTAACCACTAGGCTACAGCGGCGGCCACCTCTTTAAACCTCTGCCTTTACCCATCCGGGTACCCACCCATCCACCCCTTTCCTTGCCAAATGTTTACGGTGAAAAATTCCGAAGCAAAAGAAAGTTGAACAAATAAATGAATGTAGGCTTAAGTAAGAAAAGAGAACTCGAAAAGATTTATTTTTATGTAAAGGCTGTGTGGGTTCATGCATGACAGAAACTGTTAACAATTTATTTCTTTAGTAAGTTAGTGTGTGTGTGTGTGGGGGGGGGGGGGAGAGCACAACAACAACAATAATAATTATTTTAAAAAAAAACTGCAATGAGAATTGTCAGTTACCAAAACTGTGGCTGAAGAAAACTCAGAGAGAGAGAGAGAGAGAGAGAGAGAGAGAGAGAGAGAGAGAGAGAGAGAGAGAGAGAGGAGGAGAGAGAGAAGGGGGTGCATAATGATTTTGGTAACTCTAGATGTATTCCTTACAAGTTCATTGGCCGTCTAAAAGTGCATGGGATAATTTCAAGGCCAACTTCTTTTCCTCTGTGTGTGTGTGTGTGTGTGTGTGTGTGTGTGTGTGTGTGTGTGTGTGTGTGTGTGTGTGTGTGTGTGCGTGCATGCGTGCGTGTGTGTGTGTGGTGAGTGGTGTGTCTAAGTGTGTGTGTGTGTGTGTGTGTGTGTGTGTGTGCGTGTGTCATGAGAGAGAGAGAGAGAACACTGAACACTGAAATGGTTTAATGGTACTTCGGCCTTAGGCCACGGTGCAACTAATTGGGGGACGATTATAGTAATACAGGAACATGTTGATAATTATTTCAAAACATACAAAAGTCAAACGTCAGGGATAGATAAAAATAACATGGAACATTGAAATCAAAATCACTTAAAGATCAAGACCCATTGAAAAGAAAAAAAAGCATCTGCAATATCAACAAGTGCTTGACCCTAGCTGAAAAATCCAAGACATCTCGAGTGTACTATCAAAAGGGGAAAAAAAACAATAGCAATCAATTAGCCAAGCTAACACAACATACCTCAAAAACATACAATTAATCCAGACAATACATCTCTTTCTTCTGTTAACTGAGAGACGAGCTCTCTCTCTCTCTCTCTCTCCCTCTCTCTCCTCTCTCTCTCTCTCTCTCTCCTCTCTCTCTCTCTCTCTCTCTTCCCCTCTCTCTCTCTCTCTCTCTCTCTCTCTCTCTCTCTCTCTTTCTCTCTCTTCCTTCTCTCTCTCCCTCCTATCCTCTCTTCTCAGATATATTCTTTTTCTCTTTTTTCATATTTCGCCCATGAGCCTGTGTAAAGAAGCCTCTGGCTTATCCATTTACCCTCATTAAAATTTCGATTTCTCTTCTCTCTTCTCTCTCTCTCTCTCTCTCTTCTCTCTCTCTCTCTCTCTCTCTTCTCTCTCTCCCTCTCTCTCTCTCTCTCTCTCTCTCGTCTCTCCTCTCTCTCTCTCTCTCTCTCTCTCTCTCTCTCTCTTTCTCCTCTCTCTCTCTCTCTCTCTCTCCTCTCTCTCTTCTCTCTCTCTTCTCTCTCTCTCTTTGTGCCGGCCGGTTCTGTGCCGGCCGGTTCTTTTACCAAATTAAAAACAACCCCCCCCCCCTCCCCTAAAAAACCCACCCAACTGTGCCCTCTAATCCGTTCCAATTTGACACCCCCTCGCCTGTCTTCAAACCAGCCCGGGCGTACGTTCATTGTCTCAATGATGTCAGGCAGAGGCAATGTCATTGCATTGCCGGGCCCTATTTTGGCATTAGCCTACAGCCCACTGACGAAATGCCAGACTATGTGACACTGCCCTCACAGGCTTGGTTCAGCGAACACTACCGGTAGGCTGATACGCCCCCCTACCCGTTCTGTGTGGACAGTTTTTTTTGCAACGGAATTTAGGACGTTGGCTGAACTGGAATGTATGTTGGCTACGTGAGATACTGATGGCATGGTATGACACGGCATGGCACGGCAAGGCATGGACAGTTAAGGCATGACATGGTATGGCGTGGTGTGGCGTGGCGTGGCGTGGCATGACATGGCATGGTATGGTACGGTATGACAAGTTGTGGCAAGACAAGACATGGCATGGGACAGCACGGAAAGGCATGGACAGGCATGTTATGGCACGACATGGCATGGCATGGCATGGCATGGCGTGGTGTGGCGTGGCGTGGCATGGTATGGCAAGGCATACTATGACGAGATAAGACAAGCTTGTGACAAGACAAGACATGGCATAGCCAGACAAGGCATGGCATGACATGGCATGGTATGACAAGGTAAGACAGGATCAGGTGTGGCAAAATAAGACATGGCATAGCCAGACAAGGCATGCATGGCATGGCGTGGCATGTGGCATGATATGGTATGGCATGGCATGGCATGGCATGACAAGGTAAGAGGCAAGGCAAGGCAAGGCAAGGTAACACAAAGTTATGTACTTTGAGGACAATAGATAAGCACTGATGCGCTTTTTTTTTTTCCAACTCAATCCCAGTCCTTAGTAGCAGTCATATCATGGCATGAAAAGATGTATAAACCATAAGATCATGACTAAAAAGATTTTTTAGGCAAAGAACGTTAAACATTCACACAGAAAAATCTGCCATGAATCAAAGTTGTATACATAATTATCTACAAGGAAGTAGCCAAAGCGCATGAACCTCAAATTTACACAAACGGTACAAACTTGCACACAACATCATACAAACTTAAGGTGCAAACTTCCACGAACGGTACAAACGAACGGTACAAACTCATACAAACGTTACAAACTTACAAGAACGCTCCAAACTTACAAACTTATTACCAACGCTCCAAACTTACACTTCCAAACTTATACCAACGCTCTAA
>CM060325.1:14421570-14424070 GCA_030674155.1 Stramonita haemastoma | reverse complement strand
CTTGCGCACACGTTAAATCCTGTTCCGCTTCTCGTAAGAGTAGGCCATTGTGTGCCGGTGGGAACAGATGAAAAGATTTACAAAAACAAACTACGTGCACACGGGGACTGGATGTTAAAAAGCACACGAGTGCATATTCCATTATCCTCGATGTAAAAGAATAAAAATAAATAAAATAAATAAATAAATCATGCCGCATTCTCAGACTCAGAAGTCTGCATAAAGCTTATCAATGTGAGGCTACCTCGGGCCACCAGCCAGAGGGGCTCTGCACTGCGTGTAGGTCCTTGTTGTGGTGGTGCTGAATGATGCCTGTGCTGAGCCTAAATACCCAAGAAGCCACTCACTGAGCTCTCTACTGACCACAGTTCCCATCAGACTCTCCCCCCCCCCCCCCCCCAACTTCATAGACCCAAGGTCTAGATGCCAGAGGTTTTGTTTTGTTTGGGATGTGACCATGAACCCAGATTTCATGTGCAAAATTATTTTAGTGCATGTAAAAGAACCCATGGTAATAACAGAGTCGAGCTTGGCAAAAATCGGTTGTCAAAACTTTTGATGATAATGACAACACACTTGCAAATTTTGAATGGGTGGCGCTGCTGCAGCATTGGTGATGCTTTGTTGGGGGGGGGGGGGGGGGGGGAGGGGGGGGTCATGCAGAAAAATCTGCCTGGTTAAAGCCATAATATAGAGTGCAGTGCAGTACAATACCATGCAATAGAAGACACTACAATGCAATACAACATACAACGCAGTGCAGCACAGGAGAGTATACCACACTACATCACACTACACTACTCTACACTACCCCACATAACGCCACACCACACCACACCACACCACACTACACCACACCACACCACACCACATCACACTACACTTTTGAACTTGAGAAACGGGAAAGGAAAAAAAACAACCACATACACGAGAACACTTACCCCAGAACAAAAACACAAACCATTATCATTATTATCATAGGGTAACTTTCACCAGTGTGTAACAGATTCTCAAAATACAATACAATTATACCCAAGTTCTCAATTATGGGACACTCATGATAGAAAAAAGAAGCAAGGGCAACGCACATTCTTCTCTTAAAACGAAGCTACCAACAAAATTTAAAAAAAAAGTACAACACAAAAAAGAGAAAAAAAGAGTGTACTACAAAGTACGACCCTTGCAGTATTGGTGTCACTGTCCCGCCAATGAATGAAGGGTTTCCTCCCCTTGGAAAGGTCAGTATTTAGGACTCCTTATGATTGGAGGGGGGAGGAAGAGAGGAGAGAGACAGACAGAGAGACAGACAGACAGAGAGAGAGACAGAGAGAGAGAGGTGTATTTGTGTGTGTCTGTATGTGTGTGAGAGAGAAGGGGGGGGGAGGGAGGGGTTATGTGTATTTGCATGTCTGTAAAGAGAGAGAGAGAGAGAGAGAGAGAGAGAGAGAGAGAGAGAGAGAGAGAGAGAGAGAGAGAGAGAGAGAGAGAGAGAGAGAGAACTTTTTTGTAGGGAAAAGAAAAAGCACAACGGGGACTTTTTTTTTTAATCCAGTCCTAAGTCAAGATCAATCAATCAATCAATCAATCAATCAGTGCATCCATCAGTACATCAATCAGTTACTCAGACAAGCAAGTAACTAATCATTCAATGGAAAGAAATCAACTATTAATTAAGAAAATGCGTCGATAGCGTAGATAAACAGTCAGAAAAACAGACACTCACATGGGCAGGTCGCAAACTAGGACTCATTGTAAGAGAGAGAGAGAGAGAGAGAGAGAGAGAGAGAGAGAGAGAGAGAGAGAGAGAGGAGAGAGAGAGAGAGAGAGAGATCCTTTCCTGTTTATTGTATTTATGTAGGGCTTGTGACACACTTGAATGGCTCCATTGTTGAGTACGTGTGTGTGTGTGTGTGTGTGTGTGTGTGTGTGTGTGTGTGTGGTGTGTGTGTGTGTGTGTGTGGTGTGTGGTGTGTGTGTGCGTGCGTGCGTGCGTGGTGGTGTGTGTGTGTGCATGGGCGCACGCCTGTGTGTATGTGTGTGTGCACACGCGTGCGTGCGTGCGTGCGTGTGTGCGTGTGTGTTTTAGTCTTTTCTTTTATATAGAGGATAATGGAATAAGCATTCATGTGCTTTTTTTTTTACATCCAGTGTCTGTGTGTATGCAGTTTTGTAAATTTAGTTATCTGCCTCCAACCGGCCCTCCACACAATGACCTACTCTTCGAAAAGCACAACAGCTTTTAACGTGTATGCAAGATGTTCTGCGTGCGTTGGCACAGGGGCCTCGGTTTATACTTATAGTCTCATCCCAAGGACTTTTAGGGAAAGTGGAGTCAGCACTGATGTTAACTCCAGGGGAAAAATTCCGTCAAAGGGGAGGGAGTCCAACCGAGTGAGTGTACATGCCCAGGCAACCGGCAAGGGTGTGTGTGTGTGTGTGTGTGTGTGTGTGTGTGTGTGTGTGTGTGTGTGTGTGTTGTGTGTGGTGTGGTGGTGTGTGG
>CM060325.1:14409070-14416570 GCA_030674155.1 Stramonita haemastoma | reverse complement strand
ACATGTCCTTTGTACAACAAAGTATACTTCGGTCAAAAGCCCTGGAAGGCAATAAACACCACAATGAGAAATCATCTCCCAAAACAGTGACTTCATAAAAGGGAAAGTATTTTCAACAACAAAGTAAAATTTTGAGGAAAAAAACTCTCAAAGAAAGACAAATTACAAAACAACAACAAAAGAAACCCAATAAAAAGTGTTAAGCATTACAATGAAAAAGAAACATCAACATTTCATTTCATTTCCTACCACTTTAAAGTTACGGCACATTTCTCTGCGTAAAAATTCGGACTGCCCTCCCCTGAGGAGAGCGCGTCGCCACAAGAGCAGCGCCACTTATTTTGTTCTTTTCCCTGTCTGCAGTTTTGTTTCCCTATCAGAGTGACTTTTTACATACAGAATTTTGCCGGGGACACTTATCTTGCCGTGGGTTCTTTTACGTGCACTGAATGAGTATGTGTAACACACAGGATCTCGGTTTATCGTCTCACGGGATCTTGGTTTATCGTCTCATCCAAAAGACTATACTAGTACTCAGACTCAGACCCCCACTCATGGTCTAATGGATTGGTGGGGGAGGAGGGGGGGGGAGTTTTGGGCCCAAGAGGGGATCAAACTACCGATCAACATGTTAAACAAGTCACCACTGTTTGCTGTTTACTTATTGGCCACTTTGTTGTTGTTGTTGTTGTTGTTGTTGTTAGGTATTTGATTATTATTGTTGTAGTTATTTAGTACAGCTTTCTTTTGTCTTGATTTTATCCCTGATAAAGGCGGGGGACTGGATGTAAAATAAAAAAGCACATGAGTGCTAAGACATTAATCCTCGAAATAAAAGATTCAGATTTTTTTTACATTTAGTCCCGCCCTTATCAGATAAAAACAATAAATGAAAACGACTAACAACTAAACAATGTAATCAATAATACCAAACAACAACAAAACAACAACAACAGTTAATAAAAATAGCAAAACTTGGTGACTGACCTTGCCATTTATTCCTTAACAAGGAACAAAAACCACAAACGTTATTATATTGCACTTTGGTTCTTTTTTTTCATTTTATCCTTACATGTAACACTACACATTGTCTTTTCCCCCGTTTCTTCTTCCTCATTTTATTTCTGTACGCTATCCGTCCCCCCCCCCCCCCCCCTCTTTGCTGTAGGCCTAACAAAGAACAAAGGCAGCTTGCACACCAAGTAGTCTTTGTACAGGCCATAGAGAGGAGAGAGAGAAAAGGTCGTTGCCCTCTCTCTCTCCCTCTCTCTTCCCTGTGTGTGTGTTGTGTGTGTGTGTGTGTGTGTGTGTGTGTGTGTGTGTGTGTGTGTGTGTGTGTGTGTGTGTGTGTTGGTGTTGTTGTGACCTTTCTCTCTCTGCAGCTGTGTCGTGCTTCACTGCCTCTGTCTGTCTTAAGACAGACAACATTATTTTGTACTTTGCCATGCTACAGTGCAGCTTACTTTCACCCAGCCAGAGGTGGTTGGTTTTTTGTTGTTTGTTTTACTTTGTCATTTTTTGATCATACACAAACGCATTCACGTACACATGCAAGCGAAAACAGTAAGCACGCACGCATGTATGTATGTTCACAGACACGCGCGCGCGCAGCGTACACACACACACAAAACACACACACACACACACACACACACACACACACACACACACACACACACACACTCACACCACACACACACCACGCATGCACACGTGCATGCGCAAAACGTAGTAGTTTGTTAGGAACTTAATCTACCATTCATTGTCCTCCTCCTTCGCTTTTCCTCTTCTCCCCTCCTCCTTCTCCTCCTCCTTCATCTTTTTTTCCTCCACTTCTTCTTCTCCTTCTTTGCATTGTTCTTCATCTTCTTTGCATCGTTCTTCTTCTTCTTCTTTGCATTCTTCTTCTTCTTCTTTGCATTCTTCTTCTTCTTCTTTGCATTCTTCTTCTCTTCTTTGCATTCTCTTCTTCTTCTTTGCTTCTTCTTCTTCTTCCTTCTTTTCTTCTTCTTCCTTCTTCTTCTTCTTCTTCTTCTTCTTCATTCTTCTTCATTCTTCTTCTTTCTTCTTCTTCTTGCATTCTTCTTCTTCTTCTTTCTTCTTCTTCTTTCTTCTCTCTTCTTTTCTTCTTCTTCTTCTTCTTCTCTCTCATTCTCATCATCTCATCATCTATCTCATCTCTTCTTCTTCTTCTTCTTCTTCTCTCTCTCTCTTCTCTCCTCTTCTCTTCCCTCTTTCTTCTTCACTTTCATTTTTTCTCGTTCCAATCATCATCATTCTCATTCTTCTCTTTTCACTTCTTCTTTTACTCTTCTTCTCACTTTTCTTCTTCCAGCCTCTCTCTCTTCTTTTTTTCTCTCCTCTCCCCCCTCCTCTCTCTTCTTCTTCACTTTATTTGTCTCGTCCATTCTTTTTCGCATCTTTCTTGCATTTCTTCTTGTACTCTCTCTGCACTTTTTCTCCGACCGCAGTGAATAGGGAGGTTAACTCCAGGGGGGAAATCCCCTCCAACCATGGGGGTTCGAACCCACAGTGTCAGAACAGGAGCTCAACACTCTAACCACTAAGCTATATACCTCCCCACCCCTCCAAACCCCTGATACTCCTATTCAAAAATAGTCCACTATGAATTTTTCTTGTCACATGGATATATCTTTTTAAATTTTATTTCTTTTATTCTGTTAATTTTATTCTTTTATATCCAGGATAATGGAATAAGCATTCACGTCCTTTTTTTTACATACAGTCCCCGTTTGTATGTACTTTTGTGAATCTTGTCATTCTGTTCCCACCAGCACATAATGGCCTACTCTTACGAAAATCAGAACAGGAATTAACGTGTGCGCAAGATGTTCTGCGTGCGTTCTGCACACAGGGCCTCGGTTTATAGTCTCATCCAAAGGACTTTAGGGGGGAGAGTGGAGTCAGCACTTATGTTAACTCCAGGGGCAAAAAAATCCCCTCGAAGGCGAATGAACCGGGGTTGTCAAATTGCGAGGGCAATGTTCTCACCAATAGGCTATATCCGTCTAGGTGTGCACACGTGTATCCATCCAATCATAATTATTATTGTGTTGTATTTTTTTAGCTGAAGTGCAAGCCAGCCCCTGACTCAATGGCTAGAGGGCTAAGACCTTGGTTGAAAATCAGCTGTGTATTTTTTTAGGAAACAGACACCCAAACGTGCCTGTGGCGAAGTAACACGGGCACAGATGTGTGTGTGTGTGTGTGTGTGTGTGTGTGTGTGTGTGTGTGTGTGTGTGTGTGTGTGTGTGTGTGTGTGTGTGTAGGGTGTGTGTGTAGGGTTTGTGTGTGTGTGTGTGTGTGCGTGTGGTGTGTGTGTGTGTGAGTGTGTGTGTGTGTGTGTGTGTGTGTGTGTGTGTGTGTGTGTGTGTGGTGTGTGTGGTGTGTGTGAAACACAGGGAGGGAGAGAGAGAGAGAGAGAGAGAGAGGAGAGAGAGAGAGAGAGGAGAGAGAGAGAGAGAGAGAGAGAGAGAGAGAGAGAGAGAGAGAGAGAGAACGTAAAAGCACGAAGGGATTTTAACTGTGACAGATTCAGAAACATTTTTGTCAACAAGCCAGCAAACAAACAGCAGCAACAACAACAACAACAACCACACCCATACACACACACACGCACGCATGTTTGCGCTCTCTCTCTCACGCTCACACACCACACACACACACACACACACACACACACACACACACACACACACACACACCACACACACACACACACACACACACACACACCACACACACACACACGCCCTCCCACTCTCTCACACACACACACACACACCACACACACACACACGTACACACACACACGTACACACACACGCGCACACGCACGCACACCACGCACACACACACACACACACACACACACACTACCAGTATAGGCCTAGCAGGCTACATACAGCCACAGCGTGAAGAAAGGAATTATTTCGGGGAGTCAGCCTCATGAATATTCCTGTCAACAAAGACCTGATCCCATTACGGACTTGGCCTATACTAGGCCTAGCAGAGAACAGCTGATATGCATAATACTGTGTGTGTGTGTGTGGTCTATGTGTGTGTGTGTGTGTGTTGTGTGTGTGTGTGTGTGTGTGTGTGTGTGTGTGTGTGGTGGGAGTGTGGTTGTGTGTGTGTGTGTTGTGTGTGTGTGTGTGTTGGTGATGTGGTGGTGTGAGTTGTGGGTGTGTGTGTGTGTGTGTGTGTGAGAGAGAGAGAGTGTTGGTGTGGTGTGTGTGTGTGTGTTGTGAGAAGAGAGAGTGGTAGGTGTGTGTGTGTGTGTGTGTGTGGTGTGTGTGATGTGTGTGTGTGTGTGAGAGATAGAGAGATGAGAGAGAGAGAGGTGGTGTGTGTGTGTGTGCTGTGTGGGAGGTGTGTGTGGTGTGTGTGTGTGTGTGGAGAGAGAGAGATAGGAGAGTGTGTGTGTGTGTGTGTGGTGAGTGAGAAGAGAGTTGTGTGTGTGTGTGTGTGTGTGTGTGTGTGTGTGTGTGTGTGTGTTGTGCGTGTGTGTATGGTGTTTTTTTAATATGCATCATGGAGGCTTGTATTCTGATACAAAAACACTGATTTGCATTAAACATATAATAATCGTTGTGTGTTGTGTGCGCCGTGCATGTGTGTGTGTGTGTAGTCTGTGGCATAGTGTGTGTGTGTGTTTGCGCACATCACGTGTATGGCACGTTGCGTGCAACGGCAGTACACACTGTGCGAGCTTCAGGCACAATCATGCACATACTCTTTTGCTAGTGTGCACACACTATACGCACGCGCGGGTATTCCCAGTTCGCGAATGCACTTTTTTCTTCATAACAGATGTTGACAGACTAGGCAAAAGAGAAGAGAAGAGTGAGTGTCCCTCCCCCTCCCTCCTTCCCCTTCCCTCCCCTCCTTGGCTATTGTCAGGACGTCGCCCTAGCCTACTTTTGCTTTTCCTCTCAGCTGGGTCTAACACCCGCTCTACCCCCTCCTCTCTCTCTTCTCTCTCTCTCTCTCTCTCTCTCTCTCTCTCTCTCTCTCTCTCTCTCTCTTGTTCCAATGATTATCAGTGTACTGTATCTGGGCCCAGTGAGGATTATGCGTTTGTTGAATTGTACCATCTATCTCCTTTTTTTTTTTTTCAAATCATAGGTTGAACTTTTATTGTTGGTGATGGTGGTTTGTATATGGTTTTTTTTGTTTGTTCTTATTTATTTGTTTTTTTCTTGTGTTTATTGTTTTTGTTTTCTTGTGTTTTTTTGGGTGTTTTTTTAGGGGGGCTGCTATTCCCCAATCAGTGCAAGGGCCGATTAAAAAAGAAAAAAAACCAACTATGTGAATTCTTACTCTGTTACCCTTGGAAAATAAAGATTAGTCATTCATTGATTCATTCATTCATTTTGTATTCATCTCATTCTTCATTCTCTCTCTCTCTCTCTCTCTCTCTCTCTCTCTCTCTCTCTCTCTCTCTCTCTCTCTCGCAGTCCCTGTATATAACTGACGTCAGCATCGAGGCTGTCGCCAGTGTAGGATGAGGGTGTGTTTGTGTGTGTGTGGTGTGTGTGTGTGTGATGGTGTGTGTGTGTGTGGTGTGTTTACGTGTATCTGTAGGTGGCACCCCCTTGCTTGTGTGTGTGTGTGTGTGTGTGTGTGTGGTGTGTGTGTGTGGTGTGTTGTGCTGTGTGTGTGTGTGGTGTTACCTTGTACTTAGGTGGACACCCCCCTTGCTTGTTTTGTGTGTGTGTGTGTTGTGTGTGTGTGTGTCGTGTGTGTGTGTGTTGTGTGTGATTGGTGTGTTGTGTGTGTGTGTTGTGTTGCGTGTGGCTCTGTTGTGTGTGGTCTGTTTGTTTTGTTGTGTGTGTGCGATGTGTGTGTGTGTGTGTGGGGTGTAGTGGGGGTGTGTGGTGTGTGTGTGTGTGTGGTTAGTGACCACCCTTGCTCTTTTTTTGATGTTGTTTATGGACTGCCATTACCTTGTGTTGTTTAATTGAGTTCTTTGTTCCCAGCTCCAGTCTTTTGTTTCTGTGGCTCTTTTTCTTAGGCCTTTGTCTCTCTTTGCTCACGTCTGAAGGCAAAGGGGGTGAGGGTAGAGGGGGAGGGGAGGTGATAGCCTAGTGTTAGTGCATCAATTTGTGGTTAAACAGCACTGAAGTAGAGGTTCAAGCCTCGAGCTTCCCTGTTAGTCCAGTTTGAGGGTTTTTCTTCATGTTAGATGGACACTGACCCATCCCCTGAACAAGTAAGGTAAGGTGTCCATAGCCTGTGTGGTCCTTGGGGGCCAGGCATCAGACCTCAGTACTCTGATGGGCTGATATTGAGGGCGGGCCATTCTCTCCTGGCTGCTTACCTCCGACCCTAAGGGGCAGGTACCCATGTACAATGGTCAATTGGGGACTGTACTGAAGCCAAGGCACGCAAACGGTCACCATTCCAACTGGTACCTGCTCAACGGTACTTAACTGACTGGAGAAGCGAGGGCTCTGACCACTGGAGCTACCTGTCCCCCTGAAGGGCTTTCAGATAAAACTACTTGGTGCAGAAGGGATAACCTAGGCCTAGTGGTTAGAGCTTTGTGTTCGTGATCTGATAGCCTGGGTTCGAGCCACTAGCGAGGTGCCCGTTCGAGGGGATTTCCCCCCTGCAGTTAGTATCAGTGCTACTCAATTAAATTACTGAAAAAACAGGACATAGTTACAGATACAAACCACACAATGAAGCTGACCTCATATGCCCAATATGTAAACAGGAGATTGAAATCGAAGTTCATTTTGCCATGTGCTGCCAAACTTTCAGAGAACTGCAGAACGTACATACCACTGAAGTTTTAAATTCCAAGCCAGTTTCGATTTGCATTACTTATGGCATCCAAGCATGAACAAACAGTTAAAATTTTGTTAATCAATGTATACAAGGCATTTAAATTACGTTTAACATTTTGCCTTGACTTTTCCAATTATTTTTATTGTCTGGTGATTGTAATAACTTTTGACTTTATTGCTTTTGTGTGTTTGTTGTATACACCCTTTCATGAGGGGCAATGGCCTATACATGATAAATTATCCGAATCTCTCTCTCTCTCTCTCTCTCTCTCTCTCTCTCTCTCTCTCTCTCTCTCTCTCTCTCTCTCTCTCTCTCTCTCTCTATGCCACACGTTAAATCCTGTTCCGCTTTTCGTAAGAGTAGGCCATCTGTGTACCGGTGAGAACAGATGACATATTTACAAACTGCATACACACGGGGACTGGACTGAAAAAAAGCACATGAGTGTTTATTCTATTAATCCTCGTATAAAAGAATCAATCAATCAATCAATCAATCAATCAATCAATCAATCAATCATCTCTCTCATTGTCCTCAAAATACAAAAAAAAAAAAAAAAAAAAGACTCCTCTCTCTCTCTCTCCCTCCTCTCTCTCTCTCTCTTCTCTCTCTCTCTTCTCCTCTCCTCTTCTCTCTCTCACCCAAAACAACCAGCAACATACCATAACAAAAAAAAGACTGAAA
>CM060325.1:14394070-14396570 GCA_030674155.1 Stramonita haemastoma | reverse complement strand
AGATTTTCAGGCCATGACTAGATCCAACCCCGTGACTGGAAAAAAAAAAGTTCGACAAAAGAAAGAAACAAACCAACAAAAAAAACCAACACATTGCTCATTCTTGTATGTCTGTCCTTCCCAACTCTGCCCCCCCCCCCCCCCCACCCCCCATCTCTCTCTCTCTCCCATATCATGTGCACAGTTGGGCTCATACTCAAACATTCCACATTCACAACCCCCCCCCCCCTTTCAAACACACACACACACACCAGAAAAAAAATGTTCTGTGTGGGTGCAATACATAGGAGGGCTGGAATTAGTAGATGGGATTTCCCTATCTTAAAGAGAAACCGGACTAAAAAATCTGATTGTCTTTTTTTTTTTTTTTTTTTTTTTTTTTTGGGGGGGGGGAGATGAAGAGGGGGGAAGTGTAGGGAAGGGAGGGTATTGGTGTGCTAAGGAGGACACAAATTCAGTATGAAAAGCTAAAGGCATAACACTCTGACCTTTTGCAGTGTATCATATTTTGAGTGTGCAGTATTCGTCATGAGAATGATACGAAGCATATTGGAGAGCTTCCGACTCTGGTCATTATATCCTTCAGCTGAGACTATAAATCGAGGCTGTGTGGGAACCCAAGCAGAACATATTGCGCACGTGTTAAATCCTGTTCCGCTTTTTCGAAAGAGTAAGCCATTGTGTGCCACCAGTGGGAATAGATAACAAAATTTACAAAATGCATACACACAGGAACTGGATGTAAAAAGCACATGAGTGCTTATTTCATTATCCTCGATATAAAAGAATAACAGATAAATAAATGTTCATTCATAAAGGCCGCGGTTCCTTAGAAGGGGATTGTACAAGACAATGTTGACAAGATTGATCCACCATCAACACTTTGCGACACATTGGCTCCACATTTTGAACGCTTTGTGCAAATGATACGCCTTTATGTTTTTTTAAGGGAAATACCGTTTGTTGTTATGAACAAAGTATGTGTTTTAAACAGACAAATACTTCCTGAAACATTTATCTGGAATAAACTGTTTTCTGATATCTTTTAGTTCTGGACAAGAAAGACAGTACAAAATGAATTTCGCCTTCATTTTTACTTCTGATGTGATGAACATGCCAAAGCTTTCCAATGCCATTGTCTGGGGCGATTTGCACCTGTAGCACGCGACGCACACACACACACACACACACACACACACACACACACACCACACACACAACACACACACAACACACACACAGCACACACACACACACACACACACAAACACACACACACAAACACACATAACAAACACACACACACAAACACACACATAACGCACACACAACCAAACACACACATAAACGCACACACACACACCACAACACACACACACACACACACACACAACCACACACACACACACACACACACACACACACACACACACACACCACACACACACACACACACACACACACACACACACACACACAACACACACACAACACACCACACACACACACACACACACCACACACACACACCACCACACACACACAACACACACACACACACACACACACACACACACACACACACACACACACACACACACACACACACACACACACAACGCCTTTATTCATCCGTTCTTACCAGCATGAATAATATAATCTTCCAAA
The DNA here is from genome assembly GCA_030674155.1 of Stramonita haemastoma. Lineage (NCBI taxonomy): Eukaryota > Metazoa > Mollusca > Gastropoda > Neogastropoda > Muricidae > Stramonita > Stramonita haemastoma. The sequence goes on along the minus strand of CM060325.1, from coordinate 14,394,902 downwards.
AGGTAGAACGGTTTTTTAACGTATGAGCAAGATGTACGTGTGTTCGCACATGAAACCTCCCTTTATAGTCTATCAGAAGAACTTTCGGGGAAAGGGAAGTCAAAGTCAGAGTCAAAACTTTATTTCCAGATAGTACATTGAGTAAACAATAAATTTGCTTTATTTTCCCCATCATACTGCAAATCAGTAATGAAGCAAACTCCAGGCGAGAAAAATAACTGTAAACAGTCGTCTCGGCGATGGCTCGAACCTAGGCTTAATCCCAGAACCAATCAAAACCGTGAAGCACAACACTCTAACCACTAGGCTATCGACCTCTAACTCCCCCTACCTACCCCCCCCCCCCCCCCCACCACAACCTAAAGGGTTTAAAAATAAGCATGAAGGAAATCCCAATCATTACATATTATTATGACAGACGAGAGAAAAAAATTGTAGGAAGGGTAGGGGGAGAGAGGGATAGGGATATGACAGTGGCAAGGAGATTGCGGAAGGGAGGGGTAGTAGGGTAGGGGAGTGATATTTGGTATTCTAAAGAGAAAACTCGTTATGATGAAGGGTTATGAGAGGCCGGCCTAACTATGGAACAATGGCAGTGCACGTGAGTGCGCAGTGTTAGTCACGAGGAAAATATTATAGAGGGCTTCTAATAAAGGGTAGAATCGCTTTTTTAAATATATTTTTAGGAGTAGGAGAAGGAAGTGCTGTTGTCGAGTGTCAATTGGGGCAAAGTGTGTAGGTTGTTCAATAGCTTGTCACATGAGAGAATTTAGTCAGAGTTAACACTTGAGGGAAAGAAAGAGAGAGAGAGGAGGAGTGAGAGAGAGAGAGA
>CM060325.1:14386570-14389070 GCA_030674155.1 Stramonita haemastoma | reverse complement strand
ACCAGCCAGAGGAGTCCTGCACTGCTGCTGGGTCACTTTGGTGGTGTTCAGTGGGGCCTGTTCTGAGCTAACATACGCAGGACACCACCTACCAAGTACCCTACTAACGACAGTATTAGCTCAATCAGGGAGCCAGACTGAGCATACATCCACCAGAGGTGGCGACCACGTCCCTCCAACGACCTTTTTCCGTGAACCTCCAGACCTGAGGGCTTTGACACAAATTTACCACAGGCACAGAACTGTCTATGCCGCCGCTGTAGCCTAGTGGTTAGGGCGTTGGACTTGTAATCTAAAGGTTGCGGGTTCGATCCCAGTTTTCGGCTATGGCGTTGTACCCTTGGAAAAGGCACTTTACGGCTATTTTCTCACCCCACCCAGGTGTAAAAGGGTAGTACCAACCTTGTGTTGGGGGTTAACCCTGCGATAGACTGGCGTCCTATCCAGGGGGGGAGTCTATGACTCTCAGTCGCTTAACGCCACAGAAACCGGGATAAGACCGGCCTGATGAGCCTTAGGCTCGGGACAGACTTTAACTTAACAGAACTGTCTGGAGAAAGCTAAACTGAAATCCCCTGAGACCAGAGCAACCGGACCACCCAATCCGTGCTCCTTTTCTTTTATTGTATGATGGTCATTGAAGATGAGGAGGATGTAATGCTGCTATGGAACTGTATGTGCTCAGAGACTGCTTGACAGGACTGTACAGAATCTGGGCTTACTGTCATAATGTATACCGGCGTCAAAGTGGCCCCCCGAGAGATTGTAGGCTAGACACCTGCAGCTTTGGTAAGGTAACTGAGCATCTGTAAAGTGGATCAAGCTCGACTGTTCTTTCCAAGTCTTCCCAATGAGCCCATAGCAAACTCACTTTGGGCAGGGATCAGCCAGAGTCCGAAAAATCCCTTCTGGGATTCGAGCCCTTTTTTTGCCTTGGAGTTAGCATTGGTCCTAGCTCCATTCCCCTGATAGTCCTTCAGATGAGATTGTAATCCGAGGTCTTGTGTTGCGAACGCATGCAGAACATCTTGCGCACACATTAAACACTCGACAATTTTCTTGTGAAGCAGAGGAAGCATCTTTGACTGGTGGCATGGGTGACATGAACATACTCAGTATACAACCGCTACTACAACAAAACTGGGCTCCGTCTGCTTCCCATACCCGAGCAGACCCACGACGACTCCTCGAGAGGCTGAGAAGGAAAAGAAACTTTCATTTAAAAAGAAATTATTTTATTTGTCTGACAAGCTTCACACAAGTTATCATGCATTTATTTTTTAATGTGTTGACATTGCTTAGAGATGACTGCCCGGAGATTGTTTCCGAATCTACTGGAGATTTTTGTCATTGATTGGAAAAACTGTAATAGTCCAGAACGGTGCGTAAAAACTTCTGAAAAGTTATGGGGAGAGTCCAAGGTCTGAAATCTCTGTCTCTCTCTGTCTCTCTCTGTCTCTCTCTGTCTCTCTGTCTCTCTGTCTCTCTCTCTCTCTCTCTCTCTCTCTCTCTCTCTCTCTCTCTCTCTCTCTCTCTCTCTCTCTCTCTCTCTCTCTCTCTAAACCGAGGCCCCGTGTGCGAACGCACGCAGAACATCTTGCGCACACGTTAAATCCTGTTCCGCTTTTCGTAAGAGAAGGCCATCGTGTGCCGGTGGGAACAGATGACATTTACAAAACTGCATACACACGGGGACTGGATGTAAAAAAGCACAAGAGTGCTTATTCCATTATCCTCGATATAAAAGAATAAATCAATCAATCAATCTCTCTCTCTCTCTCTCTCTCTTCTCTCTCTCTCTCTCTCTCTCTCTCTCTCTCTCTCTCTCTCTCTCTCTTCTCTCTCTCTCTCTCTCTCTCTCTCTCTGGGTGACCTCAGTTTCAGTTCCCTAACACACTGAAGTGCCTGTATGTGACGAGGTGGTGTCAAAGCCTTTGGGGATGGATGTTCACGTCACAGGAGAAGGTTGTTGGAGGGACCTTTTGGTGGTCGCCACTCCTCGTGGGCGTCTAAGTGTGGCTCCGTAACTAAGCTATCACTGTCTGTCGTTAGTAGGGGGCTTACTAGGCGGTGTCCTGCACATGCTAGCTCAGAACAGGCACCACTGAACCCCTCCAGAGTGACCCACCAACAGTGCATGGCTCAATGTGTCAATAACATTGCGCTGGCAATTTGAAGACCCGGGTTCGAGTCCGGTCGAGGAGATTTTCTTCCTGGAGTTAACATCAGTGCTGACTCCACTCTCCCAAAAGTCCTTCGGATGAGACTATAAACCGAGGCCCCGTGTGCGAACGCACGCAGAACATCTTGCGCACACGTTAAATCCTGTTCCGCTTTTCGTAAGAGTAGGCCATCGTGTGCCGGTGGGAACAGATGACAATATTTACAAAAACTGCATACACACGGGGACCCGGTTGAAAAAAAGCACATGATCGCTTATTCTGTTATCCTCGATAAAATAAATGAATAAATAATTGTGACGCTCCACCACGAATGAGTC
>CM060325.1:14383032-14386470 GCA_030674155.1 Stramonita haemastoma | reverse complement strand
GGACGCATCACGTGCTGGTTTTTCCCCCCCCCTGGTTGCCCAGAAAGTTCCCCCCCCTTTCCCCTGAGAAATGAGAGAGGACTGTAAAATGAAGAGAGGAGAGAGAGAAAAAGGGAGAGAGGAGAGGAGAGGAGGAGGAGGGGAGAGAGAGAGAGGAGGGGAAAAGCAAAAGACAGCAGACAGACGGGACAGACAGCAGACAGACAGACAGACAGACAGACGACGAGACAGAGAAGAAAAATAATCTTTTTTTTTAAAAGGGTAACAAGTAAGCATTAATATTTTTTTTTCACCGGCCTTAGGAGAGAGGAGAGAGAGAGGAGGAGAGAGAGAGAAGAGAGAGAAGAGGAGAGAGAGGAAGAGAGAGAGGGAGAGAGAGAGGAGAGGAGAGGGGGAGACGACAGACAGACAGACAGACAGACAGCCCAGAAGACAGCAGACAAGGGAGACAGACAGACGAAAATCAGAAGAAGAAATAGTACAAAAACAAAAAGGTTGTTCAAACAAAGAAGAAAACAAACAGACAAGAACAATCAGCAGGACTATTAAAACGATTTTTTGGGGGGATTTCCTTTTTCTGCGTGGAGAAATGAGAGGTGGAAAAAACAATAACTAGATCTATAGGGTGTGTGTGTGTGGTGGTGTGGTGTGTGTGTGTTGGTGTGTGTGTGTGTGTTTTGTGTGTGTTGTGTGTGTGGTGTGTGTGTGTTTGTTTGGTTGGGGTATGTGCTTTTTGTGTTTGGGTGGTGTTTGTGTGTTTTGTGAGAGAGAGAGAGATTGATTGATTGATTGATTGAATTTATTGATTGATTTATTTTTTTTTATCAGAATAATGGAATAAAACACTCTTGTGTTTTTTACATCCAGTCCCGTGCGTATGCAGTTTTGTAAATGAATTGTTCTCACCGGCAACGATGGCCTATCTTCGAAAAAAGAGGGAGAGGAGAGAAGGAGAGAGAAGAAGAGAGAGAGAGAGAGAGAGAGGAGAGGGGGGAAGAGAGAGAGAGAAAAAGAGAGAGGAAGAGAGGAAAGGAAAAGGGGAACACGGGTTTGATACATATTATGCTGGATGCTTAGGCCTTATTTGTACAAGATATGGTTTGCATCAAAAGTAGGCTATATAATTGTGTGTGTGTGTGTGTGTTGGGGTGTTGTGTTGTTGGTGTGTGGTGGTGTGGTGTGGTTTATGTTTTTGTGGTTTGTGTTTGGGTGTGTGCGTGGTGCGCCCTGTGTGTGTGTTTTTGTTTGGTGTTGGTGGGTTTTTTCGCCCGCGCGCTTGTGTGTGTGTGTGTGTGTGTGTGTGTTTTTGTGTGTGTGTGTGTGTGTGTGGTTTTGGGGTGCAAGCACTGGACATACATCGATGCTTGCATTGGGGTCTGGAGAAAGGCGAAAGAGTTCTTTGGCATTAACTTGAAACCCATAGGCCCTAAGCTAGGGCAAGATTAGTTGGCCTCAACAAAGACCATGAAACAAAACACAGTTAGGACAGAGCCGTGATAGTCTAGTGGTTAGGACCTCGCGTTGTGGCCGCGATAACCCAGGTTCGAATCCTGGTCACGGCAACCTTTTAACTTTTTTTTTTTTTTTTTTTTTTTTTTAAATTGGCCCGGGGTTAAAAGCTTTGTCAACAGTCCTTTAAATCGGAGATCTCCTCTGCTGGGACATAAACATAAACATAAACATATCAACATTATAAAACAAAGTGTTGTGGTCTACGTTAACACGGGGTTATGCTTTGGAACATAATTTTAACTATAAAAACTTTCTGCACCCATGACAAACTCCTGGGTTAGTTAACAAGATGCATTTTCTATCAGAAGGAGGGGGAAATATCCTCTGAAATTGGAGTGTGGCTGCCTAAATGGCAAGGTAAGCCTACTTGAAAAGAAAAGTCAAACTTCTCATCCAAAGTGTCTGATGTTCTCACAGTGATTTCCAGGTGAGATGAGCAAGTCAACAAAATATATATACTATTAAATAGATACAATTATTCTGAGGGACACTGTGTGTTAAGCTGAAGAATGTTCTATATTATGTTTTTTATCTTTGCTGGGGTGGGTGCGTTTTCTTTTTGTTTCCTTTGGTTTGGGGGTTCTTTTTTTTTTTTTTTTGGGGGGGGGGGGGGGGGTTGCTCCTTGGGTAGAACTCCCAGCTTGGCTAATGGTGAGATTGTGATTGTTTTTACCCACTAGCAGCATTCTGCCTAGCAACATTCAGCATTCGCCTATGGGAAGTTTTTGTTTGGTTTTTGAGGGACAAGGGGTTTTTTTGGTGTGTTTTTTGTTGTTGTTGTTTTTTTTACTCATGTGTTGGTTATTGTTTGGTTCGTTTCGGGGCATGGTGGTTAAAGTAATCATTATTTTAGTGAGAAGCAAAAGTGCAGTGCACACATCAACAGGTAACTGGTCTGGAGAATGGCAGAATAAGTGCTGTGAAATCCACAGGCAATACAAGATAAGTCGGCCTCACTACAGACCATGAAACAAAACGCTCTCAGGATATCGCCGTGATAGTCTAGTGGTTAGGACCTCGCGTTGTGGCCGCGATAACCCAGGTTCGAATCCTGGTCACGGCAACCTTTTTACTTTTTTTTCCTGTTTTTTTTTTTTTTTTTTTGGCCTGGGTTAAATGCTTTGTCAATAGTCCCCTATATCAGAAATATCCACTGGGACGTAAATATAAACACAACAACATAGACGGATAGCCTAGTGGTCAGAACATTGCGCTGGCAATTTGACGACCCGGGTTCGAGTCCGGTCGAGGAGATTTTTCTCCTGGAGTTAACATCAGTGCTGACTCCACTCTCCCCAAAAGTCGTTCGGATGAGACTTTAAACCGAGGCCCCGTGTGCGAACGCACGCAGAACATCTTGCGCACACGTTAAATCCTGTTCCGCTTTTCGTAAGAGTAGGCCATCGTGTGCCGGTGGGAACAGATGACAATATTTACAAAACTGCATACACACGGGGACCGGATGAAAAAAAAGCACATGATTGCTTATTCTGTTATCCTCGATATAAAAGAATAAAATAGATAAAAGAATAAATAGTGATCCATGTATATAAAGCAAAGTACCAAGACCAATAATTATTATTATTAACACGTGGTTAAGCTTTGAAATAATTATATTATATCAAAACTTTCTGTACCCATGACAAACTCCTGGGTTAGTTAACAAGATGCATTTTCTATCAAAAGGAGGGAAAATGTCCTCTGAAGTCGGAGCGTGGCTGCCTACATGGCGAGGTAAGCCTACTTGAAAAGAATAGTCCAAACACGCAAACTTCTCATCCAAAGTGTCTGATGTTCTCAAGTGATTCCCAGGTGGGATGAGCCAGTCAAGAGTATATACTATAATAATGAAGCATTTTGAGTGACCCTGTTTGTTAAACTGAGCAATCTTTTATTATTATGTTGTTTACCTTTCTGGAGTTGGGG
>CM060325.1:14378032-14380532 GCA_030674155.1 Stramonita haemastoma | reverse complement strand
GTGTGTGTGTGTGTGTGTGTGTGTGTGTGTGTGTGTGTGTGTGTGTGAGAGAGAAAATGAAGAAATAAGAATCCTCTGTGGCACTACTAACAGAACTGTCCAAGTAATTAAATAATAATATAAAAAAACCGACAAAAAACAAGCACACCCGTTCTCATCCGGCACCTAAAATAAAAACCAGCTTCCCCCAAACCATTTATCAGCCAACAAAAAAAAACAACCCAAAAAACAGAAACCTAACATCCATACAGAACAGACACTCCTATAAACCCAAATTAATGTTATGCTTATGGCTACTGTCACTGTTAATAAATGAAGTCTTGCTGGACCTATGTAAAAGCTATGGGCATAAAATATAGTAATAACAATATATAGTAATAGCAATATATAGTAATAGCAATATATAGTAATAGCAATATATATAGTAATAGTAATATTTGGTAATAGCAATATATAGTCACGGCAATATATGATAATAGCAATATAAAGTAACAGCAGTATATATATATATATTATATATATATATATATATATATATATATATATATATATATATATATATATATATATATATATATATATATATATAGTAATAGCAATAGTAGTCATAGCAATATATAGTAATAGCAATAATAGTCATAGCAATATATAGTAATAGCAATATATAGCTTACTATGACTCTGACTAGGAGGCCTGACTTCCACAGTCCTTATGTGCTGCAGCCCAGGGGGCTAGTTGGACTTTGGAGAACATCTCCAACGCTGACTGTCCTTATGCCCTCTTGGCCGAGAGAGTGGGGATGTACTGTGGGCAAGGCATCTCCACTATAATCAAATTTCTGCCCAGTTTCCGAAACAGCAGCTGCCTCCTCTGCTGTTTTGGAGGTCATCATCGAACACGATGGACAAACAAACAAAGTAATAGCAATAATAGTAATAGCAATATATAGCAACAGCAATATACAGTAACAGCAATATAAAGTAATAGCAATATACAGTAACAGCAAGATATTGTAATAGCAATTTATATATAGTAACATCAATATAATAGTAACAGCAATATACAGTAACAGCGAAATAATATAGTAACAGCAATATATAGTAATAGCAATATAATTATATAGTTAATACTAGAACAGCGATGACTGCCCTCAGCTAATATAATTTATAGTATTATAGCCTAGCGGCCCTGACTAACCGCCGACATGATTACACATTATCAAATGTGGGCATCAGACACAAACAGGAAAAGCCCCCTCCAGAGTGTTGAATAAGATGTGTGAGTGAGGAGGAGGCCCTTTGGGACAAGCTGTTTGCGTGTTAGACACTTATGATATAACCGTGTCTCTGTCTGTCTGTCTGAATGGATGGATGTCTGCCTGTCTGTCTGCTTGTCTGTTTGTCTGCCTGTGTTTGTCTGTCTGTCTGCATGGATGGAGGGAGGGAGGGAAGCGTGAATGTGTGGATGGGTGGATGGGTGAGTGGATGGATGGATGAACAAGAGAGAGAGAGAGAGAGAGAGAGAGAGAGAGAGTGGTGTGTGTGTGTGTGTGTGTGTGTGTGTGTGTGTGTAACTCTGTCTCTCTCTGTCACTCTGTCTCTCTGTCACTCTGTCTCTCTGTCTCTGTCTCTGTCTCTGTCTCTCTCTCTCTCTCTCTCTCTCTCTCTGAAGCCGGAGAAGAGGGGAGGGGGGAAGGGGGTACAGGGTTAACGTAAATTTATATCCTAGTCTATACATTCTCGTGTACAGTATGTATGCATGCGCACGTATGTGTATAGTACGAACCCTGTAGGCTATACGTGTTTGTGTGCGTGTGCGCGCGCTGTGTTCGTATGTATGTACATGTATAATCAACACGCTGATGTTCTGTGTGTAATTTCTCGCGCGCGCAGGTGCGTAGAAGCCAGTGCGTTCGTGCCGCTCTTCCTCTTTTTCTTGCCATTTTATTTTTGTTCGGTGGGCAGGGGGGGGGGGGGGGGGAGGAGGGGGTGTCTGTTTTCGTTATTTCTCTGATGTCATATCGGTCAATGAGTTGTTTGTGACGCCGCATGTGTTTTAATACGGTCAGCATTTGTGGGCGCGTATCGCTTGGACAATGGCCCTCTCTTTAAGTCATTCAGCCCTTAGCGCTGAGTGGGGGGCGGGGGATTGGTAAGGAGGGAGGGGGGGGGGGTGACTGAGGTGTGAAGTAAGATGGTGGTTAAGGGGGGAGGGAGGAGGGAAGAGAAAGGAGGAATGTGTGTGTGTTTTTTGGGGGGGGGGATTTTTTTTTAATTTAGGGGGGGGTTGTCTTTTTGTTTTTTTTCTAGGGGGGTGGGTGGGAAGGGGGGGAGTGGGAGCGGGATAATTGGGATAATTTTGTGAGTGTGAGCAATTTGACGAGTTCGATTCCCGTTGGAGGGGATTTTTCCCTGGAGTTAACATCATATCAGTGCTGACTCTACTCTCCCCAAAAGTCTTTCCGATGAGACTGTAAACCGAGGCCCCGTGTGCGAATGCA
>CM060325.1:14348032-14365532 GCA_030674155.1 Stramonita haemastoma | reverse complement strand
GAGCGAGCGCATATGGCATGGAGGTCAGTACAGAGAAATCAAAGATCATGGTCAACAGCGCGAGTAATGACATCACGGAAATAAAGATGAATGGAGAAATACTAGAAGAGGTGAGCCAATTCAAATACTTAGGTTCCATCCTAACAAAAGATGGCACATCAAACAATGAAGTGAAAGCTCGCATTGCAACAGCAACATCTGCTCTAGTCAGACTCCAGAGGATCATCAGAAGCAACAACATCAGCTTCTGCACCAAATACCACCTTTACAAATCCCTCGTGATATCTATCCTCCTATATGGCTGTGAATCATGGACTCTGACAGCAGAGTTAGAGAGGAGAATCCAAGCATTCGAGAACAAGTGCCATAGAAGACTCCTCAGAATATCATACAAAGAACACAAGACCAATAACTATGTGAAAGAAGAAATCAAAAAGCGTGTGGGCCCCCAAGAGCCTTTGCTCTCCACCATAAAGAGGAGAAAGCTGATGTGGTTTGGTCACACCACAAGACACAACACCCTAGCAAAAACCATCCTGCAAGGAACAGTCGAGGGCAAGAGAAGAAGAGGCCGCCAAAAGAAGTCATGGGTTGACAACATCAAGGACTGGACCGCCCAACCCCTGCAACACCTCCTACTAGCCACACAGGATCGTGAAGCATGGAAAAGGATCGCTGTTGCGTCTTCTCTCATGTCCCCCCTATGTCCTTTGGGACATGGGACTGAGTGAGAGTGAGTGAAAGACTAAGCAGTAAAGCGAATTCCATAAGTGGGAAAGCCACTGATAGCACAGCCCCTCATTTTGTTGTCGCCCCCAGCATCAATGGTTTAATCAAGAACTGTGATAAAGCCTAGGCACTGAAGGCATACAGAAGACAACCCTGTCAAACTGCAACTGAAGTAGCAGCAGCATCACAAGCTATCTACAGGTGTGAGAATGAGAATGCGAGGTGAGGTGAGGTGAGGTGAGTATGAGAATGCCCAGCTGGTACTGCTGGTTGCTTTGGACCTAGCAAAGTTGCGTCTTCATTTTTATCTATTTATTCCATCAATTTAATCTAAACTCTCATTTTCAAGGATAATGGAATACACACTCATGTGCTTTGTTACATCCAGTCTCTATTTACTACATCTAAACCTTTTATTTTTTAGGATAATGGGATACGCATTCACATGCTCTGTTACATCCAGTCTCTCTCTGTACAGGCAGTTTTGTGACTTTTGTCATCCATTCCCACTGGCATGCAAGGCCTTTTCTTCCAATAGAACAGGTTACCCTGTATGCAAGATGTTCTGCATGTGTTTGATGGTCTTGTGCTCACATTAAACACCTTTCATCCACTTTGAGTAGAAGATGAGGCTGTATATACAGCAAGCGACATGGACGGTAGAAACCATACCCAGCATGCACCCTGCAACCTAGAGACGGATAGGCTCCATCAGGCCCCTTAGAATGAATTGCTTGTACTGAGCCTTACAAATCTATTCACACACACACACATGCGAATGCACGCAGAACATCTTGCGCACATGTTAAATCCTGTTTCGCTTTTAATAAGAGTAGGCCATTGTGTGCCGGTACGGTGGGAACAGATGATAACACTTACAAAACTGCATACACACGGGGACTGGGTGAAAAAAAGCGCATGAGTGCTTATCCCATTATCCTCGATATAAAAGAATAAAATAAATCAATAAAAACACACACAACTTCACACCACACACACACACACACACACACACACACACACACACACACACACCACAACACATAATTATTCAGTACATACATCACCAAAAACAACCAAGCCAAAACGCAACTTGATGTGTAAGTGTTTTATTTCAAGCAATTCTTGTACATTCGTTTCATCTGCAACAACACTGTTTATGGGGGAAGGGGGGGGGAGAGGGGGCATCAGGAGCTGAGAGACATTGTGATAACAGAAGTTACCCATGGAGACAAGTCAAGTCAAGTCGAGTCAAGTCAAAGCACATGGGAATGATTCAGTGTTTACCTGTACACTCACCAATCATCCTCAACAAACAAAACTAAAAAATGATAATAATAAAATAATAATAATAATAATAATAAAAACCTAATCATAAACAATACAAAATTTCAATTCAGACTGTAACAAAACAAGCCCTCCCCCTCCGCCCTTCCCCACAAACAAAAAATTCCATACACAACATCATACCCCTCCCCCTCCCAACCCTCCTCCCTCCCCCCCCCCCCCCCCCCAAAAAAAAACAAACTCAGTCTGCTAAAAAAAAAAAAAAAAAAAAAAAAAAAAAGACCCTAAGAAACCCCAAAACACACATAAATGGCTGGCACAATGTATACTGACTGATACTAGCACAAAAAAGAAAAAACAAAAACATATGGGGGAAAAATTAAACAAATTAATAATATGGAACAGGACAAAACAGGTTAACAGTAATGACAAAGAAAAGACAGGCACTGGAGGACATAACAATGCTTTGGATGATTCAAAACATAATTAAAAAAACATAAGGTAACACAAAAACTACAGAAAACAGGTCACAGAAACGGAAAAATACACACTAACATCACATGAAAAAAAATGAAATACTTCACAAATAATGTGACAAAACATTGCAATGAACATCGCAGTATAGTACCTAATGGAACATAAAGAATACACAGCATAAATACAAGGTACTCTGCAAACAAAGAAACAGAGACAAAGACACAGGCACATGACAACGCAAAACACAAAGATCCCCATGGAAAAACTAACAGGAATATAAAAAAAAAAAACGAAAACACACACACACACACACACACACACACACATCTCTCTCTCTCTCTTCATAGGCTGATATAAAAAACAAAGATTAAGCAAACAGAAACAAACACACACAAACAGGATAATATAAACATTACAAAAAAAAAAGTACAAAATACCGAAGGCAACAACCACAATTTTCTTTTTTTTTTAAAAGAAAGAAATCTATACAAGATAAAACAGTACACAACAAAATTCAGGGAAAAATACAACAAAAAAAAAGAGCTAAAATAAACCAAAAAATAAATCTTATACATTAATAAATGAATAAGCACAGAAAACCCCAAAAGTACAAAAAGATATGTAAGTATGACTTTTGGTCATATAAAATGTGAAAATAATAAATATTTTTCAATAAAAAAAAAAGGAAATCACATCTGATATTGGTAAGTTGTGATAGGTCTGCTTTCTTCTTCAAGATTTTGTCTTTGGTAGAAAAAAAACTGTCATATAGACATGTTTTAACAGCAGAAAATTTATAACAATTAAAAACAAAAAATTCTGAATTGAAATGTAATGTTCAGGTACAAAGAAGACATACAAGACTAACATGGACCAAAACATTATGAAAATTTCAGTTTAGAAGAAAAAGAATCTATTCATATGTTTTCAGGTCTCAGAGAATATTGCTCCAGTGTTAATTATTTTCAAACAAAACTTTAAACATCAACAGTTTTATTCATCTTTTTGTATTGCTTCTGCAAAGGCATTTTAAAACCAAATGATGATATACATGCTACTACTTATGCATCATTTATATTTATTTCTCATCTATATTTTCTCTACTCCCTCATCAGACTTTTAAGTAACATACTTTTTTTCATCATTGTTTGCTGTTGTATCTTTGAAAACCTAAAAATTAATTTTCAACTTTCAGATTTTTTTTTCTTCTGTGTTTGTATCCAACACTAAAATACAGCCTTGATTTTCATACTCAACTTCAAACGCAGCCTTTGCTTTCTTTTTTTTCATGAACAAGAAACATTCATGCATGCACACACATGCATGCATGCACGCACATGCACGCACACGCATGCACGCACGCGCGCACACACACACACACACACACACACACACACACAGATTCAGTAGTTTTAAGGTTGGTTACAGATGAGAAGCAAATGCAAGGAGAACGTTGTACATATTTTTTTTAAAGTCTTCTCATTGGATGTCAAGCTTTTGGGGGCTATAATTTGTCTTGAAATTAAAGGCTAGCTGTCAGCTTTACAAGAAGTTCTCTCTCTCTCTCTCTCTCTCTCTCTCTCTCTCTCTCTCTCTCTCTCTCTCTCTCTCTCTCTCTCTCTCTCAGCTTTACAAGAAGTTTTCTCTCTCTCTCTCTCTCTCTCTCTCTCTCTCTCTCTCTCTCTCTCTCTCTCTCTCTCTCTCCCTCTCTCTCCTCCTCCCCCCCCCCCTCTCTCTCTCTCTCTCTCCCTCCATCCCTCTTTCTCTCTCTCACTCACCCTGCATCATGATTTTTCTTAATCATGATTTTTCTCAATCACATGTACAGGACTGGAGGAGAAAAATACCTTAACTTTCTTACAGGATCCTTGAAACATGCCAAATATTCAATCCCCACTGAAACCACACAATCAGGGCTGTCAGTCACCTGGTTAAGAGTTAAAGCTTGATTTTAAAACCATGGAGCTGTATGGTATAGCACAGTATAGTGTACAAATCAAAACAACAAAAGATTATTGAAATGAACTATCCAGCCTCATGAAAATGATTATTTTAAAAAAAAAGAAAAAAAAGATGCGTTTCAACATGTCCTAACAAAGAAGCAGACGTTAATCTTCTGAGTGATTCTTCAGGTGGTATTCAACAGAATGACCGTTTGTGCTCTATGTAAGTTCTGTGACCCATCCATCTCCTAATTACTTTTCGAACCCCAAAAAGGGCCTCACTTGTAGAAAATCAACACCTGTGCACAAGTGGAAAAAAAAGTCATAATCTATTTAAAGTAACCTCCAACAATATGCACACCAAAAAAAAAAGATGACATTCATTTATATAATTTATAAGTAAAGTACTTCAATCAGGTCCTTGTAGCTTTTTTGAAATACACCTTTTTACTCCACTAAAAAACTAAGTGAATCTTTTGAGAATCACTATATATCTAATATACAGACAGATAAATCTCTCTCCCCCTCCCTCTCTCTATATATATGAATAAATAGATATGTGCTCACACATAAAAGTGTGTTGAATATTTCCAACCATTGTTTTCTCTGTTCAAATGGCATTGAATGGTATCAAACTGATTAAAGCGTATTCTTCTGAATTTTCTATGGCAAATATCACATAGATATGTATGTCATATGTAAAGCACTGTATTCAGCGGATAATTCTTACACACCAGCCACTGTTTACTCACAAGTATTCATTGTTTTAAAATCAAACCAAACAAATTTATGAGAAAAAAAAACAAGAAATCTATTAAAAAAAACCAAAAACACCCCACCTCAAATTGCCCATCCCCTCTCCACACACACACATACAAAACAGCAAACACTACCCAAAAATAAGCAATTTGACAAAACAAACCTTGCTTGACTTTGACAAACCAGACAACAAAAACAAACATTTATTTTGAAAAACTATATGACAAAAACAAACACAGATTTTGACAAACCATACAACAAAAACAAACACCGACCTTGACAAACCAGACGACAAAAACAAACACTGACCTTGACAAACCAGACGACAAAAACAAACACTGACCTTGACAAACCAGACGACAAAAACAAACACTGACCTTGACAAACCAGACGACAAAAACAAACACTGACCTTGACAAACCAGACGACAAAAACAAACACTGACCTTGACAAACCAGATGACAAAAACAAACACTGACCTTGACAAACCAGACGACAAAAACAAACACTGACCTTGACAAACCAGACGACAAAAACAAACACTGACCTTGACAAACCAGACGACAATCACAAATATTTAAAACCCACAACACAGAAATGGATTGACAGGAGACTGTGCAGTTGTAACACTCACACATTCACACATCCCAGCTACATACACACTACACACAGTGGCTTTTTCACCACTGCTCACAATTGTGACATACAGGTGACACCAGTGTAGGTAGGGTGCGGGTATAATGATACAAATCTGTCGTTATCACAGCAATCAGCTTTGGTATAATCGACAGTATCTCACAGGACACACAGCAGGTATGTATGGCTTGAGGGAGAGGGGGGAAAAAAAACACAACATCACACTGAATAATAATAATAACTATATATAAACATGAGGAAAAAAAAAAAGAAACACAACCAAATAAACAACAGAGAAAATAACCAAACAAGCGATCAGTTTCAAGCTTACTCAACGCACAAACAAAAAAAATATATAGTGAGGATGAATGCGTTACATACATATTATATGTCTCTTTAAAATCTTCATGCAGGTTTTTAAAAATGAACATGCCTTGTGTGTATTCGAAACAATTTTTATATGAAAATTCAATGCAATAGAAAAGACACGCTTACTCTGTTATGAGACAAATTCTTTTTATCTATGATATATAAAAACCCAACAACAAAAATATTTATCTAAAGAGTGAAGCACAACTATAAAAGACTTGTTCATTCAATGGAGAGATGATTTTCCACAACTAAAAAAAAAACAGCAAAAAACTTTTATCTCGATTCATATGCAGCAGATGGCGTATTTTAAATCATGGATCTGAATTGGGGATGCACATATTAAATTTAGGAAAACTCTACACTTTGCAAGTCTTTTCTATGCATCAAGTATTCTACCGGCACTCCTCAAACGTGTAACAGATAGAAAAGCTGTCAATAAAAACAGTGCAAAGGCAAGACCAGGAAAAAATCAAACAATCAGTAGAACCAAGAATTTGCGTAGCTAACTGTGCTTGTAGAACCATCATAATTTAGCCTAAAAATAATAATTTAATGATAAGGAAGCTTGTGTGTGTGTGTGTGTGTGTGTGTGTGTGTGTGTGTGCGTGCGTGCATGCATATGTTCTGCATGCAAGAGTGCGTGTGTGTGTTTTTGCATGTATGTACACATGCGAGTGTATGTGAATGTGTGAGTGAATGTGTCCACATTGACAACAAATACGCACGAGTCCATGTTGCTACAAAACGAATCACTAACCTTGTAAACACGTTCAGAAACCCAAGTCTTCAAACAACTTAAATGCGTAACGAAAGACTTCAAATGCACACATGGTTTTAACAACTCTCGCGATTTCTTTTCAAAACCTAAGTAGTAAGTTTCATACAGCAAAAGGAATTTTCGTGATAACACATTTCTCACAACACAATCTCAACGCTTTCAAAAACTAAACAGAAAAAGCAGTATGAAATATGCTACACAGATATCAATCAAACCCCAAAAATGTCAGTCAGAAGCCAAAGGACAGCATGCATATTTAGGTGCAAAATCAACAAAATAAGACTGAAAAGAAAAAAAACTAAAACACAACCAACATGAATCAATGAATAGATAAAACGACAGCAAAGGAGGAATTGATATATATATATACGATCGATGAACATCACCGAATATTGTGTAAATGGTAAAATGCATCATGACACTATTCTGTACACTGTATAAATATCCACACATAGTGATTTCTTTTGGATTATGGACAACAACTTTTTTTGGAATTATGTATGTATACCCTGTAAGTTGGTAAAAGCCACAGAAAACAGACTCATTGATACATATATGGAATACATGTAAAGTTTTTTTGTTTTTTTTTACATACAGTTTCACGCACAACAAACTTCGAAGAAATAAAGAGGAAATTGAAACAAATCATCAAAAACTTAAAAGCAGCTTTCCAACAACAAAAGATGTAACTCTGACTTTGATATATAATATAATATATTTACAAATGTATATAGACATACATTCATCTATTCTTTTTAACTTGTGTAGAAAGATAAGTTATCCTAATAATATATTTGACTGGCACATCTGTGATAAACATTGTACACCCAAAGAGAAAAGTATTTGACCCCCCCTCCCCCCCCAAAAAAAAATTTTCACTGACATTTTTGATTTCCTAAAACAAGCTGAAAACAAAGAGGGACAGGACAAAATATGTTGAGAGAGAGAGAGAGAGAGAGAGAGAGAGAGAGAGGGGAGAGAGAGAGAGAGAGAGAGAGAGAGAGAGAGAGAGAGACAGACAGACAGACAGACAGACAGACAGACAGACAGACAGACAGAGACAGAGAGACAGACAGACAGACAGAAGAGAGAGAGAGAGAGAGAGAGAGAGAGAGAGAGAGAGAGAGAGAGAGAGAGAGAGAGAGACAGACGAGAGAGAGAGAAGAGAGAGGACAGAGAGAATGAATGAATAATCTTTATTTTTCAAGGGAGAGAAGAGAGAGAGAGAGAGAGAGAGAGAGAGAGAGAGAGAGAGAGAGAGAGAGAGAGAGAGACAGACAGACAGACAGAGAGACAGACAGATGGTGTAAGGCTGAGACAGAGGCAAAGACAGTCAAACAGACAGTCAGGCAGAAGAGAACATTTCTTCACTGATATCCCCCCCCCCCTAAAAAAAAAGAACAAAGAACAAAAAACAACTACCCCAACACAACGCAAACAAAATTACTGTTCAAACTGTTGAGATGGTCACTGTTCAAATACTTTCTCTTTTCCCTGAATGTTTTTAGCTAGAAACTCCCCTTTGTAAAATCAGATAGGTGGAGGTTTTGTTGTTGTTGTTGTTTTGAATCTGAAATGTTCTCCCAAACACTTTTACCTTTTCCCATCATAAACCTCCCTCCCTCTGTATCTTTCCCACCTCTTTGTCTCACACTATGCCTGCATGTCTGTGACTGTCTGTCTGTCTGTCTGTCTGTCTGCCTGCATGTGTGCCTGCCTGCCTGTCTGTCTGCCTGCCTGTGTGCCCGCCTGCCTGCCTGCCTGCCTGTGTGCCCGCCTGCCTGCCTGCCTGTGTGCCCGCCTGCCTGTCTGTGTGTGTGTCTGCCTGCCTGCCTGTCTGTCTCTATAAAGCTTCATATTAGTAGTTCCCTTCCAACCTAACTATTCCACTGTAGAGCGGTCGTCTTCTGCCTATACAATCTGCATACCTTGCTTTTCAGATTAGTCTACACTGGCCGATTGCTTCTTTCTATATGCGCTATATACTGGCCATTTGTATAAATTACAACAAAACTTATTAGAAAACAAAATGTAAGCGTATACTAATGTAAGATTTAAATTGTATGAGGAAATAAGCCAGCTAGCAGCAAAGGTTGACATTTTTGCATGATATGATTGAATGACTAATCAATTTTTTT
The DNA here is from genome assembly GCA_030674155.1 of Stramonita haemastoma. Classification (NCBI taxonomy): domain Eukaryota; kingdom Metazoa; phylum Mollusca; class Gastropoda; order Neogastropoda; family Muricidae; genus Stramonita; species Stramonita haemastoma. Next base: position 14,356,413 of record CM060325.1, on the reverse strand, counting down.
AAAATTTAATATTTTCAAATTTTACAAAAATGGGAGTGCAACATTCTCATATGAATAATAAAACATTCATAAATATTGATTCTTATATCCCAGACACTTGTAAGTTGTAGCAATGGAATGAATAAATGTGTCTGCACAGTGGATATTCACCGTGGAATCGGTACAATGTCAGAAGACCACATAAAACCTGACAAACGGCCACAGCAGATACCATCTTGTTGAGAGAGTGAGCAAACTCTAGACAAACTCAGCCCCATTCCTTCTTTAGGCACAGTACTAAAACAAAGGCTTTCACAGCGACTGATGGTATATTTGCACTCTTAGTGTGATTCTCATTCTGGAATACAGCTGTGCCCTGTCAGCTTTGCACACATACCCTTTTGTTTCAAGCGCTATGAAATTTTTAAAGTCAAGGTACACTACAGAGTACTTTAATTAACCAAGAGAGGTTAAGTATCAGGTAAGATAAAGTGCATCATAGTATAGAAAGAGTGTTAATGAAATGACTACTCATTCTATCGGTTATGTTCTTTTGCCATTGTCCTTATTTCATATTTCTCAGAAACGTTTACTTCTGTCACTGCCTTTCTACTAGGAAAAAGTATCACTTTTATTCTATAACTTATCATTCTTTTAACTGGAGTTTTCTTTGCAATCTTCAGATTTCTTTTGCCCGAAACTTGGGTTTTTCCCCCTGCGCTGTTGCCCTCTTTTGCAGAAATATCAACAGTCACTGCTATCGCTAGTCTTGTGTTACTTTTTTTGTTTTGCTCTTCTTCTTTTCTTCTTTTCTTCTTCTTCTTCTTCTTCTTTCTTTCTTTCTTTCTTTTTTTTATTTTATTTTTTTAAAGAAACTCTCAACTAAATTTCGGGTCTTTTGGACCTGCGGCTTTTCTTTTCCCCCAGTGACATAACTTTTCTTTTCTTTCCCAACCAGACAAAACCCCTGGTACTTAACTGTATAGCCTTTCATCTTGCAAGTCTATCATCTACATAAAACAGATAAAAAAAAGAAATTCAGATCAACAACAATGCCATTGAAATGCTAGTCTCAGACTAAAATCCGTCTTCTGCTATCTCAGTCTATGACCCAATACTCTATGTAATATTCATATAAATAATAACTCTGTGATATGAAGGAAAAGCAGGGGGGAAAAAGCACAACCTATAAATAACAGATTTTGGTAACAATGAATGCTTTGAAGTACAATAGTCAACAACAAGTGTATAAAACCATGGGGAAGGGGTGGAGGGTGGGGGAGAGGTCTTTGAAAAATAAATATTTGTTTTTTTTCTTTTCTAAAACAAAAAAACCTCGGCCTTTATCATCACATCTGAACACAGGTCAAAAAATGAACTTGCAAAATACCTTTCAAATCACAACAAAAGTAAAATGAATTATCAACAAAAGACAGCATTCCTTATTGTAAGATAAGAATACAACTTACAAGGAACACGAAATAATGAAAACGCTTCTAACAAACCATACATGTAGAAAAAGTCCTACTTAAAGGGAAAAGTTCCACATGAAAAGTATCTCTGGCCTCTACACAAAACCCCCCAAAATCTATCACAAAAACACCCAAACCAAAAACAGCAACAAAAACCAATAAAAGAAACAATCTACTGATCTGTAACTAAAGTACATACAAGATCAAGAAGCTTACTAAACCCAAAAGGTTTATATCACTTTCAACTAAACAACTAACAAAGATTTGGAAAACAAAACCGAAAGAACCAAAGCTGCAAAACGCAACATAAATCTGTAAAGGTGAAAGGTTCTCAACACAAGACAAGAGTGCGCTCTCCAGGTGATCACTTGCACAGGTGTAGCACAGGTTACAAGGTATGGAAGAGACCTCTGAAGGTAAGAGGCAAAAGCAAGGAGTCTGTATGGCCACACAAGGTGCTGTGCTGTTGAACACAACAAGACATCATCACTACAGGGTCCTTGTCTGCATCTGTGCACACTCCTCTTCTTTGCGATTTCGTCCCAAACTAAAAATCCTCTAATTTCAACTCACAGTATGTCAGTGTTAAACCTAAACCTCTCCACCGTTTTCTTCAAATACATAACCACCACAATTCTTTTGCTGCCAAAATTGTGAAACATCAGGAGAGAAGAAAGTCTGGTCTTTCTTTCGAGTCCGTGTTTTGTTTAGCAAAGTCTCCACAACAAAGTCTGTACACATTTCCTGTGGAGACTGGAACAGGATTCCGGGATAGATCCATGGCAGATTGTGTTGGTCAATGGCTGGCAAGGTTACACACACACTCCTGTACATGTTTACACACACCCACACACACTTATGAACACAGTGTGTGTGTGTAAATGCATATAGACACAATCATACAACACTTACGCACCCTGTCTGTGCAAAAAACACAGAGAGTGATACAACCCTACACACAAGCGCGCTCGCTTGCTCGCTCTCTCTCCTCTCTCTCGCTCTCTCTCTCTCACACACACACACACAAATACACACTATCTCTCTCTCACACATACACCAAAACAATAATGCTGGCACCTTTGTATAAGGCCTTTCAGTAAGTGTGATGCTGACAGATTTTCACAATACATATCACATCAGCAGCGCTGGGGCAGGCAATATTTTAACTCCCCACACAAAATGACAGCTGCAGCTCTTCTTCCTCTTTCACTGTGAACTTCACACGTATCACACAGAAGCATCCTCTTTTTCGATGCGGAACGCTTCCAACACACGCAACTTCTTTAAATTCAGCACATCTCAAGTCTTTGTGTTTCATCAGCACAGTGTATGCATTGAGCCTGCAATTTTGTCAGCACAGTGTATGCATTCAGCCTGCAGTTTTGTCAGCACAGCGTATGCATTCAGCCTGCAATTTTGTCAGCACAGCGTATGCATTCAGCCTGCAATGTTGTCAGCACAGCGTATGCACTCAGCCTGCAATTCTGTCAGCACAATGTATGCATTGAGCCTGCAATTTTGTCAGCACAGTGTGTGCACTCAGCCTGCAATTTTGACAGCAGAAAACATACCCCTCGGTCTAAAAAAAAAACTGAACATGAGGTGGAACACAGACACACACAGCACTCAGACTGTGGTGACAGTCTGATACAGCTCTTTGGAACTGTCGCCGAAGCCGTCACTACACCTGTGGTGATGATGGTCTGATACAGCTCTTACGAACCGTCACCAAAGCCATCACTACACTACACCGTGGTGATGGTCTGATACAGCTCCTTCGAATTATCGCTGAAGTAGTCACTATCCCCCCTCTCCCCACTATCCCCCCTTTCACTCGTGGCCACGGAAGACAGCTGCCCGGGCAGACACGAAGCGCTACGCGTCAAGTCCCCACCCCCACCCCCCCTCCTCCCTCCTCTCCCTGCAGCAGGGCTTCCATGGCCGAGGAGGAGGAGGAGGTTTGCTGCACCGTGCCCAGACTGCAGCTGCGGCCCCGCTGCAAGACAGGGGGGCCCATGAAGTAGCCGCGGGATTTGACTCCACCTTGGTGGTGAGAGCGGGTAGGGGCCAGGAAGGTTTTGCGAGCCACGCTGGCCAGCTTGTCCTGCCAGCTTCCCGAACGTCGGTGCAGGTGGTGGTGGTGGGGTGGAGGAGGGTGGCGGAGGTCAAGGTCGTGGTGCCCCCACCCCCGCCGCCACCACCCCCGCCTCCCCCACCCCCGCCTGAGGGCAGCGCCATCTGGAGGGAGTCAGTGTCCTCCATGACAACAGCGGAGGAGGGGGCGTCGAGGCAGGGCACCAGGAAGCGGCGGTTGTAGTGCAGATAGTCCAGGATGTCGTCCAGGTCGGGGCGGAACCCCCGGTCGTAGAACATGCACCAGTGGATGAAGGAACACCTGTGGCACGTGCACGCACACATACACATGCATACGTTCACTTAGAGCAAATTCTAAAAGACATTTCACTTATGAAATAAATTGTCTTGTCGTTAAGTCGTAGTCCTATTATCAGGTTCTTATAGTATAACGATTTTTTTTTACTAGTTATATGAATTGCAAAGTTAGTGTTTGAACAGTTTTTTCTTTCTTTTCATTATTCTTGCTCTATGGTTTTAATTTTTGGTTCTTATAGCTGTTTAATGCAGATATTTAATTAAGTGCTCATCCCAACCCACCCAGCCCCCTCCCCCTCCATACACACATTCACTCACTCATACACACTTTCCCATCTGATATCACTATTTAGTGGAAGGACGTTAAACGGAAGAACTAACTAACAAACATACGCACGCATGCGTGCTCACACACATGCATGCACGTGCACACACACACACACAAACACACACTCACACACATGCACACAAACACATACACACATGAAAAAAAGCAAATTTATTGCTTACTTAATGTACCATCTGGAAATAAAATTTTGACTTTGACACACACACATTACACTTTTTACATACTCGTTGATATCATAAATCAATCGCAAGACGGGAGGGTGGCAGTATGGTTAAGATGTGTGCCTGCCAACAAGTAAACCATGAAGCTCTGGGTTTGGTTTCCCAGCCTCACCCTTTCATCCCAGTTTAACGGAAAAAAATTTTTAACTGAATGTCAAAGTCCTTTGGATGAGAAGTCCTTTGGATGAGACTATAAACCAAAGCCCAAGAGCAAAAGCACACATCTTGTGCACACATTTAAAACCTAATCCGCATTATGGAAGAGTAGGCCATTATGTGCTGGTAGAAACGGATGACAAGAAACCAGCAAAGATACAGGTGTAGTGTTGAGACACCACCCCTGAAGTTGGAATGCGGCTACCTAAATGGTGAGGGGGGGGGGGGGGGGGGGGGGGGGGGAGAAGCGATCGCACAGGCAAAAATCTCACTATTGGTAAACCTTAGAGCTCTGGCTGAGAAATGCAAAAAAAAATTTTTTTTTAATCAAACCTTATCAAGGGAACTAGTTTCTATTCTCATGTAGCAATACATGCCAGCCAATTCATGTTGCCCTGCAGTGACTGTCCTTTTTTTTTCAAATGGGAATGATCCAAGTAGACATACTGTTGAAGAGACAAAAAAATTCAGACAATACAGAGAGAGAGAGGGGGGGGGGGGGGGGGAGAGAGAGATAAAAGAGAGAGAGAGAGAGAGACAGAGAGAGACAGAGAAAGACAGAGACAGAGACAGAGAGAGACAGACACTCACTCACTCACACATACACACCACACACACACACACACACACACACACACACACACACACACACACACAAAGAAAACGAAATAACCAACAACCAACAAAAAAAAAACCCAAACCCAACCAAACCCCCAAACTCACAAATCGCCAGGGCACTTGTCGGGCAGGGTCAGGCGGTTGCCGGCCTTGACGTAGTCCAGGACCTGGGTGTTGGAGAGGCCCTGGTAGGGGAAGCTGCCGAAGGTGACGATCTCGTACACCACCACGCCAAACGACCAGATGTCCGACTTGAAGGTGAAGATCCCGTCCATCAGACTTTCTGGGGACATCCACCGCACTGGCAGCATGCCTGGGATACACACACACACACAGGGATCGGTGACACCAGGGGGGATTTAATTTTCATTTTATTTTATCCAAACTGTACCTATATCCGCCCGCGTCAAAATGGTGTCTCGTACCTAAACCGCCCCTATCCGCCCCTCGTACAGTGACTATAGTACAGCGCTTCTCGTTGGCTCTTTAGCCTTGCTTTGCAGCTGTGTTACAGCCTTGCCTAACATACGGGCGATCTCCCCACTTCCTTTCGCGCCTATTTTCTGCAGGGAGGAGACGCTTTGTGAATTTTTCACAATTTTTTTCATTGATCATGGTTTGCTGTTGACCGTAAAAAAAAAACGAAACATGTCGGATTCGGATAAACAAAGTGTAGCTAGCCGAATTGTGGATGAAGGTGAAGATCCCGTCCATCAGACTCTCCGGGGACATCCACCGCACCGGCAGCATGCCTGGGATATACACAGGGACTGGGACACCAGGGGGGACAGGATAGCCTAGTGGTCAGAATACTGCGCTCGCAATTTGACGACCCAGGTTCGATTCCCGTTCGAGGTTTTTTTGTTTTTTTTTCTCTGGAGCTAACATCAGTGCCACAGCTTCTCTTCTACCAAAGATGGATGGGGTCCTAGAGTGTGTGTAGTGATGTGTTACATGCATTTACGCATGGAACCCTGCTTTAAAGTCTTATTTGAAGAATTTCTGGGGGAATACAGTTGGTAGCCATGTTGGCACTGTAAATGTTACACCAGCTAGGTACAATTTCCTCCCAAAAAAATAAGGGGTGGGGGGAGGGAAGGGGTTTCAAATATATACAAAGAGGAAAATTTACTAGCAGCACATAAAAATCCAAAGTCCGATTTCAAATATATACAAAGAGGAAAATTTACAAGAGGCACATAAAAATCCTAAGTCTTGCGCTACTTAAAAAAAGAAAGATCCACCACTCCATTGCTTTTTTTTTTGGTCAAACATCCACTTACTAGATAGTTGATATATCATTCTCTGTTATAAAGTATACTCCATTCATTGCTGTACACAAACTCGTACCACTTTAGACAAAAAAATCCCAAATGCAGCTGACTTCATTTGTTTGCTTGTTTTATTGATCATCGTTTAATAAAAATAAAACTTCACCAAAAAAAAAGAAATCCCCATCTTTTCTGTCAACTTTTCTACAGCACTTCAGCTCCAAGACAGTCTAAGGCAGAAACAACAGTGTTTGGTGATGACCTAAGGGAAGTAACTTGCTAAAAGCTTTACCATCAAAACCATTTTCATCAAAACAATGTCACAATGTGGTGAAAAAAAAACCACTGATAGAGAAAGCACAAAAACAAATCATGCTACTGATCTTCTTGTATCTTTCAGTTCTTTCTTAGATAGAACTTCCAGTTTGGAACAAAGACCTACCTTGATAGAAAAGCAAAAAAACAAATCATTGCTATTGATCTTCTTGTATCGTTCAGTTCTTTCTTAGATAGAACTGAGAGTTGAACAAAGAACTACTTGATGAAGCAAAAAACAAATCACTGTTAGCTGATTTCTTGTATCGTTCAGTTCTTTCTTAGATAGAACTTCACATTTTGGGAACAAGACTACCTGATAGAAAGCAAAAAACAATACTGTTAGCTGATTTTGTATCGTTAGTTCTTTCTTAGATAGAACTTCACAGTTTGGAACAAAGAACTACCTTGATAGAAAGCAAAAAAAAATCACTGCTAGCTGATCTTCCCACATCATTCAGTTCTTTCTTAGACGGAACTTCCCAGTTTGGAACAAAGACCTACCTTTGCGTGAGAATCTGTAGTAGTCGGAGTCGTTGATGTGCCGCGTCATGCCAAAGTCTGAAATCTTCACCGTCTTGTTGGCATGCACCAGACAATTCCTGCATGCCAAGTCCCTGGCAAGGATAACAGAAAGAAAGAAAAGAAATATTAATACTACACACACACACACACACACCACATATATATATATAATATATATATATATATATATATATATATATATTATATATATATATATATATATGTAGTAGTAGGCACCCATCAGTCTCGGAAGACTATGGAGTTGCGCTCTAGTCTTTAGAGCACAAAGCCTGGGTAAGTAAGTATGGAGGGCAAGCTGATATATATATATATATATATATATATATATATATATATATATATATATATATATATATATATATATATATATATATATATATATATACACACACACACACACACAAAGCAATCAACACAGTTTTGTCAAAATTTCACCATTTTTACATTTTCTATTCTTTTGATAAACCCCAGAATGACAATTTTCCCTTCAAAGCGATAGGAGACACCATCCTTCAGAAATGCACCCATAAAATCATATTCTTACTACTACAATGAAGATTGCATTCTCCATTCAGTCAGTACCTGTGCACATATTTCATGTGGTGTAGGTACTGAAGACCGCTGGAGATGTCGATGGCCATCTGTGTCAGGTTCTCCGACGACATGTCCTCTGCCTCCTTGATGTTCTGACCAATCAGGTTGCGGCGGGACAACAGGTACGTCTTCAGGTCTCCTGCAGGTAGCAAGACACACACAGCTCACAGTCATTGCTCATAGTCATAGAATGCATATGTGTTTATTCATTTTTTAATTTATTTTATTCTTTTATATCGAGGATAATGGAATAAGTACCTATGCACTTTTTTACATCCAGTCCCCATGTGTATGCAGTTTTGTAAATCTTGTCATCTGTTCCCACCAGCACACAATGGCCTACTCTTAGGAAAAGTGGAACAGGATTTAACATGTGTGCAAGGTGTTCCGCATGCATTCGCATACAGGGCCTCGGTTTATAGTCTCATCCAAAGGACTTTTGGGGACAGAGGAGTCAGCACTGATGTTA
>CM060325.1:14340532-14343032 GCA_030674155.1 Stramonita haemastoma | reverse complement strand
ATAATATATATATATATAAAAGAAAAAATAAAATATAAAAAACAATTAAAAAGAACCCCAATAAATTAAAAAATAAAAGATAAACAAAGGACGCACCTGAGGCATGATGTCCACCCCGGGCCCTATGGGGGACAGCCAGCGGATCTTGCTGCGGTCGATGCTGAGGCCCCCCTTCATGCCGGCCTTGGAGGGCATGTAGCTGCCGATGTGGATGGTCTCGTTGCGGAAAAACTGCTGGATCTTCACCGCCCCCAGCCGGTCGCTGCCGTCAAACCGGATGTATCCGGACACCCCCTGGAAATGGGTCCTGTTGATGGCCGCCCGGAATGCTCTGGAACGGAGGAAAATGGGAGTTTGTTTATTCTTTTATTTATTTATTCATTCATTTATTTATTTATTCATTCATTTATTTATTCTTTTATATCAAGGATAATGGAATAAGCACTCATGTGCTTTTTTTTTTTTACCACCAGTCCCCATGGGCATGCAGTTTTGTAAATCTTGTCATCAGTTCCCACTGGTACACTATGGCCTACTCTTACAAAAAGCGGAAGAAGATATAACATGTGCACAAGACATTCTGCATACGTTCCACACAGGGCCTCATTTTACAGTCTCATCCAAAAGAATTTTGGGGAGACTGGAGTCAGCACTGATGTTAACCCTAGGGAAAAAATCCCCTTCAACGGGAATCAAACAAAATTTTTAAAAACCAGCATGCACACAGGTGTCGTGTTTAGACACCATCCCTGAGGAAAAATAGGGAGTTGGGAGTCCCCAGGGTGGCAAATTGCGAGTGCACTGTTCTGACCACTAGGCTATCCTGTAACAAACCCCACCCCCCTCCCGTCCAGCAGACAGACCCCCACGTTACCTGGCCGTGCTCTCCTCAGTCAGGGTGTCTAAGGCAGCAGGGTTGGTGGTCAGCAGTTCTGCAGGCCCTTGGCAAACACCCACACAGCGTCGTACACAAAGCTGGCAAAGGGGCTCTCCTCCACGTACTGCACACACACACCATGCATGCACACACCACGCACACATGCATGCACACATGCAAGACCCACAACACACGCACGCAACACACACACATGCACACACACACACACACATGCACACACCACACACACACACACACACACAGTTCTGTCAGTAAGGAAGGCAAACTGCGAAGAAGAAGAAGAAGAAGAAGAAGAAGAAGAAGAAGAAGAAGAAGAAGAAGAAGAAGAAGAAGAAGTAGACGAAGACGAAGATGAAGACGACGACAAAGACAAAGACAAAGACAAAGAAGAAGAAGAAGAAGAAGGAAGAACTGCGAAGAAGAATTGCGAAGAAGAAGAAGAAGAAGAAGAAGAAGAAGAAGAAGAAGAAGAAGAAGAAGAAGAAGAAGACGAAGAAGAAGCAGAAGGGAGCTCTTTCTCCAACCCCTAAACCTTGCCTCCTGTGTTACTTACCGCTCGGCCAATGCGCTCGGCGTACATCTCCTTGTAGCGCCGAATGGTGATACCTCCAGCTGCCTCCAGATCCTCATCGTCTGTGAAACTCTTGGCGACAATCATGTGGCCTTCTATTGCATACAGCAACTCCTGCACATCATAAATAAATTATTACTACAACTGCAGAACATCAAACACGACACAAAAAAATGCACACAGATTCAGTATTGCATAAGAATAACAAACTAACCATATACAAACTCAACTTGCTATATTTACATGGTAGGTCTTAAAAAATTTACACCACTACCTTTTGTAACCTGCATTAGATAAAGTAAGACTAGATATATTTTAAAAATTATTTTGCAGCTCTTATTTGTCATTGATAAAGTGAATGAAGACATCAATCACAAAAATAAAAGTTTATTGAAATCCATTTTCAACCATGAAGCTGTCATCTGTTATCCAGTATAATATATGCACATGATATAAATTGTCACAAAAATCACCGAAACAACTAGAAAATGATGAAAGAGAGGAATGTCTCAAATACAAGTTTACATCAAGCATTTTATTTTTCTACACAGACATGATACACAGAGAAGTTACATTCCATACCTAATAAAAGAGATGCACAATTTCTTTCCTGAGGCAGTTCCATTTGCCAAAGTTTAAAAAAAAAAAAAAAAAAATTATAAGACAGCAAATGCACCTGGCAAAACAAAGACTCATGTACTACACAACACTTGGATCACTTGACAAAACAGATGGATCACACTGATAGGCAAGTTCTGTGAACTGAAGTAAGACAAGCACCAGATCACAGATGGAAAACCACACATTTAAAATACTGGAGGGGACACACGAACACTAGCAGTCTTACACTATCAAACCCAATGTGTGCCGGTGGGAATGAATGACAAAATTTACAAACTGCATACACACAGGGACTGGATGGGAAAAAAAAGCACATAAGAGCTTATTCCATTATCCTCAAAATAACAGAATGAATTCAAATTCAAAACACTTTATTATCTCATAGTGAAGAGAACTTCAAGCGGGGTACA
>CM060325.1:14325532-14335532 GCA_030674155.1 Stramonita haemastoma | reverse complement strand
TAGGATTTGTCTCTTGAACAGATATCACAACTTAGCATGAGAAATGCATAAACAGTGATATTTCAGATACTTTTCTTAACAAAATATAAGCTCCCATACTATGAATACTATGAACAAAAACACAAACATCCACTTGAATTACACACACACACACACACACACACACACACACACACACACACACACACACACACACACACACACACACATTCACACCGAGTCACACATAAGCATAATATATATATATAATGCACTTTAAGTTCACATCTGCACGGCACATGCAATCTTGTCCTCACTTTTTTTTCACACCCCCTCCCCCATACCACACAGCCAAAATACATTCCTCCATTCTCTCTCTCTCTCTCCCCCTCTCTCTCATGTCTCTCTCTCTCACACACACACACACACACACACAAACACATAACACACACACTTAAACACACACACACCAATCCACCCCCCCACACACACTAAAACACACACACATACCTACCCCCCCCTCCCCCCCCCCACACACACGCACTAACCCCCCCCTCCCCCCCCCACACACATACACTAAAACCCACACTGACACACACACCCCCACACACATACTAAACCCACACACCCCACACACCAACCCCCCCCCCCCCCCCCCCCCCCCCACAGACAGAGTGAAGAGCACTGACCTAGCACGCCCAAGATCTTGAAGGAGTGGTCGTGCATGAGCATGAGTTTGATGAAATTGTTGGTGGCCACATCAGCCTGGCACTTGGTGTCGTTCACGATCAGCGCCAGTTCGTGCGAGGGCAGCGTCGTGTTGTCTGCATTCACCAGGTCGATGGCCAGTAGGGCACCTGCACACGCACACATGCATGCACACATACACACACATATATGTACACACACACACACCCATGCATGCACACGCATGCATGCATGCATGCACACGCATACACACGAACACATGAATGCACATACACACACACACACACACACGCAAATACACACCCACCCACCCACACCCACCCACCCACCCACACACACCCACACCCACACACGCGCACACACACACACACACACACACACACACACACACACACACGCACTTTTTGTAAGAGTTGGCCATTGTGTGCTGGTGGGAACAGATGATAAGATTTACAAAAATGCATACACACAGGGACTGGATGTAAAAAAGCACATGAGTGCTTATTCCATTATCCTCGATATAAAAGAATAAATAAATAAATGAACACACACACACACACACACACACACACACACACACACACACACACACACACAAGCACACACAAACATCCTCATTGTATTGTTGATTTGATGGTCTACATTTTAACCCTCAACAGGTTTTTAAAAAAAAAAAAATTTTAATTTTTTTTTTTTAGCTTTCTGATTTTTTTTGTTTGGTTTAGTTTAGCAATGACTATGCAAAAATATTCAAACACTTACAGAATGTTCTATTATGAACTAAAACTCATATGCAATATGCAAATGCGTTAAAAAAAACAACAACCCAAAAATGATAAACTATAGATTTAAAGTTGAAATGAGGCTATCTTAATGGTGGGCAACAATGGGAATACGCAAAATCTTACCATGGGTGAACCTAGGAGGTCTAGCCCAGGAACAACAACAAAAAAAGTCCAAAACAACTATAACACTTAACCAAAAAAAACCCCAGAGAAACAAAATACTATTAAAAATATCAATCAATCACTGTTGATAAAAAAAAAAATCAGGGGAAAGAAATGACAGGAGCTAATGCACCCTCTGCAATGGCAGTAGGTGTGCAGAGAAATTCTCACCCCCCCCCCCCCCCCCACACACACACACATTTACAAGACAAGAAGAGTATGGGAAGGGATCAAGGTGCTTAGTCTTCCTGACAAGCCAATAACCCAAGATCTGGTCCCTGTGCAATGCAGATTTCAGATGTGGGTAGAACAGTTCACAAAATTTGTTCATTTCAAGTTTCTGTAGAAATATCCAAATTTTAAAATTCATTAAATCAAGCTTCACCTCTGCAAGACAATCCACACACCACACAACACACACACACACACACACACACACACACAACCCACTTCATATACACACCATTCAACTCACTTACACTACTCTTCTCCTAATAACACCTCTCCCACACACACACACACAACACACAAACACACACACACAACACACCACACACACCACACACACACACACACCACAGAGATCCCCCACAATTTACATATACCAACAAAAATCCTGAAAAAAAAATTTCTCTACTAAAACTAAACACTTTCCCACTAGATCTCCGAGGTTTACCCACAGTGAGATTTTAACACACATAAAACATTTTTGCCCCACCATGAAGGTACCCCCCCCCCCCCCCCCACACACACACACACACACTCTGACTTCAGGGGAAAGAACTGAATTAAAAACTAACATCCATACCAACACCAAAAAAAACCAACCCCACCTTCAATAAGTCCAGGCTGAATCCAAGCTCCTCCCCAGACAGGGGGAAGAGGCCGGCTAGGTACAGCTTGGGTTTGGTGGTGATGGAGAAGGGAAGCCACGTCTGCCACAGCGCCTCCCCCCCTTCACCCACTCGCAGGCCAGGGCGCGGGGGTCAAGGGTCGCAGGCTCCTGCAGGCGAGCCTGTTCCAGCAGGTGGTAGTAGGTGTGCTGGTGCAGGCTCATCTTGCTCACCAGGTCGTAGGCTTCGGGGGCGCCAGCTTTCACGCGGTACCAGGTCACTTTGGTGTACTGGTTCATCTGAGGTTTTTATAATAATGATACATGGAATTTATGTAGCGCTATATCTTGCAAAAACAAATCAAAGCACTTGCATTCGACTGATAACAACACACAAACAATTAACAGCAATTATTAGTTTTAGAAAATAGCAAATTAGAATGTGCACACACGCGCGCGTGCATGCGCGCGCATCGCACGTGCACACACGCATGCACACACACACACACAACATGCACACACTCATAAAGGTTATCCACTTTGGCAGAGTAAAGGGGATTTCAGATGTTGAAGACAGGGACAGATAGGAGATGGAAACAGAAGGCAAAAATCTGAGGTTTGAAATAAGTGTGTCTTGAGGTTGGATTTAAAAGTGTCATGTGTGGGCTTTTTGGAGAGAGTGTTGGAGTGAGTATCTTTTTTTTTTTTCTTTTTTTTTTTTGCGTGAGTGTTTCTGTTTGTGCTATCAGTTCCCTTCCCCCCCCAGCCTCCACTTTTAGCGACTCTCAGCTGTTATCCGTTCTATCCCAAACCCCAGCTGGTGCTAATAATAATCATAGCAGGAACTGGCCGTATTTGAACTTGGTAAAAAGGAAGAGGCATGCTAATTTTAGCACTGGGCCGGCACTGGACCCTTGACTGAGTTATGGTGGATTTGCATGCTGTGTGTTGTTAATTAAGTTTGAAGGGCTGGGGAGTAAGGTTTTTTTTGTGTGTGAGTGTTTTTTTTAATCAGTGTGCAGGGATTTTCTTTTGAGGAAATAAAGGTTTGTGTTTGATGATTTAAAAGTTTTGGTTTTGAGGGAATTAAAGTTTGTGTTTGAGGTATAAAAGGTTTGGTTTTGAGGTGAAAAAAGTTTGATTTTGAGATTATAAAAGTTTTGGTTTTAAGGGAATGCAATTTTGTTTTTGAGGTTATAAAAGTTTTGTTTTGAGAGACTAAAAGTGAGTTTTCCCTGTCCCCTCACCTCCCTTTTTGTTTCTTTCCCTAAAATTCAAGTCAGGAAAGATCACATTTGAATGATTACCTACAATTTCTAATACTGCTACAACTGCTCCATTCAGAGCTGGTAGCTTATGACAAAATTTTTACCAATTCCCTAGAAATATAACGCACATTATTAACCAAAAAATACAATACTATGCAGAACACAGCAATACATGCACACAACACAACACCACATAAACCACAAATCAACCCCCCTTGCGCACATCCTGTTCCGCTTTTGTAAGAGTAGGCCATCGTGTGCCGGTGGGAACAGATCGACAATATTTACAAAAATGCATACACACACACACGGGGGACTGCAATGTAAAAAAAAAGCATAAGAGTGCTTATTCCATTATCCTCGATATAAAAGAATAAATCAAATCCAAATCCAAATCAAACCTACCAGAAATTCGCTGTTGGTCAAGCCCGACTCGGCGGGTGAATTGACCACCCATCGCAACTGGTCTGGGAAGCTGATGCGAGAGAAGTTGGCCGCCAGGGTCAGCTCGCTGGGCACCCAGCTGAAGAACAGGAGGCGCTGCCCAGCGGCTGTTTGGGTCAGCACGAAGCTGTGCAGCGCTGCACCCAGCCACACGATGTCCACAGGCAGGTTGAGGGATTCTATCTGGTGCTGTAAGACGCCCCCGTCCAGGCCTGATCAACAAATATGCATGCATGCATGCACTGAGATGTTTATATGATTTTTTTTCTTGTTGTTGTTTTCTGTTTCTCCCTTGAACTCCTTAAATAATGATAATGAAGATGATGATGATGATGATGATGATGATGATGATGATGATGATAATAATAATAATAATAAATAATAAATAATAATATATGGAAGGTATACAGCACTATATCTCGCAAAACAAATCAAAAGCGCTTGCCACAGCGCACAAATCCAACACCACTCAGTCCTGAGTGCTAAATTTAGCGCACCTCTTCCTTTTACACAAGTCCATAATGTGGTCAGTTCCTGCTATAATTAGCACCAGTTAGCCCATCTGGCTGGGATGGGATGAAATAAATTATGCCGCTGAGAGGAGCTGAGAGTGGGGGAAACCGACTGCTGTGTTTGCATTCGACCTATACAACACACAAGCAATCAATGACAATTAATAGTTTTAGTTGTAGGAGTCCTTAGAGTATGTATTGCAGCAAACCTTTCAGATTGTGTTTCTTCAGTTAAGTTACAGAGGCTTGACAGAGCTCATCCCTCTCTCAGTCACAGGATGCATGCTGGGTTTGTTGATGTCATCTATACAACTCACCACAGCTAGCCAGTTCTTTGAAAAGATGGTTGGATTCAGAGTCAATGAATGGAAGATCATAACAGCTAACAATTTTTTTCTAGTTTTCCTCCATATGAAAAAAAAAAAAACTGCCACAAAAATCTCCTAGACTGACATTGGAGGAAACAAAAAACATCACAAACATGTAGACTGTGCACGAAACTTCTCTTTTCTATTATACAGAAACCACCAACAAAAAGTCACAAAAAACAAAGTTGCTAAGCTTCCCGGTCATACCTTACCTTTCACGCTGGAGAACAGTGTGGCGCAGTTCTTTCGACTTTTGGTGCAGCGTTTGCTGCGGTAGGCCGACTGTTCGCAGTCCGGACACAGGTCCCTCCATTCCGAGCGTCCCCACCAGGAGAAAGATCGGGCCACGGACTGCACCAGGAGAGCCCTCCAGTGGTCCACAGTCACGTTGTGGCTCAACTGCTCTTCCACCACCCAGGACGGTAAGAACCAACCCATTCTGTGCCACAGAACAGAATAAAGAACCTGAACAAATCCTCAATTTTTTTTTTTTTTTTTTTTTTAAACCTGCAAAAATCCTTCAGTTGGTAGTGGTGTTGAATGTTCCCTTAGTTGACTTCCCTGTGGGTTATCTAAAGTATATACAATCTGTCTCACTCATCTTACTTGGGAATCAGTGTGAGATTGTAAACTGTGCATACTGGATGAGATTTTTGCATGTATGGGCCTTTTCAAAAACCTCATTGAACTAAAAGCCATTCTCATTAACTTCAGAGGATTTTTTCCCTTGTAATATAGAGTAAAGGTGTCATGCTCAAAGCTTGTCATGGCTGAAGACAATCTCCACATAACATTGATTTTTAAAGAATAGCAACATGAGACAATCTGGACATAACACTTGATTTTTTAAAGCATGGCAGCAATAGACAATCTAAACACAACATTGATTTTTCAAACAAAGCAACATTTTAATGTAGACTTTTGCACTGAATTTACATCAATAACTGACAAAGCTTTTGAGTCTGGTGTTGTACAGACTGACTAGACCTTCACCTCACTAGACCCCAACTAATGACAAACCGATGGCTGGGAACTCCTATACCGAGTCTTTATTCAGGCATGGACTTTTTTCTACCATCTCCAATGCTATCCTTATCTTTCTTAGAGAGCAGTGAGGCCAAGTTGACAGAATTTATGTGCTCTTCATACCGACTTGTCCAGAGTCTTTGAAATGTTTTGCCGCAGTTACCAGTAAGGATTTATTGATGTTGGCGTGTATAGATCTTCCCTTTTACCAGTGACTGGTTATAAGATGAGTAAACTTCAACCTTGTTTTGACAAGTTTCTAGTTTCCACTTAGTTTAACCTCTTTTTTCTTCTGATCCGTTATAAAACCCTCTCAACACCACTTACTTTCCTTTCTTAATTTAATAATGATAATAATAACAATATATGGGATTTATATAGCTCTGAATCTTGTAGAGCACACAAATCAAAGCGCAAATTTACAGTTTGTATCTTTAATACAGCTGATTTGTTTATTCAAAGCTCACAGCAAAAAAAAAAACAGTCTTTCCGAAATTAAACCAGCAATCTACAATCACATCTGGCACTTCAGAGTTGTCACTTGCAATGTGTCTTGTCTATCTACCACTGGCATCAGCAAGTAAGCCCAGCCTTTTCACAGTATCAGTTTATCAATGCTGAAAGGATACAATATAGGTTCCAGGATGTACCATTTACAAAGGTTGTTTGCTTGACTGAACATGTAACATGAGAATCAGTCACACACGGTAAGCAGACAGACTGATCAGTTTGGAGCCAAATATAAAAAAGGGGCTTTGTCCCTGCTACCTGTTGCCTTAGTGCAGCACTTGTTGAATGCAGAGGCGTCCTGACTGGATAAATTGTGTGTGTCGTTGTGTGTGTGTTGTGTGTGTGGGGTGGTGTGCGTGTGCGTGCGTGCGTGCGTGCGTGCGTGCGTGCGTGCGTGTGTGTGTGTGAACAACTCAAGATTATAATTTCAATTCTTATTTGCCTACCAGATTTTGTGAAATCTTTGCGCGAGTCAACATTCTACAAATTATCAAGAGTTTGGGTTTGGTTTTAATTTTTTTTTTAAAAGACGACTCAAAGCTTTGTACCTTTCTAAATAAAATACCACACGACTTAACACACTAAACTCATAATCGTTACCATCATCGTGTGGGTCACACTGGATATATAAATATACACATAATTTTCTCATGATACTTCTTCACCCCGACAAGAAAAAGTATACAGTGCCCTCCCTACCTGCCATAGGGGCCGAGTGGTCCAGCATCTAGCAGGCGGGTGGTGTCTACCCAGGGTGCCATGTCAAAACCCGCTTCCATCCACGTCTCCAGGTTGATCATGGTTTCCGGCACTGAGTCCATACTCACCCCTTTACATCTGCCACAGACACACACATATATATACAGTATACACACACAAATACATACATACACACACACACACCACACATGCGCACACACACGCACATGCACACAACACGCACGCATGCACGCACGCATGCACGCACACACACACACACACACACGCACACATACACACATCACACACACACACACACACACACACACACACACACACACACACACACACACACACACACCACACACACCACACACACACGCAGCACACACACAACACACAACACACGCACACACACACACCACACCACATGCACACACTCACACACAAACAAAATACTTCACACAAACACACACACACACACACACACACACACACACACACA
Source organism: Stramonita haemastoma (assembly GCA_030674155.1). Lineage (NCBI taxonomy): Eukaryota > Metazoa > Mollusca > Gastropoda > Neogastropoda > Muricidae > Stramonita > Stramonita haemastoma. Next base: position 14,327,734 of record CM060325.1, on the reverse strand, counting down.
CACACACACACACACACACACACACACACACAAAAACACACACACACACACACAGAGAACACACACAGAGAACACACACAGAGAACACACACAGAGAACACACACAGAGAACACACACACACACACACACACACACACACACACACACACACACACACACACACACACACACACAAGCCCCAGCAAAAATCTCTTCTGATTAGCTGATTCCCAGACCTGTGTGTGATAAGTGAGACAGACAGACACACAGATAGAACATGCTTGGTGACCCCGAGACAGACACACAGATAGAACATGCTGGGTGACCCCGAGACAGACACACAGATAGAACATGCTGGGTGACCCCGAGACAGACACACAGATAGAACATGCTTGGTGACCCCGAGACAGACACACAGATAGAACATGCTTGGTGACCCCGAGACAGACACACAGACAGAACATGCTTGGTGACCCCGAGACAGACACACAGATAGAACATGCTTGGTGACCCCGAGACAGACACACAGATAGTACATGCTGGGTGACCCCAAGACAGACACACAGATAGAACATGCTGGGTGACCCCGAGACAGACACACAGACAGAACATGCTAGGTGACCCCGAGACAGACACACAGACAGAACATGCTAGGTGACCCATATCAGATGACAAGATTTACAAAACTGCATACACACAGGGACTGGATGTAAAAAAATTTTTTAAAAAGCACACGAGTGCTTATTCCATTACCCTCGATATAAAAGAACAAAATCAAATAAAATCAATAAAATAAACCCTCTGATCCAGTGATAGATCTAAGATACTGACCCTGCAGGAGCACAGCCAGCCACCCTGTCCAGGACGGCCGAGACTGGATGTAAAAAAGCACATGAGTGCTTATAATATTCCATTATCCTCGATATAAAAGAACAAAACAAAACAAATAAAATAAAATAAATAAAATAAATCCTATGATCCAGTGACTGAGTGACAGATGGATACTGACCCTGCAGGAGCACAGCCAGCCACCCTATCCAGGACGGCCGAGACTGGATGTAAAAAAGCACATGAGCGCTTATTCCATTATCCTTGATATAAAAGAACAAATAAAATAAAATCAATAAAATAAAACCCTCTGATCCAGTGATAGATGTAAGATACTGACCCTGCAGGAGCGCAGCCAGCCACCCTGTCCAGGACGGCCGAGGCGTTGCTGACGCGGTAGTGGGGCTGATGCCTGAGGGCGACGCTGTGGTAGCAGAGGACGTCCTGCAGCAGGATCTGCAGGATGTGGTTGGCAATCTGGTGAGACACCCGCCCGCTGTCCTCCACCACCAGCGGCAGCTCCTCCCCCTTGTGGTAGAAGTAGTGTCGGTGTCCCTCACCTGTAGCACAGCATACAACGTTTATATTATTCATGATTGTAGACACGGGTCAAAAAGTGCCCCCAAATCATGTTCTTTTGGAATTAAAAAAAAAAAAAAAAATGCTGAATACATAAAATTTATGAAGGTCTCCCTGTGTGAATTGAAACAATTCAGGTTGTAAAAAAAAAAAATGTCTGTAAAAACAGGTTACTTCAACTTGTTATAGATAAAAAGGTTTAGAAGTTTGAAACATCTAGTTTTAGCGGTGATATTGGATTGTTTCCATGGCAACAGCGCAGAAAACTGAGTAATTCTTTGATTTTTATGCTTTACAAGTGATGCTCTTTCAATATATGGCATAACTTTTAACATGGGCTTGTAAACAAAATTTCATCAGTTTCGACCCCCCAGGTCCCACCTTAAGAAAAAACACTGGGGGCCGGGGGGGGGGGGGGGTTCTAAAATAAAGTACACTGTGTCAGGCTAGTAATGCTAATCGTACTCTTCACCTAGCATACACATATATAATATAAACAATCCTAGTATAGGACGCTGTGTTGTTTTTGTATTGTAATTGTTGTGTATTAAATTAATACAATACCACTTTCTGCTCACACTCACAGCCGATTTCTCTCATGAACTTCAGGCAGTTCTCCCCAGGAACAGCACATCACTACCAATACACTGTCAGCCTAGGAACAGGGAGGGGGGCAGAGGGGGTATGGTAAAATTGGAGAGGGGGGGGGGGTTATGATAAAATTCACAGATTTGAAGCTCTCTGCCTTTGCTTGATATGAAACCTATAGTTTATGTCAACTGCTGGTCATTTCTTGTACCATCATCCTTTTCTCT
>CM060325.1:14300532-14308032 GCA_030674155.1 Stramonita haemastoma | reverse complement strand
GTGTGTGTGTGTGTGTGTGTGTGTGTGTGTGTGTGTGTGTGTGTGTGAGTGTGTGTGAAGCACTTAAGAGGCCAAAATATGGGAGATTCATGCTGCTGAAAAATGAATTAATTTTATTATCATCATTAAAAATAAGTACTTTCTACTTAATTCATAAAAATCTGAAAAAAACCATGGTTTTATTTTGCAAAATGGCAGTGTGTTAGATTGGACTAAAGAAACTGAATTGTTCAAAATGAAAAAAAAAAAAAGTGGTTTGGGGGGTGGGTTTAAAAAAACAAACAAAAACATTTTGCTCTATCTACAATGAATAAGCTCAAAGCCCATCAAGAACACAATGCATGTGTTTGTGTTTGATGGGCTTTGAGTTTATTCATTACATTATTGTGCTAGATACATAGCGTCATAAGTGATTGAACTACTGCCACATGTGTCAAAAGACTGTACAGTGTATACTTACATGTAGTGTACACACACTTATGTTCTCTCTCTCTCTCTCTCTCTCTCTCTCTCTCTCTCTCTCTCTCTCTCTCTCTCTCTCTCTCTCTCACACACACACACACACACACACACACAACACACAAACACACACACACACACACATACACACACACACACACACACACACACACCACACACACACACACACACACATAACCCCACCCCCCCTCACAAAACTATTTCCACAAAGGACGTAACGTAAGTAAGCCTTAGGCACAAGAGCAAAACAGAAACAAAAAAGGCAGTAAAGACACACAAAGACTCTGTCCCCCCTACACTTGACTGACCACTTTATACACCACACTGACTGACCCATGAGCAAACCGACACCAACTCAAACGAACAAAAAGAAAGAAAAAAAAAAAAGAACAATCCACAGCAAACAGCTTGGGATTAAGTCGTAAGGTAAATAACCCGACAGTGGCATTTCTACGCCGCTTCCTTGAAAATTGCTGGCGCTAATCTCTACCCGAACCTCACCGGTCTGTCACCCTTTCAGGTTCACTTTGACCATTTTTCGTGTTTACTTCCGAAGTATGTGAGTCATGTGTCACCTTGGTAGAGATAGAGAGACGTGTTCTGTGAGAGTGACACAAGTGATTCTATCTCTTCGATGAAAAGTTAACTGTCCACAGCCTCTCCTTATGTAGAAAACAGAAAAATACCTTGGGGTTACTGGATCAACACAACTTAAATAAAGTCTAATCCATGCCAATTCTCTTTGTTTATCACTGACCATAAAGGCTAAAGGTTCTTGTCAACTGCTAAAGCTCCGATTAAAACTGTGCTGTAATATGTACCTGTAGGTTATTTAAAACACCAAGATTGAAACCAACTCTTCTGTTGCTCCTCACACCAACACCCAAGGCCACCCACCGCAAGCTTCAAGCCAGGGCAGTCAAATTAAAGACAAATACTGAGAATTACACCCTGACTTTACCACTGTTAAGTAAAAGAAAAAAATAATAATATTCTGTAACTTTCGCATGTTATTCACAATGGCATAGTCAACTCTTTTCCTGTGGGATGGTATTTTGTTCTGTAATTAACTCACATGGGCAGAACTGGATAACTGCACCTAGTACCTTTTTCTTAAGGACAGGCATGGGTGTGAGCTGACCAGTGCATTGGAACTCCCTTCATTTTCACTGGTGATCAATCTTGCACTGAACTGACTGGCACCACACAAACTATGACAAAGGGTGTCCACAACAATGAAGAAAATAGTAGCTGAGTTGAATGACAGTTTATTTCATCTTTTTGTCTAATGTATCATTTCTATTCACTTCATTATATAAATTGTTTACTTCTAAATTTCAGTTTTTAAAAAAAATTAAAGCTGGTGGAAAGCCTGATTAAATGCAAAACTGAATTGTGGAATACCTTAAACAAAATGTTCTTTAAAGAAGCGAATTTTTTTTTTTAAGTAGGGGGGGAGGGGGTTTAGGAAAATGCAATAACTGCACATTCTCATTAATTTTTACAAGCTTGATACCAATACCACGTCATTTACTGGGATTTTTTTTAAAGATAAGTACACACACACACACACACACACACACACACACACACACACACACAAACACACACACATACACACACACACACACCCCCACACACACACACACACACACACACACACACACACACACACACACACACACACACACACACACACATACACAGGCAAGTTGCAATACTCCAAAGCTTACTAAGAAGGCACTATAAAACACTTTTTTTATGATGTATCTAATATCTAATTTGCTACTCATCATATAACCAAGCAGAAAGGTCACTTTTGTAACAACATATTCTGAAAATTGGATGTGGACATAATTATCACAAGGAGAAAAGTAATTTGACCAGCTTAAAGACGTTAAAAGCCTGCAATGATATCTCTCCCAAAGATTGTGTTCCTTTTACCTCAATGAAAAATGTGTTGTCTACAATTTGTTTAGATAAAACGGAATATATGTAAGACCAAGAACAAAGTTAAGCCATTTCATATTAACCACCACCAAAGAAAACCTACAAAAAGACTCTACATCAATATGAAATTGAACAATAAAAAGTACTCCAGAATTGGCAATTAAAGTGTCATGCAAAACTGTAAATTGAATAAAGTACAAGTGACCTGCAGTGACCTGCTGTTACAATCATTTCAAACACAATTCATAACAAAGCAAGACAAAATAAATTTCTGCACGGAACATTATCACTGACAAACCAAAGGCCAGTTAAGTATCATGTCACATCCAATTTAATAAAATATGGAGTTCTACATTCACTTTTATTACATGACAGAGTAGGTTTTGATGCTCAATGAAGTAACAGTAGAAGTTGTAATAGAAATAGAAACAGCAGCAGCAGCAGCAGCAGCAGCAGTATCAGTAGTATTAGTAGTAGTAGAAGTAGTAGAAGTAGTAGTAGTAGTAGTGGAAGAAGAAGTAGAAGAAGTAGTAGTAACTAGTAGTAGTAGTAGCAGCAGCAGCAGCAGCAGCAGTTTTATAGTACACCAGTAGTAGTCGTTAGTAGTAGTCATTATGATCATGACAATTATCATTGTCATCGTCATCATCATTGTCATTGTCGTCATCATCATCATCACCAACATAAATGATGACCAAATCATATACAGTAACGTGAATGTTCAGAGTGTTGTAAAACGACATTTGCCATCATGACAAGGGGAACATTTTTCTGCTTCTTTTCTGCCTCTCATGCTGTTCCTCCTCATACTGCTCATTCCAATCTCTCCACCACAGCATTACCTAGGCTTACCATACCACATTCTCAGGATCACAAGCCCACACAGAGCTTATAAAACAATGTGTGGCTGCCAAGGGGCCACCAGCCAGAAGGGATTTACACTGCCGCTGGGCCACTTTTGGTGGTGGTGTTCAGTGGTGTCTTTTCTGAGCTAAAAATGCAGGCCATGAGGAATCCACTTACTTAGTTTACTATGCCCCCTACAGACAAAAGCTTAGCCGCAGAGCCAGACTGAGTGAAGTGTGACTACCACAATGTCCCTCCAATGGCCTCTCATAAACCTTAGGCTCAAAACACTTTCAGTTTCACACCACCTCACCACAGACAAAATGGTATGAAAAACAAAATGGTATGAAAAACTGCAACAGCAGACACCATGAGACCAGAGCAACCAGGTCCACCGAATCAGACTAGGGAAACTTTGCATGTCCATTTCCCAGTTGGTTTACATCTCCTAGAACAAGGAGACACACATTTCTGTCCTTCATAACCAGAAAACAAACCAAAAAAATTTCTGCACTTGAGAAGATTATCCAGAATATACACAGAACTCTGTACCTGCAGACATCAAACTGTAACAAGCAAGCGAGTGATGTCTGACATGCACAACTCCACTTCATAAAAATACAAATCTTCTAGTTGGGCTCCACACCCTGGGTGTCAACTAGAAGGAGAATGCCCTCCAAGCAACTCCCCAAAGTTTGGAATCACTGTGACAGTGAGACTGTATTCATTGTTTACATACTGAGTGTAAAGTTTACAAGTATGACATTTTTAGGTCCTCTACATACAGATGTATTAATTGATACGCAGTCATGCATCAACTTCCAATGACACAATTCGTGTGTAGACTGGGAAGACATGACTGTTTTACTGACTACACCCTGATATCATCCTAACCAACAATGAAGAGTGTTAAGTCTTTCAATTGTGTCATTTAGTTGCTCCAGTCAATCATATAATTATGGTACTCTCACAGACACTCACATGTAGTAATAGACAATACATGTGTGTGATTAAAATCATGAAATATATCATTATGCCTGCATGCATGCACCATGTATGCACCTATACATAGCTATGCACATACACACATGAACGGGTCCACACACACACACACACACACACACACACACACACACACACACACCACACACACACACACACACACACACACACACACACACACACACACACACACACACACACAGAGAGAGAAAATGATAAAATTCAAATAAATATACATAGACTGCAACAAAAAAATTCCTCCTTCCCATATCTCTTGTTCTTAACACAGGTACAACAAAAAGCATGCAGAAACCTACAGTAAAACAAAGAACACACAGAAATCTACATAAAATATAAAACAACACAAAACGACACTTTCTGAACATATAGCCATATTCATGGTAGCGACTCCACACGACAACAAAAACCACCAGTGAAAAGAAATGCGGGAAAAAGTCACAAACTTCAAAATGAAGACTGTAATAGCTCAACATCTTTGAATCCTTTCGACACACCACACACACACACACACACACACACACACACACACACACACACACACACACACACCACCTCGCAGACCACTAAGCACATGTTTACCTTTAACCCACAAATGAACCGGGGACCATACAAACACACACACAGACCGGCACTCCTCCTCCTCAGTCCTGTTCACTACTTTCCACACAATAAAGGCCACAGAGACAGACTGAGGGAGAGACAGCCAAGAACTGAAGGAAGGAGGGAGGGAGAAAAAAGGTTCGAGCCAGCCTGTTAAGAGAGGGTTGAGGTTTGGGGGGGGGGGGGGGGTTTAGACTGCAAGGTAGACAGGGACAGCCTTGGGCAGGTGCAAACACAGGGGGTAGTGAATAGGTAAGTTATGTGATACCCTTTCCCTGTCCTCTCCTTCAGCTTTTCTCCTCCCTTCTCAAAGTTTCTTTTCCTTTTTTTCATAGTCAGGGACTGGATGGTTCTAACAAGCTAAAAATGAGAAGAAGAAAAAAAAAAAAAAAAGCAAAAATATTTGAACGATTGAATCATGAATTCCATTCCTATTTTTTGACACCACCGTATGCTGGTGTGATGGAAATAACAAGGGGAAAAAGCAGTTAGAAAAATGCATACACGTATGCATGTTCACGTGCATGCACACACAATACATAAGGCACATACACACACACACACACACACACACACACACACACACACACACACACACACACACACACACACACACACTGTGACATACACACAAATTCACGACTAATCAATCAAACGAAGGACAAGAAAAACATACCCAGACTGTGATAAGATCAAAGAACAACAACAGAAACAAAACTGAAACAAGTAACACTAACGGCCAAAAAAAAAAACCCCAACAACAACCCCTCTTCACCCCCCTATCACCCCCCCCCCCCCCCCCCCCCCCCCCCAAAAAAAAAAAAAAAAAAAAAAAAAACCCAACAAAAACCAAGTAACAGCCAGTGAGCCAAACACACACAAACAAGAGATTACTACAACGAAAGAAAAAGACATCAAGTAAAAAAAAAAAGTAGAGAGACAATCAAACTGATAAAAATCAATGGGGGGAGGGAGGAGAGAGGGAATGTGACCCCCAAAACACAACAAAAATGTGAATCAAGAAGCAAACAGATTTACAGGCATAGACAGACAGACAGACAGACAAACTGATGGACGCCATATAAAGCTGAGTGGTGAAGGCTGTACTTATCAATCCTGTGGGTCCATAATAAAGATAAAGGTTTGAATCTTGGTGTTAGCATCTAGTATAGTATCTAGGTGGGAATTGGAACAATCTCCCACGTCAACTTCAAGTACAGACAGGTAGGTTTACGAGTGCTTTAATTCCCTTTGTTACATAACATATATTATACATGTGTAGAAGATCAAATATGAACGTTAAAGATCCAAAACTTCATATCAGTGTTCAGTGGGTTATAGTTACACTCACACAAGTGACAGAAACATGAACATTGTCAATGTGCAACCTTCAAAATAAAATGAGCTGCTGTGCAGTCTGAATATGCTGGCTGAGGCTAGTGGGCAGACCTCCTGCAAGGCAGCAAAGTTACCACAGAAGACCAGGCATGACGCACCCTACCCGGTAAGGAAACACGGAGAAAGAAAGAGAGAGAGAGAGAGAGAGAGAGAGAGAGAGAGAGAGAGAGAGAGGAGAGAGAGAGAGAGAGAGAGAGAGAGAGAGAGAGAGAGAGAGAGAGAGAGAGAAACAAACAGACAGACAGACAGATGCATGAACAAACAAGCGTCTACAGGTTGAACTTATCACACAAACAAGTGTCTACAGTGAACTCAGCACAGAAAAAGAAATCCTGCAGATCTATACCAAAGAAAAGAAAAAGGTATGAAAATAAATTAGAAAAGAAGGAAAAAATGTACTACTAAGAAAAAAAAAAATTTAAGACAAAAAACTGAAAAAGAAGATAATAATTCAAAAAAGGAGTTATTGAAATGAAAGAAAAACAAACCAACCCCCAAAAAGACAAAAAATAACTTTCAACATCAAACTGATTCCAACAAACACCACGAAGCTGGTAAACAACAACAACAACAACAAAACCCACCTATTTATCTTTTTAACAACCCCATTCAAACAAACAACAAAACAAACAAAAACACACCATTTTTTATTTTTTTTTTATTTATTCTTTTATATCGAGGATAATGGGATAAGCACTCTTGTGCTTTTTTACATCCAGTCCCCGTGTGTATGCAGTTTTGTAAATGTCATCTGTTCCCACCGGCACACGATGGCCTACTCTTAGGAAAAGCGGAACAGGATTTAACGTGTGCGCAAGATGTTCTGCGTGCGTTCGCACACGGGGCCTCGGTTTAAAGTCTCATCCGAAGGACTTGTGGGGATAGTGGAGTCAGCACTGATGTTAACTCCAGGAGAAAAATCTCCTCGACCAGATTCGAACCCGGGTCTTCAAATTGCCAGCGCAATGTTCTGACCACTGGGCTATCCGTCCCCCCTCAAACCCACTAAACAACCACCACCAAAAAAAAAAAAAATCCCCACAACTTTTTCACAACTCAACAAACACACAACAGTTCTAACAACTCTACAGTCTGTGTTAGTGTCTACAACACCCAGACACCACCCACCCGCCTATGACGCCACACCAAACTCATCGTGGCAGGTACCCCGACTTGACAGGTGTACCTGGCCGGGAGCCCAGC
>CM060325.1:14293032-14295532 GCA_030674155.1 Stramonita haemastoma | reverse complement strand
ATTACTGTATCAGCATCACTAATTTCTATAGATAGTTGATTATAATTTAATTTAGCTCAGCAAGTTAAAGCACTGCATACAATTTTACGTCTGAAATCTAGAAACTGTATGCACCAAGGAAAGTGTAAAAAGTATGCATGCATACATGTATAACTATAAGTTTTCTTCCTTTTTTTTCCAAAGCAGTCTGTAAACAGTATATCATTTTACTACCTTAAAAATATTAACTATATTAAAAGCATAATTAATAATCTTTCAATTTTATGAAAAGCATTGTTCATTTGTTGATGTCTCTGCTTAATGACAGCTACCACTGGGAAGAGTTGTTACATGTATACAGGATGATATCATAACTCAAGAACAAAGTACAGTTTTCTGCTTGCTTCTTCATCAAATGCTCAGACAACAACTATTGTTGTCTATTTACTGCGAAAAAGCATTGCACTGCTATTGAGGGCTGCAAGTCAAACTAAGCACATCTGACTTCAGTGCATGAGTTAAAATTACAAATCAAGGTACTGTAAATCATAAATTAATCTTTCTAGAAAAAAAAACTTTAAAAAGTCAGGAAAATGGATCTAGAAAGCAGAAAATAGACAAGAAAGAGGTGACACTGACAGGGAGAAAAGGAACAAGGAAGAAACAAAGAGAGGGATAAGTTTTAAAAGAGGGAATTCCTACTCCTAGCACAGAATTCCAGATGGTGGGGGTGCTATACAAAATAAATTCTGCCACACCCATGGAGGGAGTCTACTGTGTTTATTTTCATGAAACATTATTCAGGAAGGATCCAAAAACCTCCAATTGACACAAAATATCAGCTTCACAGATGCTCTTTTAATTTTTTGCTCTGGACAATTCCCATTCAGTATTCTGTCACCAACACGGGCAATAGCAATAGCAAAGTTGCAATACTGACTGATGATGTAAATTTATGTATGTTGCCTTGTTGTAATGTAGGCCTATAGACTACACACACACTGACACAGTGATAATGTAATTTGTATACAGTTTACATGCAGACTCACACACACACACACACACACACACAACACACACACACACACACACACACACACACACACACATTTTTTAGTAGGACCTCCACCACTACCTCAACTTTCACACACATTTTTTTTTACTCATTTAATATTACTGAGAGTGAACTGTGAACTGATGTAAAATCAAAGACGTCAACAACAACAACAACAACAACAACAACACACACACACACACACACACACACACACACACACACACACACACACACACACAGAACACACACACCCACACACACCCACACACCCACAAACACACCACACACACACACAAAACACACAACACACACACACACACACACACACACACACACACACACACCACACACACACACACGTGTGTCATGCATTAATATTATGTTGCCATGCACCGGCGCAGCTGATCAGATGCTGATTGAAGCAATCATGGAATCGTGATTGACTCTGGATTACAGAATTTGCCTTTGGCACTTCTGCGAGACCAAGAAATTTTATACAGATCATCATAACTTACAAATCAAACAAACTGCATGCAAGCGAGATCGGGATCTGATATCTGAGCTAACGCAGTTTACTAGCACCGCAATGCAAAGGACTTGAGAGCACACAGTTCAACACACTCTAGGCCTACCAGTTTTCAATGTCTATGACACTTTTGACAGTCACAAGTCGACACCGTAAAGACGCAAATTACTGACACACACACGCATAGTCTAAGAACAATCTACTTACTGGACCAATTTTCAAAAGATGCTTCCATCCTGCATCGCAGAGATCCTTGTGACTTGGCTCGTTATCAGCACTGTACGATCACGATCCTGAAAACCAGACAACCCGGGCGACCAAAACAAAAATACCTTCGGTCTGTGATCAAAAGCAGACGGCTCTCCCTCGCTTCAACACGTAACGACATCTGCATCTCGCCAGGGGCCATAATCATCTGTCAGAGGTCCCCGATAGCACCACTGCAAGGCCAGAATTGTTGTTCTTGAAGACACTGCACGTGGGTCCGGTAGGCGAAATACTCCTAGCCTGTATTGATCTTATGAATGTCGATGCCAAACCAAATTAGATCGAAAACATCTTTTATGAAATTTAGGAAATTAAAGGGTACAATCTCAGCCAGTTCATTATTTTTTTTAGAATCAATTGGCATCAGTTCTTTTTTATTTAATGTATGTCCACGAATAGTGATAATAGACGAAGGCGGAATTTTACAGGGGTATACATCTATCTGGCGGGGGATGGGGGGCGGGGTGTTGTCTATAATGTCCATAACAAAATGGAGCATTTCCCTTCGAAAAAGTGAACACTGAATGACCTTACATTGTTTCAAAGGACGGTGATAAACAATTATGACTAATAAAAGAACGACATTATGCCTATTTATTTATTTATTTATTTATTTATTTATTCTTTTATATCGAGGATAACAGAATAAGCAATCATGTGCTTTTTTCATC
>CM060325.1:14285532-14288032 GCA_030674155.1 Stramonita haemastoma | reverse complement strand
TTGATGGTACTGATGTTAACTCCAAGGGGAAAATCCCTTTCAGCGGCAGTCTCAAGGGCGATTCAAATGAGGACTCGAACCCGGGACGTCAGATTGTGGGGAAAAATTATAAACTATGTCCACCTTTACCACCACTGATGTGGACATTCCTTGTTGACTTGCCTTCTAACTTCACAGAACTTGACCGGACTGCCATTTATGAAGAAAGTGGATAACAACTCCCTATTGGAAGCAAGGAACCTTCTGCTTCTGTGTGTTGCTTCAGCCTGTTATTAGTGTCTGCTTTTGTTGTTTTGTATTGCTCCTCGGCTAAAGCTCCAAGGTTCACCCATGGTGAGAATTTTGCCTATGTGGTCGTTTTTGCCACCCATTATGACAGCCATAGTTGGACTTTGGCAATGGTGTCTAATCACGACACCAGTGAGAATGCCTAAAAAAAAGTTGTCATCCAGTCCTATTGGAATGAATGGCCTACTTTTCCAAAAGGCAGAATGGGTTTCAACATGTGACAGAATGTTTTGTATGTGTTCACACACTGAAACTTGGTTTATATTCTCTTTTGAAGAAATTTTGGGGTAGTGGATTCAAAATGGATTGGTTTTGTTGTTGATGTTGTTGTTCCTTAGCTACAGCTCCAAGGTTCACCAATGGTGATATTTCTTTTTGTGATTGTTTTTCTTCACCACTAAGGTGGCTGCATTCCGACTTCAGGGATGCAGATAGGGATTGAACCTACCAGTTTTGCCAAGCTAGTCAGCTTTTTCTGATTTTTCAGCTGTCATGGGTTCTTTTGATGTGTGCAAGTTCCTAGGTTTGACTGGTTTAGAGTCTTCTTCAAAAGACTTGACATTCAATTCAATTTTCCTGTCACACTGGTAAGAGAAGGCTGGGAATCAAACTCAGAACCTCATGGTTTACTTGTTAATCAAGTGAATGTCTGAACAGTCCTGCCACCTTCCTTCTTAGTACTGATGTTAACTCCAAGGGGAAAAAACAACAACATTGCTTTCTACCATAAAATATCCCAGCATCAAAAGAGGCCCAAGAGATACAGACACTTGCAGTTGTTGGTCAGGTAATTTGAGCAACACTCTCTGATTCAATCCAAACATGTTGTTTATAACCCCACCGACCACACAGGCCATATTGGGACTGTCACCTTGTCAAATTTTAAATCTCGGAATAAAACTGTGCAACTATATACAGATTAGAACAGGGTATAAAATCAACTCTGTTGTCCTTCTTTGTATTAATGCCCTGGTCAACCATAAGGGTCAACCTAGGATGGGCACCACATTAACCCTTACAGCACTGAATATCTTCTGACAATTACTCCCCTATCCTGAATTTATGCCCCGGTGCTCTCCCCTTCAGTCCTGTTAGCCGATTTTCAGGCGATAACAGTACCAGAGGAGGGTTTGTTTATTGTGATCCATCATGCGGCTAAGTGGCATTAACAGACTCTGGAAAATAGTTTTGATACGGCAAACACTGCTTCTCCTTTCCCACGAGAATGTTTATAAAGCTTCATGTGTGTATGTAAAATTTACCTTAGTACCAATTTTGCACTCTCCTGAACCTCAGAAACCCAGGAATTGAAGGAAAATTCTGTTGTGCCAGTTTTCCTCCTTACAGGACTGATGGGTAGCAGAAAGTTGAGTTGGAAAACAGATTTGCTATATTGAAAGGGTTAAGGGAAAAACCATATCAACCACACATAAAATGAGATCCAAACCAGATTCCTTTAAACAACCTTGTTCTTAGTGACCAACTGTAACACTTTCCCTCATATCAGATGGAAAAAGCCAGATTCTCTCAGAAAGTGAAAAATGGTGTTTGGTGAACATAAAAAAAAGGATCTTTAGGGAGTCTGCAGTGAAATCGCATGCCTGTTAAGTGGATGAAACTCAACTGTGTGGTCCCAGTCTTTCCAACGAGCCTTAACATGCTCACTATGGGCAGGAATCAGCTGGAACCCCCAAAATCCCTATGACTTTTGGGATTCGAACCTGCAACCTTCCAGCCCATAACCTAAGTCACTAACCACCATGCCATGTGCCATGGTGGCTTATCTTGATTGCAACTTTTGTTTACTTACCCTTGTGCAACATTTCAAAACTATTTTCTGAGAGCATCCATGCATGTATACAAGAGAGAGAGAGAGAGAGAGAGAGAGAGAGAGAGAGAGAGAGTGAGAGTGAGAGAGAGAGAGAGGAGAGAGACAGAGAGACAGAGAGAGAGAGAGAGAGAGAGAGAGAGAGAGAGAGAGAGAGAGAGAGAGGTCAAATCCTTTTGTTTTGAGAATATTGAGTCAGCACTCATGTGCTTTTTATCCTGTCCTTGCCCTTGTCAGGGATAATATCATCACACACACACACACACACACACACACACACACACACACACACACACACACACACACACACACACACACACACACACATACAAAAAACCAAACCAACAACAAAAACAAAATACACAAACAAAAAAGGGAAAAGCA
>CM060325.1:14228460-14285432 GCA_030674155.1 Stramonita haemastoma | reverse complement strand
CTCTCTCCCCCTTTTTCCCCTCTCTCCTCTCTTTTTCTCTCTCTCTCTCTCTCCTCTTTTCTTCTCTTCTTTTTTTCTTTCTTTCTTTCCTTCATTTTTTTTCACTCGCCCACCATCTGTTTTTTTTTTGCCCCCCCCGGTTCTTTTTAGTTCGGCTAACCAATTTTCAATTTTTGCCCCATTTATAGGGGAAAAAAAAATTAAAACATTGGTTAGGGAAAACTCTTGTGGGGGCTAATTTTTAAAAGTAATGTTTCTTCAAAAAAAACCCAACCCCAAGAAAAAAAAAAAAAAAAAAATATTTAAAAAGAAAAAAAATCGAAAACGAAAAAAGGGATAAGTGGGAAGAAGGAGGAAGAGGGGGGAGGAAGAATTGGAAGAATTGCGGAGGAGAAGAAGAAGAAGAAGAGAAAAAAAAAGGAAGAAGAAGAAGAGAAAAGAAAAAAGAAGAAGAAGAAGAAGAAAAAAAAAGAAATAAAAAAGAAGAAAAAAAATTTGGGGGTTTTTTAAAAATTAATTTCCAAATTTAAAGGAAATTTTTTTCCAGGTTTTTTTTAAAGCAAAGTTTCGGGGGGCAAAAAAAAAATAGGAAAAGAGAAAAAAGGGAAAAAAAAAAAAGGGAAAAAAAAGAAGAACAAAAAGAAAGGAAGAAAAAACGACACAAAAAAAAAAAAAAAGGAAAAAGAAAGAACAATTAATCGTGACAGGGGAAAAAAAAGGGAAAAAAAGAAAAAAAAAAAAAAAAAAAGAAAAAAAAGAAAGAACATATGCCCAAAACAAGCAACAACAACAAAAATCCCCCAACCCCCCTTTAACGCATTTTTCCCTTAGTAAAACGAAATGGTTTCCTTTCTGCAGATTGTTGATCAAATGACTACTGTCTGTAGAAGTAACACGCAATAAGTATTCTAAGAATTGTTTTTAATCGGTAAACAGACGATGAATTACACTCAATGTCCTGTAATATTGCGTTTACATAATTAGGATAGAATGGCGCATGCTTACTAAACTCGTTCAAACAGGATTGTTGTTTCTCGAAAACTTTGTAGAGTTCGCCATTTCCTGAAAGGGATGACAAGAATGAAAAGAATTTTAATTAGAATAGGTTAACTATGAAGAACTCAGTCTATCAAATTGTGTAAGCCTATGTCAACTAATATAAACACACTGTCAAATTTGGCAAAATTCGTTCCAAAAACCATCTAAAAGGTTATATTCTGTGACAATGATCAATATTTTGTTGCTTGTTTTATTATCATTTTTAGGGGGAAAAAGAATTATGATATTATTGTGTAACTTTCTTAGTGGCTTTGTTTTAATGTGTACACCCTGGCTCTTGAAAAAAGAACCCTAAATAAAGGAGCTTTGACCTTTACTTGAATACAATTCGTGCCTGTCTCTGTCTCAGTCTGTCTTTGTTGTGTGTGTGTGTGTGTGTGTGTGTGTTGTGTGTGTGTGTGTGTGTGTGTGTGTGTGTGTGTGTGTGTGTGTGTGTGTCTCAACACACACACCACACACACACACATGATTATGTCTGTCTGTCTTGTCTCTGTCTGTCTGTCTGTCTGTCTCTGTCTCTGTCTCTGTCTCTCTGTCTCTCTCTGCTCTCTCTCTCTCTCACTCACACTCTCTCTCTCTCACACACACACACACACACACACACACACACACACACACACACACACATATATATATATATATATATATATTTTTTATTAATATATATTATATATTTGATATATATACATGGATTTTGTTCACTGTAAAGTTACCCGCATTCGGACTTTGTAGATGGATACACACATGGATCAAGACCTTTAATCCTAGGGCCCTTCTGTGGCATCACATAAGGATAATTATAACATAGTTCTTCTAAACAATGCAAGAAGATATCAACACATTGTAATTGAACCAAAACAAACAAACACGGACAGGCACAAAATGAATTCGGTGATAAGTAGGCATAAATCAAAAACCGAAACTAGATCTAGTTCGCAACCTCTTTATCTTTATTTTTCAAGGGTTCACAAACAAACGTTCACGTACTTTTTTTTTTTTTCATTCGTCCCTTTTATTGCATGTGTGATAAGTATTTTCACCCAGCTACACACACATGCCCCGCGTGCTTGCACTCGAGTGTGCACACATACACGCACGCACGCACGCACGCACGCACGCACGCACACAACACACACGCACCACCATACCACAACACACATCCACACCCCACCACCGACACCACCACACCCAACAACACACACACACAACACCACACACACACACGCACGCACACAACACACACACACACAACACACACAAACAAAACACCCACACACCACACACCAACACAACACCACCAACTAACCACACACACAAAACAAAACAACCACACACCTACACACACTTACACACACAACCACAACACAAACACACACCACCACACACACACACACACACAACACAAACACAACACACACACACCAACACACACACACACACACACACACACACACACACACACACACCACACACACACACCACACACACACACAACACTACACACACACACACACACCACACACACACACACACACACACCACACACACACACACACACACAACACACAACACACACACACACACACACACACACACACACACACACACACACACACATCATGTATTGACAAACTAAAGATAACCCCACGACACGTTAAACCCTCAATCTGATAAGAGGCGTTGATAACGTTGATACGTCAAGGGTCAAGTATCAGTTGTTCCTTGTACCCAAAGATACCTTACATCATTTTCAGTGTCAGTCACATGAAGCCTCTGATAACCAGCCACCCAGCCTAGGTCACAGTCAGCCAAACTTTTGTCAGTTATCGGCGAAAGTCAAGTAATATAAGAGCCAAGGCCTAGACGTGAAAATGGTGCATTGCACAGATGTCATGTCAGTTTCACCCCACTTTCAACTTCTCTTAGCTGCTAATTAATTAACTCATCCCATCCCAGCCCAGATAGGGCCAGCTGGAGCTAATTATAGCAGGACTGACCACACTTATAAGGTCAAAGAGTATCTTTGGCTAGGTAAAAGGAAAGGGCGCGCTAAATATAGCACTATTGACTTTTGAGTGATGCTGGATTTGTGCGCTGTGGTTGGTCTGCTTTGAAATGTCTTTATGAGATTGTGCTTCAGCCCTGACAGGTCCTTAACCTAAAACTCATGTGTTATCAGTTTATTATGAAGGAGAAATCGACCTCCCCGGTCAGTGTAGTAGGGTTTTGTCAGTATGGTGAGGCACTTGAAAAAAAAAATCAGACACTCAGACTTTCTTATCTAGTATGCACGTGTGATGTCACAGTGACTGCCAAGTATTTATTTTTTATTTATTCTTTCTATTTTTATATCGAGGATAATGGAATAAGCACTCATGTGCTTTTTTTTCTTCTTTTTAATACACCCAGTCCCTGTGTGTATGCAGTTTTGTAAACCTTGTCATCTGTTCCCACCGGCACACAATGGCCTACTCTTACGAAAAGCGGAACAGGATTTAATGTGTGAGCAAGATGTTCTGCATGCGTTTGCACACGGGGCCTCGGTTGTATAGTCTCACCAGAAGGAATTTGGGGAGAGTGGAGTCAGTACTGATGTTAATCCAGGGGAAAAATTCCCTCAACGGGAATCGAAACCGGGTTTGACTAGGCTATCCCGTCAAGTATGAGTGAGAATGCACAACTCTGGATGGAGTACCCCCCCCCCATCCCCCTCCCACCCTGGGTGTTAAGCTGGGGAATGCCTAACACCCTCAACTTACATTCCCTGCTATGTCTTAACCCTGAGTAAACCGTACCTAAATAACTTTGGTTCACAGCATATCCAAACCTCCAATAAGGGGCACAGGATAGCTTAGTGGTCAGAGTACTCCTTTCCCAAGCAGCATTTGCGTGGCTACCAAGTGGATGGGTGACTGTGTGCCGCCTTGCTTCAGTGCAGTCCCCCAGTTCACCCAGCTGTAAATGGGTACCTGCCCTCTTGAGGGTCAGGGAAGGTAAAGCAAGAAGGCCAGGGAGAGGAGACGGGCGCCCCTTTCAATATGCTGGCCCCCTAGAGAAGCTGAGGTCTCTTGATGCCTCGCTCCCCTACGACCACACAGGTTATGGGACACCTTTACCTATATATATATATATTTTTTAATAAAGAATATTTCCAAGTCCATACAATCACCCTGTGTGTGTTGCTTGACTTTGATGCCAAACAACTATGCAACTTCTTGTTTGCTAACTCTAGGATGGGTTCTTACTTAATCAATCAATGCTGTTCTAAAGTCTTTTTTCCGTGTTTTTTTTTTTTAAATTCCTCCCTAAGAGCTTTGTACTCCACCAATGGTGATATTTTTGCATATGCAACTGTTCCCCCAGCGCCCCCCCTCAATCCCCACAGTTTAAGTAACCTCATTTAAAGTGTTTCTGTAAATTGTTATCTACATTATTGAACAAGGTGTCCCACTGACCCCATACTGCGAGGCAGTTGGCTCAGTTATGGACATGGAAGCTATGTTATCACATGGGGGCAATGACTGGATTTTCTATAACAGAACCAAACAAACTGCCTCAGTTCAAATGTTTCATCTACTTAGCATATTATCTCATCTTCACCTTGCATCTTACCGACTTTTGTCAAACAAAAAAATTAATGGGACTTAATTCATAGTGTATTATATTGAGGAGAATATCAATAGATTAACAACCTTCGTAGATGAGGTCTGGGACCAACCCTCTAGTCTTTCTTCTGTAGACAAAAAAAGTCTGGGTCGTTTAGAATAGACACACTAGTTAGATTGATACACTGACCTACTCTCTCTCTCTCTCTCTCTCTCCTCCCCTCTCTCTCTTCTCCTCTCTCCTCTCCTCTCTCTCTCTCTCTCTCTCCTCTCTACCCTCCTCCCTCTCTGCCCTCACTACCCCCCCCCCCTCTCTCTCTCTCTGCTCTCTTCCCCCCTCTTCCCTCTCTCTCTCGTCCCTCCCTCGTCCCCCCCCTCTCCCTCCTCTCCTCTCTCTCCTCACTCCCCTCTCTCTCTCTCATCCCTCACACCCCCCCCCCCCTCCTCTCTCTCTCTCTCCTCTCCTCTCTCTCTCTCTCTCTCGTCCCTCCTACACCCCCTCCCCCCTCTCCCTCTCTGCCTGTGTCCGTTTCCCCAATCTGAGCCTAAGTTCAGTTCCGTTCCAGTTTTTGCCGTCTACAAGAAAATCGTGGTAAGAGAAACACTAGGTGTACGGACAAGGAAAGGGCTGAGGAATGGGGGGTGTGTTTGGATATTGCATGCATTCGTGCAAGTATTATTCAGACGGGTCATTATCCGCAGCAAGAACACGATAACCGCGCAGAGGGGGGAGGGTGGGGGGGGGGGGGGGGGGGGGAATAAAAGAGTTTGAGGAGGAAGCGAAGGGAAGACCAAATAATAGACAAGCGATTGGAGGTCCCCTTGACCTTGCTGCATTGACGTCATCACTGCAGAGGGGAGGGGGGATGCAGTGACAGAAGTCGAGGCGTATGGATGGATGAGGTCAGCAAGTGTTGAGAGCTTAGTAATCATATTTTCTCCGCTCTGTCTTGTCTTAGGCATTCCACCTGACCTACCCTCTCCTGCTTAGCGACAAGTGACAATCCAGTCTACAGCTGAAAATCGTCGTAACGGATTCAAAGCTTGCTTTCTTGCACGATGTAAACAAACGGAGAGGCTGGGTCAAATTGAGGTCACTCATCGACTGTAAATTTACGTCAATGTGAAGCCTACTGACCCAATCAGCCGCAGGATCGCAACGACGTAAATCGCTGTAGGCTTTCGTTCAACAGCTGCAAGGAATTTCCTCGAGTTTCGTTTCTTGGAGATATGAAAAGAAGCTGACATCATGCTTTTATTTACAGCTGAGCAAAACGCGGTCTTTGTTGTTGGTGTATAAACCACGCCCCCATCGCCAGCTGATTGGCTGAACGGCGAGATTGACGCGCAGATCCTTCATTTAGCCGGCCGCATGTGACCACAACGTCAGAACAGTTGAAGCTATCAACGCGAACAAGTGGGATATGAACTACAGAAAGAGCGGACCAAGTGTTCGCTTTTGTGATGTGAATCAAGTTGGGGCCTATTCCTTTTTGTGCCGGAGAAAGTTAATATTTTCAAGATGATGCGATGTCATGTGTGCCTGCCTGATTCTCATGTGTTGGAAATCGAGGTGGATCAGAAAGCTACAGGCCAGCAGTGCCTTGACAAGGTATGGTTGTGCAGACGAGTGGAGGAGATTACCTAGGGCTAAATATTACACATTTTCAGCCAGTACCACACCAGTTTACTTTTTAAACGTTGTGTAACATGGTCATGCTGAAGTTATACTGGAAAATCTGTAGTGTTATGCCCTAGCCTATCAGTCCTGCCTTTGAGTCACAGTTTTGCACAAGGGATTGATCTCGTCGTTATTCGTTACAAAAATCGGTCACTTCATCAATATGTTAGAAATAGCCTCTTTGCCATTTCTGGTACTTTTTTTGTTGTTGATTTAATGAAAAATTGTGTATATCAAAGACCTGCCCACGAACCATACCGTTTTAGGCCCGATTTCCCCCAAGGTCTGCTTGAAATTCTTCCTATAGCACAGGCTTGCATTCTCTCATTGCAATTACTTGCACCGATAAAACTAGGCCTACGATTCTTTTAATTTTTTTAATATATATATGCTCAGACAGTTTAAATATTTGATTGAAAACACTAGATCAACTCTTCCAGTCCGACTTTCAGTCAAATTCATCGTCTGTTAAGGGAAGGAAAGCATGGTGGAAGGCCGGAAAGCCGACACATCGGCAAGCCTTCATTGCATCCAGCGATCAGCTGTAGGCTAGCAATGGCTGACCCTGTTCGATCCGAGTCCAAAGTCCAACCGTGGTCTTTGTTCTGATCACTAGTCTTTCAGCACATGGCCACGTGGGGCTTTTGTGACTGGGAACGGCTTGTGCACTGGCTTTCAGGCCGGTTCCATAGAACATGTACTTGCTGAGTAAAAGTTATTTTTTTACGCAACGATTTGTATGTTTAGGCCTAGTCGTGTGTACATACATAAGTATGGCTGTGGGATATTTTAGGACTAGTGTAATGTATGCAAGTGTACTCCAACTTTATATAATGTAACATTGGAGCTACATACTAAAATTTTAAGTTATAGCTTAAACTTTACAGAAATTACACAGTTTAAAACTTATTGATAACTGATAATTTAGGCCTGTATGCACAGATGTATGTTTACACACACACACACACACATACACACACACACACACACACACACACACACACACACACACACACACACACACACACACTCACACACACACAGTGACTGAATCTCTCTCTCTCTCTCTCTCTCTCTCTCTCTCTCTCTCTCTCTCTCTCTCTCTCTCTCTCTCTCTCTCTCTCTCACACACACACACACACACACACACACACACACACACACACACACACCCCACCCCTCAGTTATACTTTAAGTTTAATACTTGTTTAGTTCTCATAGAATTATAGTTAGATTTTGTACTTAGCCTAATATGTATCATTTCAAGTTTAGTAATTAAGTAAACCAGTATTTTGAGAGGGCAAAAATCAATTAACAGAAATTAAGTTATCAATTTTTAAAAATGTATTGTAAGTGAATAAACAACAGTTGACACTGTATGATGTGTATCTCAATGATCAAGCAAAACTAAATAATTTTACTTCACTTTTCAAAATGGTACTTTGACTTAATTTTCTAGTTTTTCCTGTATACATGTATATAAAGTGATTAGCCTACTTTTAAATCTAGGAAAGTAAGAGCCAGTCAAGAAACTAAAGTTGGTGGAAAATGCACGATACAGATTTTCTCATGTTTCATTTGTTTGGTTTAACTGTGACTTTTGAGACCTTTCACTTTAAATTAGAAGTGTTATTTTAATGCTAATTCAATGTTTTGGCATGTTACATTGTTAGTATTTTACCAGTTTGAATCAAACCAGAACTAGTTAAGGAAAAAAGTCTCTGAAACACGTTAAAACAATAAAAGTTTAAGGGGGAAGAATGAATGTGTCGTGTGCTTGCATGGGGCAGGGGCTACTGGGATTACACATTCTATAAATAGCGACTTGGCCTGGTGTCTTGCCTCACATTTCACAGTCACTGACTCTAGTCCTGGGCCTAGCCCTAGTCCTCAGTAGCCTTGTGCTACACACTGTACACGCGAAGGCACACCACAGTTTTTTAGTGTATTATGCTGGCCTGGATGTTTCAAGAACATGGTCAAGCCATACTAGTAGTTGTAACTAGTGTTAGTTCATACTGTTTAGGCCTAGTTAAAGTCTAACTACTAGTAACTAGATTTGTGTTGAGATTACAGTCTGTTGTGTTTTTAGTCACAGTTTTACTAACTTTGAGACAATGACTGACTGACACTGTGACAGAAAACTCTTGGCAAGATTATTGCTAAAATAACTGTCATACAATTGTAAATAAATTTCTCTCTGTCTCTTTCTGTCTCTGTCTCTCTGTCTCTCTCTCTGTCTCTGTCTCTCCCCCCTCCCTCCCTCCCCCTCCCCCCCCCCCCCCCTCCCCCCCCCCCCCCCCCCCCTCTCTCTCTCTCTCTCTCTCTCTCTCTCTCTCTCTCTCTCTCTCTCTACACATGCACACACCCTTGATTACTTTTCACATGCACTGATTTAACTCGGTGACAAGGGGGGACCTGTATAGTGTATAGGATGAATAAACACACCTACATGAAATGAGTCACTGGACCTCCCATCCAATGGCAGTTCAGTACACACTGTTTAAAACAGAACTACTTATTTGATTTGTAAGTGGCAAGTAAGTTCTATAGAATCAGATACTTTTGATGTACAATCTCTGTCGCTTTCTCTCTTTGTGTGTGTGTGTGGTGTGTGTGTGTGTTGTGTGTGTCAGTGTGGCGGCACACACACACTGTTGTTTGTTTATAAATTTTGTTTCATTCTCCCTGTCTCAGTAGTGTCTGTTTTACTACAACAAAGCATGGCATTTATTAGATTTAATGATAACAGTTCTAATGCAAAAATGTGTATTGTGTGTGTACACATGTGTGTCAATAAACAGAACTTTTTCTATACTTGCTAAATGTGGTATCTGCATTTTTTATGGTAATTTTTAAGTGTATTCATGACATTACAGTTTTGACACGCCTAGTGACTTGCTAACAGTAACATAGCATAGTACACACATGTGCATGTGCATGCGAACACACAGTGACACACACACACACACACACACACACACACACACACACACACACACACACACACACACACACAATATACACACACAAGTTTTAATATTCTAGTGTCTAAAGAGTAGTGTGTGATAAATTATTAGAATTCTTTTTGTGTGTGTGTGAGATTAGATTTTCAGTCATACTGAAACAGTGATAATAATCAATGTGATAGCTTTTGATTTTGAGCATGGATCCGCTATTTAGTATTGGAATTAGTGCTCAAAATAAGTTTTATCATCTTATTCAGTTATTGAAATTGTGGGATAGAGTGGAAGAGCTGAGCTAGACAGCAGCTGGTTTTTGAAGGGTCCCCCATCAATCATTAATGGGTCAGTTGGTCAGTTATGCTTGGTCAGTTACTGGCAGGCTGCCAGTACTTGATCCAGGCAGCTTTCATCCTGGGTAAAGGCATGCCAAAAAAGGGGAGCATACCTTGACCAGAACCCCTTCCCAACTTTTTCTGCTTTCAAAGAGATAGACCCCCCTCTCCCTCTTTCATGACCCATCTCTCTTCCCATCAAGAATCACCCCTATTATATTGGTATAATTTGTCAACAAGGCTGTTGTTTTTCTGACTAGCTAAAAAGTGAAAATCAAAATGCCTTGTTCAGCAATTACATGCTTTTTAAAGTTTTTGTGGTTTTTTTTTACTTAAAAATAATAATATTGCTGGTATAATTGTGTTGTACCTGTAGTTATTTATATATATTCCGAGAAAAAAAGAAAAATACACTTAAAAAAAATATGAAATGTAATTTATGTTTTGGGTCCTTTTTTTTTTTAAGGTTGCCTGCTACAGTGCAAGTGCTAACTCAGTAAATTTTATGTACTGCAGTATCATTTAGCAAAATGTTTTTTTTTTATTTATTTTTTTTTTTAAGACCAAGAACAAGAATACAGGTGTGTTTACAACTCATTAAATAAATGAATGTGTGCACATGTGTGTGTGTGTGGTGCAGGTGTGTGAGCAGCTGTGCATTTTGGAGGTGGACTATCTGGGGCTGAGGTACTGTGGCAACAAGCAGGAGCAGTTATGGCTGAACCTGCGCAATCGGCTGGACCAGCAGGTGTCAGGCCACCAGCCCTACCGCTTCTACCTGCGCCTCAAGTTCTGTGTGCAGCCCCACTCCATCCAGCAAGACATCACTAGGTGTGTACTCTGTGTGTGTGTGTGTATACTTGTGTGTGTGTGTGTGTGTGTGTGTGTGTGTGTGTGTGGAGAGAGAGAGAGGAGAGAGAGAGAGAGAGAGAGAGAGAGAGAGGTGGTGTGTGTGTGGTTTTGCGGTGTGTGTGTGTGCGTGCGCGTGCATGTGCAAGCATGCACTGTGTGTGTGTATTCTGTGTGTACATGATGTATCATTGTATGTCTGTGTTTTTGTGAATGTGAGTTTGTATCCAAATAGTGTGTCTGACACTGTCTCTGTGTGTTACTGTTTAGTGTTTGTGTATTATGTATACTGTGTCAGTGTGTGTGTCTGTGAAACTGAAAGTGTGTATTATTGTTCAGGAGAGTCTACACATGTGTACATGTAGACCACACATGCTTTTAGTTTAAAAAAAAATGCTGTCTAAATTCCCATGTTGCTATTAATTATGCAATCTTGAAGTTTGTTGTGTAATTTGTATGTAATTTGTTTGTTGTATGTATCAGCATTGATCAAGCATTTGTAGAAAAGGGACATCAGGTAAAGACTTGTCAACTGGTATAAATTGTAAAATGATGATGAAGCATTATGATACTAGTTACAGTGTGCATGCATGCATGCATTAAAATGGCAAAGGGAGGTGTAGACTACACCAGAAAGAAAGATTTGCTGACTGTGAGTGTGACAGCCATAATGCCCTTGACCGCTACGTAAACCAGGACACACAGCAACATTACTGGCATTGTGCTTTTGACATTTGGTTTTAAAGCCGCAAGGCTGTTTTAAATGTGATGGTTCCCACTAGTATCTGCTGTTAAGTGTTATTGTGAAAAAAATAAAACTCCAGTTGTAAAGTGTAAGGTTGTGCATGCATGCATGCATACATGCCTGTGCTGTGGCATTCTCTCGTCTTTTTGTCCATCTCACTCCTACTCCTAGACAGACTGACTTCTATCCGTGTACTGTATGACAGTGCCTGTACATGGGTTTGCTTTGTCTTTGGCCAATTGCCAGGAAAGCACAAAGGACTTTTTCCCCCATCGGCCATGTTTCTTGAGGTCTTGTCCTCCAAGGAATATTAGGAATGTCATGTAATTTGTGTTCATTGTGTGTTTTTATAGGTGACATGTTTCATTGTCTCAATTTCTGTGACCTTTGTTAGTTTAATTATAAAATTATACCGGCTCAGAAAACCAGATTAGTAATGTCACTTTGTAAGTTATGTTGCCATCTGTTACTTTTAATACCGTAGGCCAGAAAAGAGAGATGGCATCAACTTGGCTCAAGTGTGCAGATTGCACATTAATATGATACTGATAGTGATACTGATAGTGATAGTATACTCAGTTACTCACTGTCTTCATTGCTGATAAGTACTGAGAACTTAATTGTTAAGTTTATGTGTGTGGGTCTGTGTGTGTGAGTGCATACATGCATACATGTACATGTATCTTAATTTATATATGGACTAGAGTAGAGTGCATACGCACATGCCCAACCACAAACAGATAATGAGATAATGGAGTAATCCCCAAATCAAACACAGTTCTGCCACACACCCAGGCTAATGTTATATCATGTAACAAGTGTTGAGATGTCAAATTCTAATTATCTATGTAAGTCAGTGACCAAACCACCAGGAACACAATCTAAAGTTGGTCTTTCTTTTTCAGGAAGTCCAATGACAAAATGCATAATTATGTAATGATCTATGTAACTCTAACCTGTAACCGGCTTTCAGCTTATTCAGCCGTACAATCACTAGGTTATTCCTATGTTTTTAGCATTAGGGCTTGGCACTAGTTATTATTGCAGTGCCAATCCCCTGCCCTCGCACTGTGTCACAGTCCTGTACTGAGGTACTTCAGTGTTCAAACTTTCCACACATTGACTGGTGTGTAGACAGGTCTGCAAACATGTTTAAACTAGTAAACCTAATTATAATGATCAGTACGCCTGTGTATGCCCATGAAACTTTTTAAACATTTACCTAGGCTATTATTGTATTTAAATACAACTAGTCATAATTTCATTGCATACCTGCATATGTTTTGAATATTACATTATATCATAAAAAATATATTATAAATTACACATATAAATGTAATTAGTATTATTATGTCTGCAGTTTAACCACATCCCCATATATTGCTAGTCTGTTAAAACTTCATGAAACACTTGCCAAAAAAAAAAAGTTGTCAATATTACTATAATTTACAAACAACCATACAAAATGTGAAATAACTTATATCAACATGTCTGTTACAAGTCTGTGAAAATTTTAGCCTGTATAGTGTATACAATTTTTTTTTGGGGAGGAGGGGGAAGACATTTCCTCATGCCTCTCATGATTTCCTCATACAGAGCTACCCTAAATTGATCACAAAATCATTTTCCACATACATGTATACATCCAAATCTATAGAACTGTTGAAATGTAATCACAAACCTGTATGTTAACCACACGACCCTGTATCATCATGTGTATGTAATGTATGTGATGTATGTGTGTGTGTGCAGACACCTGTACTACAAGCAGGTGTGGCAGGACCTGAAGCTGGGCCAGCTGGCGGTGAAGGGGCAGGAGGAGCGGGTGCCCAAGCTGGCGGCCCTGGTGGCCCAGGCGGAGTTTGGGGACAAGACCAGCAACGTGTACCAGGTGGAGGTCTACCACACCATCCTGGCCAGCTTCTCCGGCCAGGGCCAGCTGCCCAACGAAAACCTCCTGCAGGCTGTGGCCAAGGTCAGTCAGTCTTTCTTTTTTTTCTCTTTTTTTTTTCTCTCTCTCTTCAGGAGCACTGCTTTTGACTGTCGTTTTCGTTAGGGGGGTTGTTTTTAGTTATGGTGTGGATGATGTGTGTGTGTATGTGTGTGACTTGTCGGCTTCAGGATTTATGAGGAAGCTGGTGGGTGGTTGAGTTCCGTGTAGGAATGGAATCTTGGATGTTTTTGGAGTGGTTGTTGTTTTGGTGCAGATTGGTTATGACTCACTAGTATACTCTTTGTCAACATTTGAGTGGATCATTTTGTGTTTCTGTGACATTGTATAAATTCGTAACCGGATTACATCAGTCCTTGACATTGATTATCTATACAGGCTCAGATTGTTAGCTATGATTGATTTCAAAACGGAATTTACTAGAAAATTTCCCTGTTTAAAAACCCAATGTGTGTTGGGAACATTTTGAGCAACAGCCCAATATTTGGTGTGTGTGTTGTGCTGTGCTGGAAATTTTCCCTGTTTAATTAAAACCCACCAATGTGTTGTTGAGAAATTTTGAACAACAGCCCAATATTTTGGTGTGTGTGTGTGTGTGCAGGAGCAGACAGTCTGAAGGAGATGAGCAAGCCCAGTGCAGAGTACCGTCTGCTGCAGGAGGTGGCTCAGTTGCCCTATTTCGGGGTAGAGTTTCACGAGGTACGATCAGGCCATCGGCGACAAGATCCTCTTTGGTGTAGGCCCTGAGGGACTGCTGTTGAGAAACATCAATGATGACACTGAAGAGAAGTAAGTTGCTGCGTAAGTTTTTTGTGTGGAGTGTGTGTGTGTGTCGTGGTGTGTGTTGTGGTGGTGGGTGTTGTGTGTTGTCGGTGTTGTGTGTGTGTGTGTGTGGGGGGGGGGGGGTGTTGTGTGTGTGTGTTTGCACACGTAAATATTTGCCACATAAATATATGGTTCAAAAGAGTGAAACATCAGAATAGATCATAGCATTAATCTCTTGGCTAGGAGAAAAAAAAATTGACAGACACGTTGAAATGATTGACATTATTTTCGTACATTGGATAAAAACTAACTTTATTTCAGGGGCCATAAATTACAAAGGAGCAAAGCAAACATTTGGGTAAAAAAAAAGTTGTGATGTAAGGCATAAGTTTACCCCGCCCCCCCCTTTTTTTTTTCTCAAAGTTGCCATTTCCATTTGTTACTGTACAGATTTCTCAATTGGCGTTATGGTCCTTTTCAGTTAACAGATGATGTTTATACGTTTTATGTTATAAAAGTGTCTAAAAAATCGCAGAAATACAAAACTTTTAATATTTTCTTTGATATATATTTAACAACATGTAACAGTGACTACCACTATCAGTGCTTTTGGTAATGAAAAATACAAGGTTTTTGGGTTTCTGTTTGGTTTTCAGCTGACCTACCCCAGCATTCACATGGCGACGCACAGAGAGCGGGAGTGTATCTGCAGTTGATAGACGACGGGGGAGAGCTGTTGCCCGCTGTGGGCTACAAGCTGGTCAGCCGCAAAGCTGCAGTGGCGCTGTATCGCTGCATCACGGAGATGCATTCCTTTTACCGCTGCGACACCGTGTCCGGGGATGTGGCCGGCCAGTTTGTCGGGACCTGAAGGAACGCTGGTGTCCATCTTCAATGAAAACTCCGATTTAGGTCAGTGATTGAGAAGTGTGTGCCTTGCAGAAGGTGTTTGCACGTATTTATTGTGGTTATCATAATTTTGGAATATTGTCCTTTTTTTTTTTTTTTTGTCTTTTTTTTTAGCTTCATATCTTGTGTGTCATATCAGTATTTTTGTGCTAAATCTTCTTGTTGCAAGTTTGGGTTTTTTTTTAATTTTAAATTATTTATTTATTATTTTTATTAAGTTTTAAGAAATTTAGAATTATCTGTTTATTTTCTGTTTTGTTGTTAAGGTCAAAACAACAAGAAAAACTTTCTTTTGCCTTAGATTACTGTTTGTATGCAACGACATGTGTGTTATACAAGTGTGTACGTGTCTTAAAACTATTGTTTGTATCTGTTTGTATGCAGGACTGTGTGTATACAGGTGTTGTCGGTGTTCTTAAAACTATTGTTTGTATGCATGTGTGTGTGTGTGTGTGCTGTGCGTGCTGCTGTGTGTGCATGCAAATGTGAATGTCTGTAAGTGCACACAGAGAACGACAGATTATTCACTCACATGATTGCAGACTAGGCTGTACGCTTAGAATATTTGTAAATCAAAGACTGCAGTTTTAGTAACAGAACAGATAAATAAGAGAACAGAAAAAAAAAAAAAGAAACGGCAAGCATCTGAGACCTAACACCCACCAACCTTGTGTGTGAACAGGGAAGAGGTTATCTTCGACATCAAGCGCACCAGTCGGGAAGCGTACGACTACGCGCGCAGGAAGCTGTACTCCATGTCGCAGATGCCACAGTCACTGTCGGCCAGTCAGTGCCATGGCTCCATGCAGAGCATGGAGATAGACCGCGACAACAACTCCCTCACCTGTCCTTCCTCGCAGTGCATGGTACGTACCTCTGTGTGTGTGGGGTGGGTGTGTTGTGTGTGTGTGTGTGTGTGTGTGTGTGGTTGTTGTGTGTGTGTGTGTGTGTTGTGTGAAGGGAGGAGCTGGTTTTTTGAAATTGCTGTTTTGTCCTGATTTTGACTATTGTGCACTTGTAGCTTTGAATTTATTAGGTTGTGTTCTAAGTATTCTTTATTATCATGATTTTTTTTTTTTTTCAGTATAGCATCCTTTTTGTTTGTTTGAACTTTTTTATCATTCCACAATGCAAGCAGACTCTCTGACTCTTGCTGTCCTATCTTTCAGCCTTTCTAGAACAAACAGGACATTAGAGATTGGTCAGTGACATTGGCATTATATCCTATCTATAGGTAAAGAAACCTTTACAGTCGCTGAAGCAAGGGAAGGGAAATAATTATTTGTTCAGTAGTACAGGTTGAATTCTGTATAGTCTCTTAGGGACAGAAGAAAGTCTTTATGGTCAGGAAGTACGTCATGTTATATGGATGCTTGGAGTAAAAACTACAACAAACAACACACCACCACAACACACACACACACACACACACACACACATGCATGCACACACACTCAGTTTGGCAATGTAATGTGGAACAAATTCGTAATAGTCTTTGCAATGGCGCTATCCTTGCAGCTTTTTTTTTTGTTGGAATGCATAGCACAATTCACATTGTCTGTGACTTCATAGTTTGATGTGGTAGAAGTTCTAATACATAATGGAAATAATGTTGCGTGCAGATTTGTTGTGGTATCGACAGTGAAGTGACATAGGGTATACATGGCTATGAAAAATAAAAATAAAATAAAAATAAAAAGAAAAGTATACATGTCTATGTCTATGTGTGTGTGTGTGTGCAGGAAATGAAGGAGAGACTGGACACCCTGGAGGACTCGTTGCTGTGCTGCATCTGCATGGCGCGCCTGGTGGGCACAGTTCTCTGCCCCTGCGGTCACGTCACCTGCTGCGTGTGCGCCCAGAAGATCACCGAGTGTCCCTTGTGTCGGACAGAGGTGGAGAGAAGACAGAAAATGTTCATCCCAAACTTTCCCACAGTGAAAGAAAAAGACAGAGACGAGGAGGAGAGGAGAGAAGAGGAGGAGGAGGAGAGTGTGGGGGGGGATATGGTGTGAAGGGGGGAAAAGTGCAGCAGCGGCAGAAAAAAAACCTTTTTCTGTGTGGGAGAGAGAATGTGTCTGAGATCTGTGATATCTGAAGACTTGTTTTTCTGCTGGACGCTTCTTCACATTCCTTTACCATGCACTGTCAGGGAACTGCTTTCTATGGAGGTGCACTCACAAATTGGCTGCCTTGAAAGTCTTTCAGCCCATCAGGGGTACCGAAAAAACTGACTGGTTGGGGCGTTTTTCCCCCACAAGCAATTGCATAACTGTTCGACACTGTACTATGTGGTTCGACTTCTTCCAGCAACTAAAATAAGAAAAAAGGTGGACTCATCATGTTCTCGAAAGCAGAATATACTATAAAAAAGAAGAGAAAAAAAAAAGGATTGTTCATTGAGACATATCTGAAAAATATCTCTTCCACTACTTGAGGGAAAAGTGCATCCATTTCCATCATTGCCTTGGAACAGTAGTGCAGGTTTTACATAATCAACAAGGATCTTGAAAACCGTTCAAGTCGGCATGAAGAAAAGTACACCATTATTGCATGTTGTCACCGTCGACACAGACTGTAACAGACGGGGTGGGGTGATACTTGTCTGTCCCACAGCGAGAATTAGGGAGAGTGGATGTGGTGACATATCTTCTTCCTCTTTTCTCTGAAAAAAGAAAGGCAAGTGGCAGCGTTCTGGCCTCAGTGAAGAAACTGTGTGGTTTACATATCGAGGCAGACTTGGATCTGTGTTGGTGCTATTGGTCAGGCTATCGTCATTTGTATTCCATTATGTACAGGTCTGGGAGAGGAAATTGCTCTGGGCTTTTTTTTTTTTTTAACCACACTTTCATTTGTGTAGATGATGAAGTAAGTGCTGGAGTATCACAAAAATACTTACTGTTTGTTATCTGAGAGAGTTTTAGTGTTGAAGTTTGATGATCAGATAAATAGTTATAGTTAGATCTGATGGGTTTTTTTTTTATCAATGATTTTAAGGCCTCATTTTTCAGTCAAGGAAAAGTTGAGTAAATGTTCTGTGCAATTGTAACAAAAATGAAACGGCTGGTTTTCTTAGAGTAAGGTATGTCTTACAAGAGATATATTTGAAGCTTTCTACATCTTTTTTTTCTTTTTTCTTGCCCCCTTGCTTCAAATTTGTGATTTCCAGATGCGAAAAATCTTAAAATCTGGATGTACTATGTGATGAATTGAAATTGTGATATTGGGAGGATGCAACGAGTATACGACTGAGGCCTTAGAAAGATATATGTCAAGCAAAAATCTTGCTGCAAATGTTGGGCTTTGATTCATTTTTTAAAAGATAAAACCATTTTTTTATTTCCATGAAAAGCTGAGAGGAATGGCGTTTAAAAAACAAAACAAACCTGAGACGGGTACAGCGTGTTACTGACTGTGTACTATTTGTGGCTGGAAGGGAGATAGAACATTATCATTGCCTCTGTCTTTCCCTGACTGTGTAGTCTGCTGCTGTGTGCGTGTGTGTATGTGGCTGATGCCTGCTTTTGTGTGTGAAGATTTTTGAGTGATACATACTGATATCAAAGCAAAAGTGTCTGTTGACTGGTTGGAGATGGAATATCGGGTGAAAAGGTTTTATGTTCTGAGAAAAGTTCATTTGCCAAGGGGTGGCCTTTGGTGCTGGCATTGTGAAATATCACTACTAAACCATTTCAGGGTTGAACATTATTCATCATATCGGTGTCATTATTTGACTTATTATAGAAGAATGAAGGTAAAATACTGTTGATGTAACTGGTATGAATGGATGGCATTTTTTGAAATTAATAATATTATCAGCCAAGAGTATGGGTCTGATTATTGCATGATTTTGGTGTGAGCCATTGCTGGTGCTGAAGCTGTGAAAATGTGGTTTTTGATTAGAAAAAAAACTTGAGAAGATGTGAAGAAGTCTCTAGATAAATATGACTGAAATTCAGAACTTTCTAAGCTAGTATTTGTCTTAATTCTTACTCGTAGATGTAAGGAATATCAAACAAAGGAATATATCTGTTGGTGTTACTTAATTTTTGTTGTTGAAATGTTACTTTACTGTCAGTTTGAATAACAATAGGCTAGTATCTTGAAGATTCTATTAAAGTTCTCAAGAATTTAATCACAGAAACATCTGAAATCAGGGTTTGGTAAATAAAACCAGGGATTAGGTTTGTCCCTTTGTTGTTGTAGGAAAGATAATGCAGCAGCAGAAAAGAAATCAAAGAATCCAGCCACCATGGCGCTGTGGATAGCACCTTGGATTTTGACTGAAAGGTCGTGGGTTTGAATCTCACGAGTCACAGGTATTTTTCAGGCTCTGGTCGGCTCCTACCCAGAGTGAGTGTTCTGTGGGCTCAGTGGGAAGACTGGGACCACACAGTCGAGCTTCGTCCACTTTACGGATGCAAGTATGAGAGTGTTGCTCAAATTACCTGACCAACACTGCAGGTGTCTGTATCTCTCAGGCCCAGATGACACTGGGATATATTATAATAGTAAGCATAGAGCCCAACCCTGTCAAGTAGTCTCGAGGCATATGCAGTTCCATAGCAGCATCATTACATCATCCTCATTATCATTGATCACCATGCAATGAAAAATTGCCTCTGATTTGGTGGCCCCAGAAATCAAAGAAAATGACAAAACTTTGAACTACTATGCGATGTTCATCCTGTAGAACTGTGCATCACTTTCAATTTTTTGTTTCTATGCTAGATGTAGATTGGTGCTGTTCAGTTGTAGGTTTCCTTTCTGGTTCTCAATGAGAGGCTTTTTGTTTCTTTTTTTGCTTTATTTATTTTTATTCCTTTTAAAAACACTTTAAAAAAAAAAATTCTAGCGGATTTCATAATTTCCACTTTCTTTGGTAATGAAATTCAATTCAGATTGAGTTCTAGTTTACAGAATTATACATGATGATGAGTAAGTAGTAAGTTACTAGTTACTTACTTACTTACTGAGTAACTAGGATAAGGAATGTTAATATCATGTATTCCAGGTGTTTTTTTTTTAAAGTTGGAGGAAAAAAATGAAGCTTGCCAGGTGCTATCATCATTTTGTTTTGCTTTTTTAACCAAAGGAGGAAATTTAATCATTCAAAATACAGAAGCTGAAAATCATTTGTTCCGTTTTTTTTTTTTTTAATGTGGTTCATTATATTGAAGCTGAGCTCTAGGAAAAAGAAAATTGAATCATATAGTGTTTTAATCATCCTTAGTTTTTGTTTTGAGGTGTGTGTGTGTGTGTGTGTGTGTGGCGCGTGCGCAGGTGTGTGTATGTGGGGGGGGGGGGGTTTCTGCAAACAATATCATCAGTTGAAACTGTACATACTATAGACAGTTTGCGATGTTGATTTTATCCAATGCAACACCAATTTTAGTGAATATTTCACTTTATTCTGCCAATTTTGTGTTTCCTTCCTTTGTCTCTCACTCCCTTTTTTTTTCTTTAAAGAAATGATTTCAATATTTTAAAAAAAAATTTTAATTAAGCAGATAAAAAACAGACTGAAAGTTAAAGTGAAATCATATTCACCAGTTCTTACAGGAGATTAGGCTACAATGTTCGATTTCTTCAAGATTTCAGTTGAATCATAATCCACATGATTGTTGAGAGAGTGTGTGATTATTCAGGATCTGTGCCCAAAGGACCAGGCCTGAAAAAAAATGAAGTGTTGATTTTGGTTTTTAGTAAATGAGTAGAACTTTGAATTTAGCTGATAGATGATTCTGACCTTGAGGTGGAGGTTTTGTGTATATGTTAAATTCCAATCTGCTGGTTCAGAAAAAAAAGGAATGTATAATTTTTTTTTTACAGTTTTATGTTATTTTTTATGTAGTGTGAACAGCAGTTTCTTGATAACTTTTTTTTTTCTTTATTCTGAATTGATTTCGCTTTAAATTGTGCTCGTACGCACACAAGAAAAACAACTTGCACTTTTGTAGAGAGTGTAACACATGATGTATACATGCATGGGAATACATGTAGTGATGTACACATATTTGTACATGTGCGTACATTATGTACATACACCACAATGCCATACACTTACTCTGCATGGAAAATTTTCATGTTGCATATAATTTGTAGTTTTTTTGGAAAAAAAAGTGTTCATGATATAAAATGATACTTTTTGATGTTACAAACAATAAGAATGATAGCCGTGTTGGAGAGTGAATTGTTTTGAGCTGCAGTGCGAGTGATTTTTCATTTTTGGCTGTGTGAAAGGTTTGGCATGGAGCAATGTGAAAAGTTTGTGCATTGCAATATGAATAATTGTTGCCATAGGTATCATTGTCATTGATCAGTATGTTGCAGTGTGAAAGGTTTTTGGTATTGCAATGTGAATGTTTTTTGTTGTTGTAAAGCAATTCATCGCTGTTTTGGTTAAATCATTTCTGATACTCATTTATAGGGTGATGAGGTGTATGAGAGAGATCAAGCGTGTGTGTGTGTGTGTGTGTGTGTGTGTGTGTGTGTGTGTGTGTGTGTAAAAGGAGGGTACAAAACCTTAAACACAATTTCTTCCAAAGAGTGATATCAGTAAGCATGGTATAGTGTTAAGAAGTTATGGCTGCTCAGTGTAAGACCTGAAATTAATCTGGTGCAACTAACCGAAAGTGGTCCAAAAATAGCTCTCAAGTTTTAAGGGGAAAAAAGAGTAAGTACAGTTCTGTAGTAGATCTAGTATATTTAAAGGGTGAGGGTGAAATTACTTAAGAGCAAAAGTTTGGGTAGAGTCAAAACTCATTAAGGTCACAATGATTTATGTGTGTGTGTGTGTAGCACTTTTTTTCTTTTTTTTTTTGCAGATGTGATAATTCCATTTGGAACTCCTTTGTCAAACTTGAGGGCTGAAAAAAGCGCGACCTGTTTTATAGTACAGTTTGGAAAGTGTGTTACAGTGTACAGACAGTTTGCTGATGAATGGGTAGTGTTCGAAATGGTTTTCTTTTTCTCGCGTTTAGGAACTGTGGAAAGAATTGGTTTTTTTTTTGTTAATTTCTTTTCAGTCGTTTTGTCTTCCTTAGCGGTTTTCTGTTGTTTTTGCTTTTGTTTTCTTTTCCAGAAAAAAGTTTGAGCTGAACGATTTTGATTTTTGTTATTGGTTTCTAAAGTTTTGATTTATTCAGACGATTATTACTGCCTTTTCGAATTTCCAAAATTTGGTTCTGAATATTTTGAGCAGTGCTGCTGATATAGATTACTGTTGAAATGATGGGAATAACCTTTTTGTCAAAAAGTGCATATACTTTTTATAATTTTGTTTGTGTGTATGGTTATTGAATTTGTGTGTGTGTGTGTGTATTCATGGTAAGG
The DNA here is from genome assembly GCA_030674155.1 of Stramonita haemastoma. Lineage (NCBI taxonomy): Eukaryota > Metazoa > Mollusca > Gastropoda > Neogastropoda > Muricidae > Stramonita > Stramonita haemastoma. The sequence continues at coordinate 14,263,235 of CM060325.1, read as the reverse complement.
CTGACAGTCAGCCTTGCATGAAGAAGTGTGGTATGTGTGTGTGTATGAGAATGAATTAATTTGAGCATGTATGTGTATCATCATCAAGACGAAACATTTTACTTTCATAATCCCATTCGAAAAAGCATTCCACTTTTGCTGAACAGCAAAGTTGATTTTTATCGTCTGATCCATCTATCTCCAATGTTTGTTTTATTTGTTATGATTGTACAGTGATGGTTATTTAAAACAAAAACAAAAACTCCCTGTCATGGGAAAATAAAGCTAATAATGAAATATCAGAACTTGTCCTGTTGTGTGTGTTGTTAATGTGACACCGACAGTGATTGTGAAAATGCTGCGTGACTACTTGTGTGATTGTTCTTATACTGTCTTTAGTCTTTCCAGGGAAAGACCAGATTAATCAAGAAGCATCTTAATATCAGTCCTGACGCGGACATAGTACAAAGGACATCACCATTAAAGACTTTATTTATTAATTTTTTTACCACTTTATGTCACAGCAGATTTCCCTGCGTGAAATTCGGGCTGCTCTCCCCGGGGAGAGGTGCGCCACAAGTGCAGGGCCTACCCATTATTTTTTTCCCCTCGGGATGGTGTCTAAACACGACACCTGTGTGCATGCTGGTTTTTTTTTATTAAAACTTTGTCATCCGTTCCTACCGGCACACGATGGCCTGCTCTTCCGAAAGGTGGAACGGGGTTTTAATGTGTGCACAAGATGTTCTGCGTGCGTTCACACACGAGGCCTCGGTTTATAGTCTCATCCGAATGGGTAACTTTATGAACTTATCCCCATGTTGGCTTACTGAAGTAACTCAACTTGGGAAGCCTTTTGAGGTGGGTGCAAAACTTCAACTGAGAGAGGTTATTGGGTGCAAAACTTCAACTGAGAGAGGTTATTGGGTGCAAAACTTCAACTGAGAGAGGTTATTGGGTGCAAAACTTCAACTGAGAGAGGTTATTGGGTGCAAAACTTCAACTGAGAGAAGTTATTGGGTGCAAAACTTCAACTGAGAGAGGTTATTGGGTGCAAAACTTCAACTGAGAGAGGTTATTGGGTGCAAAACTTCAACTGAGAGAGGTTATTGGTGCAAAACTTCAACTGAGAGAGAAGTTATTGGGTGCAAAACTTCAACTGAGAGAGAGTTATTGGGTGCAAAACTTCAACTGAGAGAGAAGTTATTGGGTGCAAAACTTCAACTGAGAGAAGTTATTGGGTGCAAAACTTCAACTGAGAGAGGTTATTGGGTGCAAAACTTCAACTGAGAGAGAAGTTATTGGGTGCAAAACTTCAACTGAGAGAGAAGTTATTGGGTGCAAAACTTCAACTGAGAGAGGTTATTGGATGCAAAACTTCAACTGAGAGAGGTTATTGGGTGCAAAACTTCAACTGAGAGAGAAGTATTGGTGCAAAACTTCAACTGAGAGAGGTTATTGGGTGCAAAACTTCAACTGAGAGAGGTTATTGGGTTGCAAAACTTCAACTGAGAGAGGTTATTGGGTGCAAAACTTCAACTGAGAGAGGTTATTGGGTGCAAAACTTCAACTGAGAGAAGTTATTGGGTGCAAAACTTCAACTGAGAGAGAAGTTGAATCAACCCTTATATTCAATGTCATGAGGAGTTGTTGGGAAACTGCTCTGAATTTTTCATGCAGCGTGGTATGGGCTTATTGAACATGGCAGAGCTCATCCCTCAAGTAGCTCAGTGCATGCTGGGTATGTTCATGTCCTCCACCCAGTTTCTATAAACTGGCCTACTCTTCTGTGAAAGGCAGACATGCTTTTAATGTGCGTGCTTATCAAAGTTGAAGAAAGCTGCAAGGATAGAACTGGGGTTAACCAACTCCTGTATTTGTGAACTCACACTTGTAGTCTTTATGGTAATAATATCCCTTGCAATGTTCACCTTGGAAGGCCACTTTTGAGAATTCTCCACATACTTTCTCATGACTGAAATGCAGAATATGTAAACCTGTTCCACATTTATTTACACATTTATAGTATCAGAATCTTTCAAAATTACTAAGTATTTACTTATTATTCTTTTATATCAAGGTTAATGGATTAAGCATTCATATGCTGTTTTACATCCAGTCCCCGTGTGTATGCAGTTTTGTAAATGTCATGTTCCCACCGGCACACAATGGCCAACTCTTACAAAAGCGAAACAGAATTTAACATGTGCGCAAGATGTTCTGCATGCTTCGCACACGGGGCCTCGGTTTATAGTCTCATCCAAAAGACTTCAGGGGGAGTGGAGTCGGCACTGATGTTAACTCCAGAGGAAAAATCCCCTTGACTGGGATCAAGACAAGTGCTATAAAATGACAGACCTGTACACTCTGTATTCCTTTGTAATGTTCCAGAAAAAAAAGGAAATTAAAGAAATTTGATTACGTATGCCAAAATCATATTTTTGTAAAAAAAAAAATCATGAAAGTTAAAAGCATCTTCTGCTGTTGGTAGAGACTAATTTCCCCCATGCTGAGTCAAGGAACATGCAACATTTCTTCCACCAATGATATGGTGGAACACGACTGTTATTTTTGTGGAAAAAAAAACATTTTAACAATATCTTCATGCCTTGTTGCATCTCGAACTAGTTTTTTTCATGGGAAAAAAGCTTATTCATGTTGGATATCAACATTCAGCATATATATATATATATATATATATATATATATATATATATATATATATATATATATATATATATAATATACATGCACTCTTTCCCCCACTTCCCTCTTCACTAGTGTTCCCCTACCTACCTCTCTCTCACTCTTAAAACACACACACACATCTTCACAGACTTTTAAGTCAGAATGCAACTGACTACCTCAATGCAATGGTGGGCATGCAAATTCCTTTACATACATAAAATTTCAGGTCTGATAATGGGATGCATTCCAGACCTTTTTTGTTTTCTCGTTCATAGAGGTAAAATAGGTGTGTGAAATTCCTCAGCTAGAGCTCCAAGGTTCACCAATGGTGAGATTTTATGTAAGCACTGATTTTTAAAAAGAGAGTTGTAACCTCCTGCAAGGTTATGGAGGAGGAGGGCTATTGTTTACAGTGCCACAGTTGTGATTTGGTAACTTAAAAGTGCAGGTTTGTGTCTCCACCGGGGTCTAAAATGATTTTCCCTCTGGAATCAAAACTGGCTGTATCTCCCGTTCCCCAAAGGTCAGCCTGACCTGGATGACACCATGGCCTATCCTGCCTGCAAAACATGAACATCTTGCAGATACTTCACAACCCCATGCCTTTTTTTGGACAACTACGGTGGCGGTGTGACATGAACATACCCAACATACACCCTGCTAACTGGAGAGGGATGTGCTCTGCCAGGTGAAAACTTTCTACACTGTATTATCTGTAAACTATAGGCCCAGTGCAGGCAGCGCTTAGCCCTATACATTCTTTAGAGAACTAAGAGAGCAGAGTCCTGTCCCAGGAGCAGCCTGGTCTTGGCATGAAAGTGTCTTTACCAGTTTACTTTTGCTGACAAAACATCAATATTTATGTCTGTCTGATATGGCACAGTTTATAATATAGCCGTGTATAACATAAAACATCAGCAGTAAGTTAAAACCAAGAGATGAAACCATCTTGACAAAGAGTTGTTCTAAGGGATATAACCTCTGATAAGTACTTATTCTTATACGGATTACTTCCCTTTATCTACTGTCAGGTTTTGGTGGGTTTTTTAACTTGTATTTTATTCTTTTATTTATTCTTTTATATCAAGGATAATGGAATAAGCTCTCTTGTGCTTTTTTACATCCAGTCCCGTGTGTATGCAGTTTTGTAAATGTCATGTTCCCACCGGCACACGATGGCCTACTCTTACGAAAAGCACACACACTCTCTCTCTCTCTCTATATATATCTGTGTGTGTGTGTGCGTGTGTGTTTATCTTTTATTTATTTATTTATTCTTTTACATCGAGGATAATGGAATAAGCACTCGTTTTTTTCACATCCAGTCCCCATGTGTATGCAGTTTTGTAGATCTTGTCATCTGTTCCCACTTGCACACAATGGATGGCCTACTCTTACAAAAAGTGGAACAGGGTTTAACTTGTGTGCAAGATGTTCTCTGTGTGTGTATGCGTGTGTAAGTAACAACAATGTACGCACACAGTGCAGTAGAGACCACAGACATGAAAGACAAAAATATCAAGTTTACATACATGTACATGTTCCCTCCACCCCCCTTCTATCTTTGTATGTATATGTCTGCTCAAAGTACTTTTTGATTTAATGATTTTGAATGTTTATATACACACACATGTATAAATATATATAATATACACACACACAAATGTCTATTCTTATGTAAAGATAGATGTGATCATGCTTTACATTTTTTTTCTTATGTAAAAATAGGTGCGATACATTTTTTTATCATTATGTTAGAAGTTGGCGTGATCATACTTAACATCTTTTGATAATGTCTCTTGCTCCTAGTAAATATAGTCACTCCATACTGGTAGTCTATCTAGATGCCTTTAGTAGCTTCCACTCCTGCAGTTGATAATCTGATGGCGTTTGTCTTTCAGATAACCGCTCCGAGGAAACGCAAGCGACTAAAGCTAGGTCTATGCAACTTTTTGTTTGCTTTCTTTCTTTGTCGTGTTTATGTATACACACACACATACACACATATATATATATATATCTACATATATATATATATATCTACAATATATATATATCTACATATATATAATATATCTACATATATCTATCTATATATATATATTATACATACATATATATACATACATACATACATACATATATATATATATATATATATATATATATATATATATGTGTGTGTGTGTGTGTGTGTGTGTGTGTGTGCACGTGCGCAAGAGAGAGAGAGAGAGAGAGAGAGAGAGAGAGAGAGAGGGAGAGAGGAGAAAGAGAGAGAGAGAGAGAGAGGAGAGAGAGAGAGAGAGAAGAGAGAGAGAGAGAGAGAGAGAGAGAGAGAGAGAGAGAGAGAGAGAGAGAGAATGGAAGAAAAATAACTGAAATCTTATAACTTGAAAAGTTGGTTGGTTAACATTTGAAGTCAAAATACTTAAATACTCTCCTCCCGCCCCCCTTATGGATATGTAGTATTTTTGTATAATATAAACATCATAACTGATCAACTTTGTGTTACCATGCATCATTTAATAAGGTACTTCAACACAATATTATATAGCAAACAATTTCTGAGGGATTGACTTAGTATAATTATTGAATGTAAGGAGAGACTGAGGCAAAGAGAGAGGGGAGAGGAAGAGAGAGAGAGAAAGAGAGAGAGAGAGAGAGAGAGAGAGAGGAGAGAGAGAGAGAGGGGGGAGAGAAGAGAGAGAGAGAGAGAGAGAGAGAGAGAGGAGAGAGAGAGAGAGAGAGAGAGGAGAGAGAGAGAGAGAGAGAGAGAGAGAGAGAGGGGAGAGAGAGAGAGAGAAGAGAGAGAGAACTAATAAAAGGTGTATATGCATCTGTGATGATGTACACATGCTCTGCATTTGTAAACATACACACACAGTCATTCACAAAAGGAACTTTTAACAAAGACTTTGGTCAAGTTGTTTTTATTTTTGGTTTTATGACTTTTGCCCTAATTTGCATTGCTGCCTCATCAAGTTTTGACAATGTTTTAAAAGTCATTCTAAAGTTTTCTGTTCATTTGTTTCATTCAGCTGCGAGCCGGCTACCCAACCCACTCCAACCTCTTTTTTCGAAGGGGGAGGTAGGCTTTTCCCAATGCTCTGACCAGCAGTGACACAATGACCCACCAACTGACTTTTTGTTTTTTTTTAAATTCTGATACCATTATTTGAAATATCTTAGCACAATGAAATTTCATTCCAATATGCTTGTAAAACACAGATGTGACAGAAAGCTTCTTGATTCCAGCCATGTTATCTTACAGCCAGAAAAGTTATAAAACTCTTTGTTACAAGTTTTAAAGAGGGAGTTGTAAAAACAAGTATTTTCTCAGGAAAGAAAGTCAGTTGTGTGGTCAAGTGCCAGTGGTGTGCTCACCACTGGTTTTTAAACTTCTAAAGGTAAAAAAAAAAAATCAATATTGTACAGGTTCATTATGAAATACAGGAAAAACTAAAGCATCATTGAATAATAATAATAATACATGAAATTTATAAGCGCTATATCTTGTAAAAACTAATCAAAAAGCGCTTGCATTTGACCTATACAACACACAAGCAATCATTAACAATTCATAGCCTTAGCAAATACAGGAAACATTTTTGCTGTTCTCTACAGGAACACACAACACTTTCTGCACCAATTCACACAGGCATAACTTAACTGAATCTGCCAGAACCAAGCAAATCCATTGTCTAGCAATTTCACACAAAGACGGTAAGTTTTAAAAACGTGATTTAAGCCACGTCCTTCAGGTTGTTTTGATAAAAAAATTGATACATGCAACAAGACACACACACACACACTATCCACAATTACATGCATATAAATACTTGAACATACCCAAACATGTACCCATACACTCAACATCTTGTCTGAACACTTTTTGCGAAGAGACCTAAAATTGAAGACCACACATATAATGACATATATATACTATCCTTCATTTGAAAGTGAAAAATGTGGGCACTCGTTTGGAAAGGTTACCTGCAAATCAACCACCAAGACAAAGAGAAGCAGTTCAAGCCTCTGCAACAATAATTGAAATGTCAAAACAAAAACAAAAAACCCCACCCCAAAACATCACTGGACATGAAATTCAAAAGCACCATGTGATTCATTCAAAAAAGGGCAACGTTCTTTAAAAAAAAATTAAGAAAAGTCATACTGGGTCACACTCAGATGAATATTACGCTTACTGTTTATCAGGAAAAGTATTTAGAAAGTCAAGCCACCCAATGGTGGAAAAGAAACCAAAATGTTTTAAAGAACACACAACAAACTTGTGCCCTTATAGTGCAAACTTCACCCCCCCCCTCCCCCCAATCCTTTGGATGAGACTATAAACCAAGGTCCTGTGTGCAAACACACGCAGAACATCTTGCGCACATGTTAAAACCTGTTCCACTTTTCGAAAGAATATGCTATTGCGAGCCGGTGGGAACGGATAACAAAATTTACAAAACTGCATACACAAGGGGACTGGATGTAAAAAAGCACATAAACGCTTATTCCATTATCCTTGAAATAAAAGAATAAAATGAAATTTAAAAAGTAAACAGATGGGGAATAGATAAGCCCAAAACAGGCAAATGCCTCATGCGCCATAAAGTCACTACAAACTTTAACCACAATGTCAGGCTATGTTGGAATAATGATCTATAGAAACAGTGGGTAACACAGCAGTTGACAATACCTAAACTCTGCCACCTACAATAGAAAAGAAAAAGAGGGCATAGACAATAAACTGCTTCTATTTATGCTCTGTTCTTCAAATTGAGTACACATCAAAAAAGCAAGATTGAAAAGAACATCAGCCTTTGTAATTAACTTGAAATGATAATGTTTCCATACAAAATGTCAAGTTGAGACCGAAAAGAAAAAAGAAATGGCAAGCGCTTTAAAGAAAAGACTAAACTGTCCACCAGTATTCCTTTCTGAAGCACATGTTTTTCTTTACTTTATCGATGTGATTGAAAGCAACAAAAAAAATTATAATGATAATAAAGCAAGCATTTCACAACTGCTTGAAAACAAGATATAATCAACCTTAAAAAAAAACACACACTCATATGTAAATAATTTCCTAGTTTTTACATAACCAGGTTTCATGGAGCACAACGGCAAAAACAAGAAGGCTGAACAAAACCACGCCACAACCTGTACCACACTGCATTATCACAGGAATCTGCCACACTTCATGATTTCACATTCACTACTCTGTAATTTTAGAACACCACACTTGAACTGAAGATCCACACTTGCTGAAAAATAACAAATGGACCTAACAGATTCAGTACAAAGGTTTGACAAATGTAATAAATCATGCACTGATTCATGTAAAAAATATTCATTTTAGTATTGCCAACATAACCAGATTTTTTCCTACGGGGCCTCCAACCTTTCCCAAACTTTTTTTTTTTTTTTGGGGGGGGGGGGGGGGGGGGGGAGTAACTTACACTGTGGGGCCTTTAGCCTATTTTTTTTTTTATGATTTACAATTAAAAAAAACCCCATGTGATAAGAGTACATTTGTGCTGACAATAGAAATCAAACTGCTGGGAGAGATCAAGTCAATCAAAAACTTTAATCATCCCTGAAGGACAATTACAATACTGATACGAATCATAATCATCACACAAGATAACTACATTTCGTATTTGTTCAAACATTACATGATGGCTTCAAATAAAAATGTCACACTCCACTCTTACCGAGCGCACGCACGTACACACGCAAACATACACACACACACCAGTGTATGGATACAATGTTATTAAAACCATTGCTAGAAAAGACATATGATCACAATTATTTATGCATTATATGCATTATACATGCATGTACGCTCGCATTACACCCCCCCCCACCCCCCCCCCACACACACAAAGATGATAAGTAGTCTATAAATGGCTGGGATGCACCCCTTTTTTGCTGACATATTTCCATTTGTCATTTCTCTATTTTAGTAAATTGAGTTCTTTTCTATCATGATCTTTAATTTTTTTAGCATTTTGATGACAGTCCTTTTTCGGCTTCAGCATAGTTCCTTTCTAGGGATTATTCAATCTCGTATATGGATCTGTCTGCTTTGCTCTTGTTTTACTCCTTGTAATCTAGAATCTTTTTTAATCCACCGTAGGTTTCATTTTTTTTCTTTCTTGAGTAGTATCTTTGAGATAGGATAAAACATGGTTCTACCATACTATGAAAAAAAAAAGCTCAAAAGAAAAGCATTGAGATGTGATGGATAAATATCATTAGCACAATTTTCCATGAGAGAATTGTTATACTATCAAGAACAAACATGATTTCAGGACACAGAAAACTCAGTAATTGTGATCAATAACAAAGTAAAAAAAAAGAAAAAAAGAAAACACCATATCAGGGTAATAATTATTCATTTTTTCTATAACAAGTGCCAAAAAGTGAGGTAAGAATACACCATATCAGTGAAAATGGAATTGTTCGTTCATTCAATAAGAAGTCCCAAAAAAAGAGGTAGGAATACACCATATCATTGAAATAATTGTTTACTCTTTCTAAAAGCAAAAGAAATGAGGTAAGAATACACCATATCAGTGAAAAACAATCACTCATTCTTTCTATAACAAGTGCCACCAACAACAAACATTCCATGGCTAAATATTTACAAACACATTTTCTTTCTTCAACATAATTATATAGGGAAACTTTATACCTTTTGATTTACAACATTCTTTGTTCATCTTTCAAGAGCAAAAATATCCCTTTAACTGTAAACATGACAGGACAGTGATAATTCTGAACTTATTTGATTGATAACACAACAAACAAAAAGAGAAATACAAAAATCAACACAAGCAACAAGCTACACATACATAATATCCTTCATTTGAAAGTGAAAAATGTGGGCATTGTTTGGAAAGGTAACCCGCAACTCGACCAATTACACAACTGCCAAGACAGAGAACAATTCAAGCTTCCACAACAATAATTGAAATGTCAAAAACAAAAACAACCAAAAAAAACGCCACCCAAAACATCACTGGACATGTAAATTCAAAAGCACCATGTGATTCATTCAAAAATGGGCAATGTTCTTTTTGAAAAAAAAAAAAAAAAAAAGTCTTACTGGGTCACCCTCAGATGTTTATTGTGCTTACTGTTTGTGCAGAAAAAGAAGAGCAAAGTCAAGCCACCCAATGGTGGAAAAGAAACCACACAACAATGTTTTAAAAGAAACCACACAACAATGTTTTAAAAGAAACCACACAACAATGTTTTAAAAGAAACCACACAACAATGTTTTAAAAGAAACCACACAACAAATTCATGCCCCATACAGTGCAGACTCCACTCACCCCAAAAGTCCTTCGGATGAGACTATAGGCTGAGGCCCTGAGTGTTAACGCACACAGAACATTTGCGCACATGTTAAAACCTGTTCCACTTTTTGGAAGAGTATGTCATTGTGTGCCGGTGGGAACAGATAACAAAATTTACAAAACTGCATACACATGGGGACTGGATGTAAAAAAGCACAAATTCTTATTCCATTATTTTCAAAATAAAAGAATAAAATAAAATTAAAAGATAAACAGCTGGGGAATAGATAAGCCCCAAACAGGCAAATGTGTCATGACCAAAACCATAAAGTCACGACAAACTTTAACAAGTCAGGCTATGTTGGAATAAGGATTTACAGGTACATTGGGCAACACAACAGTTGACAATACCCAAACTCTGCCACCTACAGTAGAAAAAAAGAGGGCATCAGCAATGCTTCACTTTATGCTCAGGACTTCAAACTGAGTACATTAAAAAAAAAAAAAAAAAAAAAAAAAAGGCAAGACTGAAAGGAACATTAGCCTTTGGTAATTCAAGTTGAAGTGATACTAAATGTTTCCATACAAAATGTCAAGATGACACTGAAAAGTGGAAATGGCAAGTGCTTAAAAAAAAAAGAAAAAAGACCAGCTGTCCACCAGCATTTCTGGCTGAAATACATGTTTTTCTTCTTGTTTAACAATGCGATTCAAAGCAACAACAACAACAAAAAATGATAATAACAAAAAAGCAAGCATTTCACAACTGCTTGAAAACCAGATACGACCAACCACAAAAAACACCACTCATATGCTAAATCAATTTCCTAGTTTTTACATAACCTATGTTTCACAAGAGCGCAACAGCAAAAGCAAAAGAAAGGCTGAACAAAACCACACCACAACTTGTTCACACTACATTATCAAATGGATCTGCTATAATTCAAGATTTCACATTAACTACTCTGTAATTTTAGAACACACACACCTGCACTTAAGATCCACACTTGCTGAAAAATACACACACAGATATAAAGATCCACTACAAATGTTGGACAAATGCAAGAAAGCAGGCAATAAATCATGCACTGATTCACGAATTTTAAAGAATTTTTAGTCTTACTGAAACAACCAGTTTTTTTTATTTTATTTCGGGCCTTTAACTTATTCCCTAACTTTTTCTTCCTTCCTTTCTTTATTCTTTTTTTTTTTTTTTGGGGGGGGGGGGGATTACATTGTGGGGCCCTAAACCCGTTTCTTTTCAGGTTTAACAATAAAAATTTTTTTTAAAAAAGGCTGTGATGGAGTATATTTATTTGTGCTGACAATAGAAATCAAAGACTGCTGGGAGAGTTGCAGATGAAAGTAGTCTACAAATGGGCTGGGATGCATCCTTTTGCTGTATCATTTTCATTTGTCATTTCTCTGATATTGTTGTACATTGTGTTCTTTTCTATAATGATCTTCAATAGTTTATCATTTTCATGACAGTCCTTCTTCAGCTTCAGCATAGTTTCCTTCACATTATTATTCAATCAAATATTCATTTGGTTCTGTCTGCTTTGCTCTTGTTTTACTCCTCCTTGTAATCTAGAATCTATCCAGTGTAGGCTTAGTCTTTTTTCTTTTTTTGGTGGTATCTTTGAGATAGGATAAAACATGGTCCTACCATACTATGAAGAAAAATGCTTAAAAGAAAACCACTGTGATGTGATGGATAAATATTAACACAATTTTCCATGACAAAATTATTATGCCATCAAGAACAAACATGATTTCAGCTCAATTATTGTGAACAAAGTGAAAAAAAAAGAATACATCATATCAGTGAAATAATTGTTCATTTTTTCTATAAGTGACCAAAAAAATGAGGTAAGAATACACCATAATCAGTGAAAATACATTCATTCGTTTTTTCTATAAGCGCCAAAAAAGAGGTAAGAATACACCATAATCAGTGAAAATATATTCGTTCATTTTTTCTATAAGCGCCAAACAAAAACAAAAAAAAAAAGAATACACCATATCAGTGAAAATAAAATTGCTCATTCTTTCTATGACTAGTGTTACCAACAACAAACATTTCACAGGTAACTATTTACAAATATTTCCTTTAACATACAAAGGGAAATTTAATATTTACAACTTCCTCTGTTCATCTTTCAAGAGCAAAATTTACCCCTTTAACTCTAAACATGACAGGACAGTGATCATTCTGAATGTATTTGATTGATAACCTAACAAAATGAAAAAATAAAAGTCCCCCCCCAAAAAAAAACACAACAAAAACAAACAAAAAACCTCCCAAACAAACACACAAACAAAATGAAAACAAAACAAAAAACAACAAAACCCTTGTGAGTGAACAAACGCATAACTAATGATTTTTTAAATTTTCGATAAATTTGGTATCAGGAAACAGGATTTCAGGTCAACAGTTTCCAAATTCAACTTTGATGTAACCCTCCAAAAAGTTTATTTTTTAGGAGAAAATAAAGCCATATACTTAAGAAGCAAACAACCCCCCCCCCCACCCCCCAAACTCTTGCTATAAATTTTGCATTACTAGTTTTTCAAATTGCTTGGAACAAACCCAGTTTTATGTTTACATTTGAATACAAAATATGTAACCCGAGATGGACAATGGTTTAAAAAAAAAAGAAGAAAAAAAAGAGGGAAACAATATTATGATACACACTCTTTTCATCACCATAAAAAATATAGTTTTTTTTTTTTTTTTTTTTTATACAAAAAGCACATTTTGGGATAATACTTCAGAGTTTTAATTCTGAATAATAATGATAAATCCTTTTCTCTGTAACAAAACCCACCACCAACAAACATTTCAAGATTATAAATCTGTCTAAACCAATCCCCACAAAAAAACCCACCTGTCACCCTCGTATTAAAAAAAAATCTCTAATGGGCCTCAGTTGCATGCACATTATAGAGCCACCTTTTTTTTGGGGGGGGGGGGGGGAGGTTGCTCTTCAATCATGGAGCACCATCTGAGAGAGAGAAGAGAGAGAAGAGAGGAGAGAGAGAGAGAGAGAGAGAGAGAGAGAGAGAGGAGAGAGAGAGAGAAGGGGGGGGGGGGGGGGGGGGGTCACAATGTCTTTTCATCAGCAAAAATAAAACTGAGATTTAATTCTTTTTCTCCATTTTTCTCTTTTAGCCCTCCTTGTTTGAAAACTTTTTTCCCACAACAAAATCACTCTGCCAACAATAAACACGAATAAATCATTTCTGAAAAAGTGTTGATCGGATTTAACAAAAAAAAACCCAACCCAAAATAATCCCAAGGCAATTAAAAAAAAAACCACCACCAGTTTTTCTTTAAATATAATATTGGAAACACTTTTAAATGGATAAAAAAGGATATCATCAAAACACTTTCCAGCACAACCAACATTCGGGATTTTTCTAGTTACAAAATCACAACTTTAACAGCAAATATATCGGGGCTGCAGCGCTAGGGTACAATTCTAGTCTGGATGAAAAGAAGGAAAAAAAGCTCTAAAAAAAGTCTACCTGCTCTGATCTGTCCTTTGTGCATTTCTAAGGCTTTGAACAGTTTAGTAGAACTTCCTAGTCCCTACTTTCTTCCAAAAATGCATATTCATAAGCACCAGTAACATTTTGCACTAAAAAAAATAGCATAAAATGTAATGATACAACTTTTGAGCAGGTTTCCCAACACAATCTTGATGGCTATGCAATTCATGAAGGCATGCAAATGATATACCAGTGCACAGACCTACCTATGCCCCCTTACACCTTCACCTATACAAGCAAATTTGGGTTTTTAGGGAAGATTAGGCATATTTTTTTACTTGATCAGTGGTCTAGAGGTGATGTGCCTGCCTAGAAAGCAAAAAGTCTGGGTGGAGTGTAGTGGTTCCAAGAGAGTATTGTCCCTGGAAAACTCTGTAGAAAAAAGCCACTCTGATAGGGAAACAAATACAGCTGCAGACAGGAAAAGAAAAAAAAAAGGGTGGTGCTGCACTTGTGGCGACACACTCTCCCCGGGGAGAGCAGCCCAAATTTCACACAGAGAAATCTGCTGCGACATAAAATGGTATAAAAATTTTAAATAACCATCCCCTTTCCCCATTTTCACAGATTATCCTCTAACCCCCCCCCCCCTTTTTTTTCTTCTAAAATTTGTCCTATCCCACCCCCAAAAAAAAAATTCTGACTGCTCTACTCCCTTCTACGTATTAGAGACACCTTTTATGACTCATCTTTTCTGCATTGCAACAAATCAAAGCCTACACCATAACATCCCCATCCAATCTGAACCCCTCCCCCCTTTTTTCCATTGAAATCCCCCACCCCCCTTCAAGAAATTTTGATCTCTCTAGTCTACTATTGTGTTCATACACCATCATGTCCACTTGCTTTTGTGTTTTCATGCAAGGTTATAAAGTTGGTTTAGTACAAGGGTTAGGGTTAAGATTTAGTATCATGCAAAGTGTTGCCTGTGTGTTGTATGTAGGAATAAAAGCATGTGGACACAATAGTACATAAAACACATCAGTAGAGTACTCAGTTACAAATAGCGATTCAGATTTCTTGGACTGCTTAGGTTTTGTTTCATATCTCATCATGCTAAGAATAAGACTTCAAGTCCATAACCTTTCTGGATAGTTTGAAGAATGTAAAGCACCCCAATTTTTTTGTTCAAAATTATATCAAATGAAACCATGTGGGTAAACTTAGATTCAGATTCCCTAATAGCCACCCCAGTTATTTTATTATTTTTCTATTCTGATTTTACTGGATACATTCCACCCCTTTCTTTGGAACATCCCTTTTAAACACCTTCCTCACAATACCTGCAAACACCTCCCCTCAATTACTACCCTCTTGTTCTAAACACTCTTTAAATGTACCTATCCTACTTATGTTTGTAACACCCCCCTCCCCCCCTTCCGAAGATCCTTTTCTCAATACCTACGCTGCAATATGTTAATACCTACAAGCTGCATCCTGCTCCAAGCACCCTTCCTCTTAAACATCTACCTTGACAATACCTGCAACCTCCACCCTCAATACTATTCCCTCAAACATCTTGCACTTTATCACAACACCCACCTTACAATAACTGAAAGTCCCTTCCCCACACTGTCTTTCCTAAACACTGCTTCTCATTACATACACACTTTAATACCTGCACCTCCCCCAAGTTCCTTTCGAGTAACTGATAATGGAAGGCAAACTGTCCTCTTCAACATGAGTATTAGCAAAAGAGCAAAAGAAACTTTTGAACAAGGTACCGGAATAATTTTTTAACTGTACAGTTAATTTAATATAAAAATCGAACAGACTTTTTGTTGCATGAAAAAAGGCAAAGCCTGGCATCTTTTCTTAGCCCTACTCTCACCCATCCTTTCTTACCATATTCGAAAAAAAGAACATGCCCCAAATACATCAAAATCCTGTATTGTATTTTATACCACTTTTAAGTCACGGCAGATTTATCTAAGTGAAATTCAGGCTGCTCTCCCTGGGGAGAGCATGTTGCCACAAGAGCAACACCAACCATTTTTTTTTCTTTTCTGGTCACTATACTATTTCAAATTGAAAATCATTAAAAAGAGCATCTGAAAAATGTAACAGTCCCTAAGAAAAAAAATACACTTCACAACTCTGAATCTTTATACATTGGTGTCTTTACAATTACACAACACTTTTAAATCTTATGGGGGATCTTGCATATGTACTATTTCAATTTGAATATAAACAAAAATAACATCCAAGAATTATAAGTCCTTAGGAAAAAATACACTTCATGATAGTTTATCCCTCTGTTCTTTATACACACACTAGCATCTTTACAATTACACAGCGGTTTTATTTTTAAGAGGGATGGGGCAGGCCTTATTTACAAGCTGATATCGTTAAGCACCATCTTTTGTTTTTCTTTAATCATTTTTTAAAAAAATGTCATTGGTCAATTTTGTTTACTTTGGGGTCTCTTAAAAAACCAAAACAATTTATTAATTCATTTTGCTGTTACTAATTATATGCATGACAAGCATCAATAACATTAAACGTTAATATGCAGTTGTAATTGTATGTTCATGAATGCACAACACTGTCAACAGTATTGTTAAGTATTTATCTATTGATTCTTTTATATCAAGGATAATGAAATAAGCACTCATATGCTTTTTTTTTTTTTTTTTTTTTTTTTACATCTAGTCCCTGTATATATGCAGTTTTGCAAATTTTGTCATCTGTTCCCACCAGAACACAATGGCCTACTCTTCCAAAAAGTATACCATGATTTAACTGGGCAAGATGTTCTACATGCATTTGCACTTGGGGCCTCGGTTTATAGTCTCATCTGAAGGACTTTTGGGGAGAGTGGAGTCGCACTGATGTTAATTCCAGGGGGAAAATCCCCTTAAATGGGATTCAGACCTTGTTTGTCAGATTGTGAGCACAATGCTCTAACCACTAGGCTATCCCACCCCCTAGCACATAACAGAAACTAGACAATGTTCACATACATGTATTCCTATAATGCATGCATAAAATCCTACATATAAACATACAAAAACATAAGCATTTTAAACAGTGCACCACTTATGTACCATACCATATAAAAAATACAAGAAATGTTTGTCAGTTGCCTTTACCCCCTCACCAATTACAGTAAGGCTTGTTTATGGGATGTTCTATAACATTTTTTTTTAAAGTTGTGTGTTTCCCAATGGTTTATGCAACCTTTATGTGACTAGAATGACTTGTAGTGACTCCATTCTATTTCCCATTTCATAAGGTTATTTGCAATTTGTGCATTATACTGCTCGGTCTTTACATCTGTTACCAAATTAAGGGTCTTATGTTTTTATGTGTTGATCTACCCCCAAATAACTAAGTTACGGGCATTCATACATCATTCTTTACATACATTTTCTAAGCTTGACCAAAAAGCTCTAATATATTTACAATCCCCTGAAGTGTTCTATTGAGTCTCTGGCCTCAATACACAAAGTACACAGTGTTGTTTTCACTAAACCCATTGCATTCAAAATCACATTTGTAGCTATGATGAGGTGAATTATTCCCATCTGCAGACATTTTAGTTTTACATCAATTTTGTGGATTAAAAAAAAAAATCTTTCCAAAGAAAAATTTCATGTAGTGTTCCTGTTCACTTTACACAACATTTTGGAAGTTGTTTGTTTGGTACCAAATATTCATAGACTTTTTTGGTCCCCTTATTGACGATATGAATGATCCGCAGTACTGTGGGTGTCACTTGATTATAACTTATGTTGTCACTTATTTGTATGCCAGGTTTTCTTGTGTACTGTTTGATTGAAGAAATCCACCCATAAAAAGAAAGAAAGTCTATAGTTCTGCCACAAATGGCACTGAAATCTTCGGAGTTTATAAATTTACCTTTTTTCGTTAAAGTGCTTAATAGAACTGGTTTCCATTTCTCCAAAATGTTCCCCTGCTGCTTTTTCAAAAATGTTCCCCTGCTGTTATCTTTAAATTGTCTTGCTGTTATCTTTAAGATATTCCCCCGCTGCATTCAAATTTTTTTTGCTGCTATCTTTAAAACGTTTTCTTGTTGCTATCTTTAAAATACTCCCTGCTGCTTTCTTCAAAATTTCTTCTTGCTGTTTTCTTCAATGCTCTCTTGCTGTTTATCTTTAAAATGTCCTTTTGCTGATGCTTCCCTCACAATATCGTTTGTTGACCATCCTGTCGCTGTTGTGGACTGTTGTGGTCCTCCTGTTGCTGATATGCACTGTTGTCGTCCTGTTGCTGATATGCACTGTCGTCCTTCTGTTGCTGATACACAATGTCGTCATTCTGTTGCTGCCGCACTGTTGTACTTCTGTTACTGATACACACTGTCGTCTTTCTGTTGCTGATACACATTGTCGCCATCCTTTTGCTGATATGCACTGTCGTCCTTCTGTTGCTGATACACACTGTCGTCGTCCTGTTGCTGATACACATTGTCGTTGTCCTGTTGCTGATATGCACTGTCGTCGTCCTGTTGCTGATACACACTGTCGTCGTCCTGTTACTAATACGCACTGTCGTCGTCCTGTTGCTGATATGCACTGTCGTCTTTCTGTTGCCGCTGCACTGTTGTCCTTCTGTTGCTGATATGCACTGTTGTCGTCCTTTTGCTGATACACACAGCTGTTGTCCTTTTGCTGATACACACAGCCGTCGTCCTGTTGCTGATACACACAGCCGTTCTCCTGTTGCTGATATGCACCGTTGTCGTCCTTTTGCTGATACACACAGCCGTTGTCCTGTTGCTGATATGCACAGTTGTCGTCCTTTTGCTGATACACACAGCCGTCGTCCTGTTGCTGATACACACAGCCATCGTCCTGTTGCGGATATGCACAGTCGTTGTCCTTTTTCGGATACACACAGCCGTCGTCCTTTTGCTGATACACACAGTCGTCGTCCTTTTGCTGATACACCCAGCCGTCGTCCTTTTGCTGATACACACAGCTGTCGTCCTTTTGCTGATGCACACAGTCGTCGTCCTTTTGCTGATACATGCTGTCGTCGTCCTTCTGTTGCTGATATGCACAGCCGTCGTCCTTTTGCTGATATGCACAGTAGTCGTCCTGATGCTGATACGCACTGTCGTCCTTCTGTTGCTGATATGCACTGTCGTCACTCTGTTGCTGATATGCACCGTCGTCGTCCTGTTGCTGATACGCACAGCCAGCGTCCTATTGCTGATATGCACCGTCGTCCTGTTGCTGATATGCACTGTCATCCTGTTGCTGATATGCACTGTTGTCGTCCTGTTGCTGATACACACTGTTGTCGTCCTGTTGCTGATATGCACTGTCGTCGTCCTGTTGCTGATATGCACTGTCGTCGTCCTGTTGCTGATATGCACTGTCGTCGTCCTGTTGCTGATATGCACTGTTGCTGTCCTTCTGTTGCTGCCGCACTATCATTGTCCTGTTGCTGATCTGTTGCTGTGTGCTGTTGTCATCCTTCTGTTGTTGCTGTGTACTGTTGTCTTGTTGCAGATGTGCACTGTTGTCATCCTTCTGTCGCAGATGTGCACTCTTGTTGTCCTTCTGTTGCTGATGTGCACTGTTGCTGTTCACTGTCATCTTTTTTTTAATTTTTGATGTGCAATATTTTCTTTCTGTTGCTGTTATGCACTGTCGTATATCTCTTGTTGTTGCTGTGTGGAGTTATCCTCTTGTTGCTGTGTGCTGTCATCTTGTTGTTGCTGTGTGCTGTCATGTTGCTGCTGTGTGCTGTCATCCTCTTGCTACTGTGCGCCGTCTTGTTGTTGTACACTGTTGTTCATTTGAATCTGCTTCTGTTCTTGCTGTGCACAGTTGTTCTTTTGAATCTGCTCCTGTTGCTGTGCACTGTTGTTCTTTTGAATCTGCTCCTGTTGTTGCTGTGTACTGTTGTTCTTTTGAATCTGCTCCTGTTGTTGCTGTGTACTGTTGTTCTTTTGAATCTGCTCCTGTTGCTGCTGGGCACTGTTGTTCTTTTGAATCTGCTCCTGTTGCTGCTGGGCACTGTTGTTCTTTTGAATCTGCTCCTGTTGCTGCTGGGCACTGTTGTTCTTTTGAATCTGCTCCTGTTGCTGCTGTGTACCGTTGTTCTTTTGAATCTGCTCCTGTTGCTGCTGGGCACTGTTGTTCTTTGAATCTGCTCCTGTTGCTGCTGGGCACTGTTGTTCTTTTGAGTTGCTCTGTTGCTGCTGGGCACTGTTGTTCTTTTGAATCTGCTCCTGTTGCTGCTGTGCACTGTTGTTCTTTTGAATCTGCTCCTGTTGTTGCTGTGCACTGTTGTTCATTTGAATCTGCTCCTGTTGTTGCTGTGTACTGTCATCGTCCTCCTCTTGCTGCTGTGTAAATCTTCTGTTGCTGCCTGGCATTGTCATGTTGGTTCCACGGGCCTGAAGACAAAATAATAAAAGGCGTCTATTACATTCCAGGATTTTATTACACTGATACCATCTTTGTCTAAAGAAAATTACTTAGTGCTTCCATCATTCCATTCTATTAATACTGTCAGAATGGGAAGCTAGTGGTTAGCCTGTGATCTGACGGCCTGGATTTGAGCCACCACCAAAACACCTGTTTGAGGGGATTTCCCCTGGGGAGTTAACATCAGTACCCACTCCACTCCCCTGAAAGTCCTTTGGATGAGACCTAGTACAAACGCAATGACAGAAATTCATCCAGACTTCAGCAATCAACAGACTTCAAGAGATTCCTGCCCATGTGCCAAATTAGTATTTATCTTCCTTGAAGACTTGTCATCCACTATTCCTTGTTCGTTTCATCCATGCACTTGCACACATTTGAACCTAGATTTTTTTTCTGCATAATAATGTATCTTTTGATTTTGTGTGTGCGCATGTGTGTGTACATTGCATGTGTGCGTGTTCAGTAAAATCCACTTTTATTCCTGATCACTAATAGTTCAAAGACAGGTATGTGCAACCTACTTGTTCAAAACATTTACTCAGCAATAATCTAACAACTAAAAAATCTCAAATTTCTGGAGAGAGAGAGAGAGAGAGAGAGAGAGAGAGAGAGAGAGAGAGAGAGAGAGAGAGAGAGAGAGAGAGAGAGAGAGAGAGACAGAGAGACAGACAGAAGACAGAAGAAGACAGACAGACAGAGACAGAGAGTTTTGCAAGATGACAGATTATTAATTTTGCTCACAGTACTTTTAGGCTTCACACCTGAATCAGTGTTATGCTGTATGGTATTTTTGTACCCGTAGTGAATTGTATTTTTCAAGTAAAAATAATCTGGTTATCACTATCTCATTTAAAATCTTCAAAGTTTATTACTTAAAAAATAAACTGGATGCTGTATCTACTGATCTATTCAGTCAGCTAAGAATAAGCTGCATTTTGAAACACAAGGGTCATAAGTTAAAGCAAAAGACGCAAGAGGTTATTATCCAAAATTAAACAAGATAGTGTTGACCATCCATAAAATAGAAAATCCCTTGTAAAATCCTCCAAAATATATAGCTTTGTGTACTACTTCTATCAGAAATGATTACAGCTGTCAACATTTTTATTTTCAGTCTCCTGATTTTCAAAAAATTAAACAGAAGAGATCTGTTTATATTGGCCACACAACTTCACTCATTAAAAAATTATTTATTTATTTATTTGTTATTTTAAAAAGATTTTCACAGACGAATTTTTATGAACCCATAATTATAGTAATATTAGCATGAAAAGGTACAACTGGTTAAAACTACACCTGTTCGACTCACAGCCTATGATTTATTCTCACCTGTCTAAAAACGTGTTCTCTTGGTTTCCTTCAAGCAGACAGTAGTGTCATCAGTAGTCACTATCTAGCACATGTCAGATGGATATGTCTGCACTAAAACCAGCAGTAAATGCTGCAGGTCCTCCAAGTTGCTGTATAGCTGGGGTGGTGTTAGACCAGATATGTTTCAAAGCACTTCCTGTAGTAGGCAGAACAGCAGCACGTGTTCTGTTGTCTGGCTGCCAGTCTTGTTTGGGCACTGAACTCTGTTATGGTCTGTCAATAAGCCTCACACAGCATCTGATCAAACAGAATTGCACAAAATCAAAAACCAAAAAGACAATATGTACATATTCTACTGATGTAATCAATTTTTCCAAAAATTTCACTAAAATGCAATAAATTTATTTTTTACAAATCAACATTTCAAGAATGTCAATCTTCACATAGAAAAAATATCTCCTCCTCATTTCATGTTTTATTCTGAATGAAGAAAATTTTATTTGCAGTCATTTTACACACATCCAAATTGGTCTGTAATAGTAATTGTTTTATAACTAACATTTAAAAAAAAACCCCAAAACTTCCAAAAGACATGAAGTTGATGTAATTAAATTTTTCAAAACTGGAGGTTGCAATTTCTTGATTAAAAACAGCTGCATCTGCAAAACTCTCACCATAAAATGGTTAACATAACTTTTTGGCCAAGAAAAAATGTTTAATTTAATAGCTACCAAAATTTTTTTCATGACAAAACTGGTCCAACTTTAGGAACACAGCAATGGACCATGACATTCTGATCAAAACACCACCTTTTTTCTTTTGTTTGTTTCAGACATAAATTTCACAACTGAATGTTTATTACAATTTACTCAAATATGGCTACTACCATGTCTTCAGATGACCCCCCCCCCCCCAGCTTCTTATTGGATACACAGTTCATGAAAAAAGTACATTTTTTCTGCATGTGAATAGCCCATCTACCAAAATTTGGCACCAAAACCAGCTAACAGAAGTCAACACAAGCGCTACTGTACAGAGTTTAACATGCACTCACCCCCGTTAGTCTTGGTGGAGCGGACTTCCCCTCCTGATGACAGCCATGATACTGAAGACATGCCACCAATGAACTTTTATGTGATCAACAGGATGACTAAGTACTCTATCCAGACCCATGTGGAATGATTCAAGGGCAAAAAAGAGGGACGCATTGGAATGTATTGGGAAATGCATATCATGTGAAAGAGTAGGACGCACTGGAATGACTGAGAAAGCATATCTTGAAAGAGTAACCAGAGTCATTGCTGCTCTTTAGCATCAGTCTGTGCCTTTGTTTATGCTTTTATACAGATCACTAGCACTGACTGAATTTATGTTGTAAGAGGTTTCAAGTTTAGTGGATCACTGGCATCAAGATTGCTTCTCTTTTATCTCTAGCTAAAGAAGTTTGTGTTTTTTTTAAAATCAATTTTCAAATAAATTTGTTTATTTCTTGAATTATAAGCTTTTAAAAAGTCTTTTGATATGTCGTTTTCTAGTTATTTTCTCCCAATTAAAAAAATATTCTTTTATTTAAAGTTTGGTTCCAATTTAGTTTAGCCTCATATTTTTGGATTTATGTTTACCTCAAAGTTTAGATAAATTAGTTTATCCTTTTTTTTTTTTTTTGGCTCAAGTTTTAGGTTCTGCTTTTTTTTTTTTTTTTTTTTTTAGATTTAGTTTAGTTTATTATTTCTTAGCTTTGTGTTTGGTTTAGTTTTGGAGGTCTTTTTCTGTTTTGTTTTTTTTTGCTTTTTTTGGTTGTTTAGTTTTAGATTTTTGGTTCAGTTTTCAAGGTTTATTTTTAGATTTTTAGGTTCAGTTTTGAAGGTTCAGTTTTAAATTTTGTTGGTTTTGAATTATTTTAGATTTTTAGGTTCAGTTTTGAAGGTTTATTTTAATTATTTTTTTGGTTTAGTTTATGTTTTTAGGTCATTTAATTTTTAGGTTTTTATATTTCAGGTTTTTAGGTTTAGTTTTTAGATTTTTAGTTTTAGTTTCAGTTTTAGGTTTAGTTTTTCAGGTTAGTTTTAGATTTTTTTGTTCAGTCAGAGTTTTAGGTTTTAATATTTACTTTCATGTTTTTAGGTTTTGTTTTAGTATTTTAGGTTTAGTTTTAAAGTTTAGTTTATTTTTGGTTTAGTTTAGATTTTAGGTTAATTAAGGTTTAGTTGTTTTTAGGTTTATTTTTTTTTTAGGTTTAGTTTTGATTTTTAGTTTTTAATGCATTACTTTCATGTTTTTAGGTTTAGTTTTAGAATTTAAATTTAGGTTTAGTTTTCATTTTAGGTTTAGGTTTCAAGGTATTTTTGATTTTAGTTTAGGTTTTAAGTTTTATCAAATTTTAGTTAAGGTTTAGTTTTAGATTTTAGGTTAAGGTTTTAAGTTTAGTTTTAGACGTTTCACTTTTAATTTTTAATTTTTAGATCTAGTTAGTTTTAATTTTTAGTTTGATTTGATTTATGTCTTTTCAATTGGTTGGGTTTTGTTTCCTGCTTTTATCAGTCTAGCTTAGGTTTGTTTCAAAGATCTCACTTCCATTTATACTTTACTTTTTGGGGGGTAGCAAGGGAGCTGAAGCAATCCAATTAGTGTCCAGTGATCACTTGCAACTGACAGTCACAAAATCTGACTCTGTCAGGGGTAAAATTTGACAAGCAGTGTAGAAAGTAAGTGGGTCACTTCTCTTTGTGATCATTTGTGTTTGCGCACAGGCTGTACTGTTTGAAGACATGCCAACACACTGAGCAAGGCAGCGAAGGCGTTGTGCTTCTACCTCTTTCTACATTTGATTTTATGTCCAGCTAAAACTTCTAGCGCAACTGTCTGTCATTTCTAGTACTACTACTAATGCCATACAAATATTTCAGCTGAAGTTAGTTATGTAGACTCTGTAAAAATGTACTAGCATACATTTTCAGATCTGCAGCTCAATTGCATTGGGTTTGAAAACATATGATGGCATCCACAGATTGAAAGATTGTGCCACTAGGGCATCATACCCTTATTCAGAATATCAAAGTCGTTGGTCATATCCCTTATCTTCCATTAAGATTCAAGGCCATCCACTCAATACTATTACAGGCTTTAAAAAAATGTTTTCTCTATCCTCCATTCTTCACCCTTCAATTCTTATCCACATAGGCCTACAAAGTAATTAGGTGACAAGGATCACATGAAAAGTTCATTGGCTTTAAGTATCTCACAGCCTGAGACGTCTCCAGCGTCCCTTGTTGAGGTAGTTGTCAATGCTGGCCAGTACCTGTAATGAAGTAAATAAATGTCTATGAAATATCTGTATTTTCCCTTGTTCCCTCTAGGGTCACTGGTATGCTGCACTGATGGGTTGTTCACCAAATTCCTCCAAGGCTGCTGGGACTGTATATTATTTCATACCAATACAGTTTTTGCTTTTTTAATATTTTTAAAACAGATTTGAGCAGAACTTATGCAGACCGCAGTACTAGTGGTTTGGTGTAGTATTTGAACTGCTCTGTTACCTGATGGTTACAACCTTGCTGTCATGTTTGTATCAGTTGATTCTTCTTTCTAGATACTGCCTGGGCATGACTGCTCAGAGCGGAATGTTTAGTTAGCAAAAAGGAAAGTAACTGTGCCCATGAATAAATCATGGAACAAAACTTGGTGTTCATGTACATGTCCAAGAAAAACTAGGTCAGCTGACCCTTTAACTAAGCTCACAGGGACAGTTGAAGTCTCTGTGACAAGAGATTCAATTAACACAACTGGTACCTTTTTAAGACATGGCAGTTGTATTTATCATTTAATGGTTTGCCGATTAACGTTTGACAGATTTCCCTTTTTTTTTTTTTTTTTTTACCAATGCTACCATCTTCTTTGTTCACTTTGACAATCTCCTTTAATCTAAACTTGGGATGAACATGAAATCATGATAACCTTCCAAAATTTAATTTTTTAACATTATAACTCAATATCACACACTCACTAGAATCACACTAATAGTTACTACAGCTGGCAATCAACAATACTATCTTGTTAATTGTGCTTCATGAGATGGCTGAATTTACAGTGACCAAATACTTGCCACCTATCTTCTAACATAGCTGACTAAAACGGCATTGTACTTGGTTGCAATCAAAATGTACCAAATGGACTCCTTTGAAAAACAATGAAGCATCAGCTGCTATAACCAAAAAAAAAAAAAAAGAAGAGGAGGAGGAAAACTTACCTTAAAAACTGCAGAAACCTGCCACAGTTTTCATGGCAAATGTCAGGACAGATGGCTCATTGTGTAGGATGTCTGACACTTGATCCAAGAATCATCGGCTGGAATCTCACCAGCGCCCAGCAGGTTGGAATAGTTTGCAACTTCAAGACTGCAACAAGATTTGTAAAAAAGAAAAAGCTGTTGAGGTTCATAAATCTTTACAGTATTAGTACAGTATTAGTAGGGTCAACTTACTACTTTGTACAGTCAGACATTTTGAAGCAATTACTTTGCACAAAAAATAAATTTTTCTTGGACTAGCTGGCGAGCTTGGCGAATAAATAAACGGAGTGTATCCGATACAAAGCCATTGGATCAAGATCAATCCATATGACTAGTACGAATCAGACTAGCCTAGGTTCATGAGAACCATCCAAGAGAGACGAGCCTTGCCCGGATCGTTGCTGTGCGAGACCAATCCAATCCAATCATATTTAACCTAGGCCTATAGCCTACCCCGCGGACCACACAGGTCATAAGCCTATCCGGGCTGTCACCTCTTCAAATTGCAGCACGATAACTTTTTTTTTTTTTTTAACACATCGGCCTAATTATGTTACCTTAAATTTTCTCATTTTCAAACTAGGCCTAACCTTCCGAATAGACAAGTCCTTCAGATTAGACTGTAAACTGAGGCCATGTGTGCGAACACACGCAAAACATCTTGCGCACATGTTAAATCATGTTCCGCTTTTCGTAAGAGTAGGCCATTCCATTATCTTCGATATAAAAGAATAAAGAACAGAAAAAATGGCAGAATTTCGCCAAAAGGTGCAAGATTCGTACGTCCTTGGCACTTTGTGTTGCACTTATCACTGGCTTTTTAGGCCTACTGCACAGGCAAAGATGACTGGGGTTCTGCTGCCACAATAGGGTTTTTTGGTTTTTTTTTCCAATTTCTGTACGTTGGAATACAGCCTATCTATATTTTTTTGTGGCTTCATCAAGACTTAAGGTCCAAAGTACCACCACTCTTGCAACGAAATTTCACCCCCCCCCCCCTTTTTTTTTTCCTCAATGGAAGCCATTTTCTCAAGCTTTTAATGCCGGTGTGCCTCAACACAGTTCATGTTAAGAAAACAGGCTTGAAAAAAATGGTTTTAAGTGATCTGAATTATTAGAGCCCTACTGTCACAAGTTTCCGAATTTGACGGCACAAAATCAACAAAACTTAAATTTCCAAACCAGCTTCCCAACAATTGAATTAGCCCTTTAATTTTCCAAGCTTTAATGATTAATCACTGATGTCTGAATGGCTGGACCCACGTTTTAAAACTTGTATCCAAATGCCAGAGGTTTTCCAACTCTTTTCCCAGTTCTGGTTTTCAAATGATGCTAGGCCTACCTAGCCTAAATCTATGTCCTTGCTCAGGAATAGCCTTGGCTTAACATAAAAAAAATGCCCGGATGTGTCCAGAGGTACTCGCGAATTTCAAAATGGAGTTTGGATCCGTATTACCAAGAATTGAAGAATAGCCTTGTACAATATGAAATATTACATACCTATCTACACTCTACTTGAGATAGCTAGCTCAGTGGTTTCGTTAACACTTACCATTTAGTCAAATGGAAGGTCTGGGCTCCTCAATACCACAAAATGCAATTACCCACTCTGGCAACTTAGCCTACCATCGCTGATAGCTATTCACATGTCGTCTGACACCGCCGGCCCCAAAGCACGGGCCAAAGCGGGGTTACTCTAGCCTATCGTTATCTTTTTTGACCAACCTGCACTAAATCTGATTTTTTTTTACTTAAAAAAAAAAAAAATAAAATATATATATATGTATTAAAAAAATCAAATTGAGCAATAAATCCATTGCTGGTTTTAAAACAGACAAATCGAAAGCGGACTCAGATGTTTGCAAGTGAGACTTTAATCTGGGGTTGATGAAATCCATCAACACAAAGGAAAGGACTATAGTTTGACTTCAAGAACAAGAACACAACAATCTGCTTTTAACATTACTACCAAAGTAACATGAACAAAACTGAGCATCAGAAATCCTTTTGTCAATATACATGAGTAACAAAATCAAATGTGAGGATCCTATGTAAAAAACGTAAGTCATTTGATTTTGACCACTAACGAAACAGTCGAACGTCGCTGTGATCAACATAATCTTCATCTGCATGCAAAATAGGGGTTGTATAATTATTGTTATTGTTTTTAAACTTAAGAAGCCACAAAGAAGAGTATAATTATTCTTAGATGTTTAACAGCAAGTAGAGAAATGTGTCTATATTTCTGCATACATACCGGATTATAATCATTGGGACGAAGTAACTTTTCAATTTAGGCTAGCCACGCCTTTTCCAAGGCTTTGCCCATCCGGAGAGTGCCGAGGCCTGAATCTAATAAAAGAAACGTGCAGTTTTCCTTTTTTAACATTTCTACGTAGTCTTTTAAAATCGATCTTTTGTTACAAATTCTAAAAAGCAAAACAAAACAAAAATCTTGTCTATACAACACAGCAGCAGTTCAAAAAATGTAGAAAAAAGTTGCAATTCCTCATCTCTATACCATTTCTTTGTAGTTTTAATCAACCTTTTGCAGCAAATTAAAAAAAAAAAATCATGATTGGACAACACAGCAACATTATAAAAGAAGGTCGTTGATAAAGGTAGATATTTCATTCATGTTTGTTTTATCTACTTTTTTTTTTTTAATCCAAAAAACTGTCTTATGTAATAGTAATTCTGGAGCAGGTGGCTGTTTTGAGTATGATTGCTTGCCGTGTCTGTCTGTTGTCTACTCTGTCTGTCTTCCCGGACTGTAGGCCTACGTCTGTGTGTCTGACTCTCGCACATTCACACCTACACACCACAGAGGCATACATGGAAACGCCGTCCGTATACACGTACTGTTCATGTGCATACATTCAGAACGCACGCTCTCTCTCCCCTCTCTCTCTTATGCACACGCACACACACCCGAACATATATGCACACACACGGACACGCAACACACACACACACAATGCACGGACGCGTTCGCGCCCCACACACGCACTCTTTGATAAGTAAGTTGGAAATCCGTAAATTATCTTAATATCTGCATAGAATCTTTAGGAGTTGGAAACTGGCGAATGGAACCAAGTGGGTATTTCGTCATGGAAACTTGTTGTCTTCTGGAAGCGTCTGCAAGCTAGTTTTTGTTTCAAAAGATCGAATGTTTTGATGCTGGAAACGCTTGTGGGTCTGTGAAGATTACGATGAGTGCCATCTCTTTCACTGAAACTAAAACAAGCGGAGCAGTGTGAGTATGGCAGAATCAAGATTAAACATGCTGTTATCAAAACGACATCAACAACAATAAGACATTAGCTGTTAATTCGTGAAGTGCTAGTGGACTGGTTTTCAGTCAGTGTCGTTTCTTTTGTTCGATCTTGTCTGTCGATTCCTTGCTTTTATTCTGAGATTATTGCACTGTCTCACGCTTATGCAGACTTTTAAATGACGACAACTGTACAGTATATGTGTTTGTATCTTTTTCTAAAGATCGAAGGATTTTCGCGTACGGGCCCCCTTCTGAGGCCTTGGCATTAGGCTAGCCTAGGGTTTATCTCTTTTCGCGTACTTTTTAGCCGGAGCGATCGTGTCACGTGATGCGCACGTCTCCACCCAGCTGCCAAGCAGTAGGCCTATAGAGCCTAGCCTAAGTGTGTTGCAATGAAAACCGTGTTTGCGGAGGGCCAGAGAGAACACAGAGTTCAAAGCACATGTACACGATATATATATATAGCCAATGTGAAGAAGATACAGAACATTAACCGCACATATGTGGTCATATTCCACTGGTTTTCTTTTTTTTTTGGGGGGGGGGGGGGGGGGGGTGAGAGGCCACGTGAGGATGGGGTTACTGTTGATGCTATTGTTATTGCTGTATGAATGAATCAGAGAGAGAGAGAGAGAGAGAGAGAGAGAGAGAGAGAGAGAGAGAGAGAGAGAGAGAGAGAATAGAATAAATGATCTTATTTTTGAAGGTTTACAGAGCTTTCACAAACTTTTTTTTTTATCTGGCCCTTGCCCTGATTAGGGACTATCAACAAAACAAGAAAGAGAGATCAAATAGCAATCGAAAATGAATAAGCACCCATGTCTTTTTTGTATCCAGTCCCCGCCTGTAGTGATGTAGGGATACATCATGATGCTAAAATAAGCACTGAGGAGAAGAGAGAGAGAGAGAGAGAGAGAGAGAGAGAGAGAGAGAGAGAGAGAGAGAGAGAGAGCTTTTTATTTTTTTTTCAAGGGTTACAGATAAGTGTCAACATACTTTTCTTTTTATTCGGCCCTTGCCCTTATTAGGGACAACAAATGAAATTAACACATGATTCAAAGAAGAAAACCCCACCAATGCATCCTTAACTGTCTGGACTAGAATATAGTGTTTTATATAATCTATAGATCTATATTTCCACCCGCCTTCTGTCCCTGGCAATTTGGCTGCCCCTTTCCCACAGTAAATAACCTGTCACTTTCATTCTGTTGCTTGATGGTGGTGGGCTGAGACAGGATTACAACAGTCTGGTTCTCTCTGCCATCTATGATCTATCTTTTTATGTGTGTGGTATAATGATATTATTTGTCAAATACCATTTTCTAGACTAGGCTATGAAAACTATGATACCATAATATGATGTGCCATCTCTCCATGAGAGGCTTTGGGTTGAAATGAATTATAAATCATTCAGCTTCATGATCACAATCATAATACAGTATACATTTTTTTAGAATGAAAGACTGTTAATTCATATTGTTTACCAGGAAAGCCTCACAATCATATACATACATTTTTTAGAGTGAAAGACTATTAATTCATATTGTTTATACAAGGAGCATCACAACATTACCATACATTTTTAGAATAAAAGACTGTTAATTCATTATTGTTTCATAGATACACAAGCTTACCCAAACAAAGATAAACAGCCACAATTTACACACCAGAGCGTCACAACATATCTAGTTGAAGAATAAAAGGGCCCACAATCAAACATAATATTTAGAAGATAGCGAATAATGCCCAAGATCAAATCATCTTCAGAAGAAGAGCTGAATTCAACCGGACCCATGAGAGCATATGCAATCATTTTGACATTTTGAGTGAAAACACCTGGTGTTGAGGTTAGACACTCGGGAGCATCTAAGTCATTATCCATGATGTTTGGGAATAAAAGACTGTATGTCTTGTTGTTTATTTGGTGGCGTGGTGCTCAATCTGTGGTTGTCTGGGATCCCAGATTGCAGATGTGATAGCCAGTGTAATCTGTTCGGGGAGCAGCGAACAGGGGCCCTGTGGTCCGATGTGGCGATCATGGTTTGTGTGGTCTGCTGTGTCGTATGGTTGTTGGTGCCTGTGGTGTGGCTTGTGTGGTTTGTCATGATGTTTTGTGGAGGTAAGTGTGGTGTGTTGTGTTGTGTTGTGTTGTGTTGTGTTGTGTGTGTTGTGTGTGTTGTGTTGTGTGTGTTGTGTTGTGTTGTGTTGTGTTGTGTTTGTGTGTGTGTGTGTGTGTGTGTTATGTTGTGTTGTTGTGTCTTGTGTCTGTGTGTGTCTTAATTTTTGTCTGTTCACTTAATGTTATATTAGACTAGGGGGGGGTGGGGATAATGAGATACGAGTGCGGAAAAGTGTGTCGGTATTTAAAAAAAAGAAAATCAAAATACTGATTTTAAACAATACAGTCAATAAGTGTTCAAAAACAAAGCAAAGAAACGCAAAAAGAACAAAGCCTCAGAACAGCTATGAACTATGCTAAAAACGAACCTGAATCGTGTGTGTGTGTGTGTGTGTGTGTGTGTGTGTTGGTTGGTTGCTGTTGCGTTGCTTGCGTTGCGTTGCGCTGCGTTGCATGCATGCGTGCGTGTGTGCGTGCGTGTGTGTGTTTATTCTTTTATATTGAGGATAATCAAATAAGCACTTGTGGGCATTTTTTATCCAGTCCCCATGTGTATGCAGTTTTGTGAATCTTGTCATCTGTTCCAACCAGCACACAATTGCCTACTCTTACAAAAAGCGGAACAGGATTTAATGTGTGCGCAAGATGTTCTGTGTGTGTGTGTGTGTGTGTGTGTGTGTGTGTGTGTGTGTGTGTGTGTGTGTGTGTGTTGTGTGTGTTGTGTGTGTGTTTTTGTTGTGTGTGGTGTGTGTGTGTGTGTGTGTGTGTTTGTGTGTGTGTGTGTGTGTGTTGTGTGTGTGTTGTGTGCGTGGTGTTGTGTTGTGTGTGTGTGTGATACTGTTCACATACTTGTAATTAATGTCATGTTTGTTTGATTGTAAAGTTGTACTTTCTAAGAGCAAATAAATGTGAAAAGGTTTTAAACAAGGGTCTACTTTTGATAATATAATACACACACACACACACACACCCACACACACACACACACACACACACACACACACACACACACACACACACACACATATATATATATAATATATATATATATATATATATATATATATATATATAATATATATATATATAATATATACATACACACCACCATGCATACATGTTTCATATTTTACAAATTTCACTTGATAATTTGGGTTCCTTTCAGACTGGTCAGTAAGATTGAAATGTTCCGATTTCAGGTGTGCGCTCTCATCACCTGGATGCTGTTGATATATGCAGAATTTGTGGTGATGGTGTGGTGTGGTCCCCAGATTGCTTACCCTTACAACATCCTCAATGCTGTTGGCTACAATGTCTTCGCATTTTTGGCCCTGGCTTCACATATACGAGTCACACTCACAGATCCGGTAAGTTAGAATGTAGTCAAAGTCAAATGTCAAAGTCAAAATTTTATTTCCAGATTCAAATTTGTCCATTTTCTTTTGTAAGAAAGTACTAATACAAAATTCTTTCTTTTAAATTTTTACCATTGGGAACCTTGGAGCGTGTAGTCAAGGAACAAACCCCCCCCCCCCCCCCCCCTCAAACAACAATCCATTATCATAATTAATAATGTGAGATAGTGTATGGGTGTAATGGTAAACTTTGTGTCCTGTTCATCTTTTTTTCCCCCCACTTATTACTGCAAGGTGAATACTTTATGAATCATTTGAATGTTAGTGTCACAAGTGTAGAAAACAATTTTGTTTAAGTAGCATGACCGTTGTAACAGATTTGCGTGAAATTTAGTTGCTCCCTACAGGAGAGAGAGAGAGAGAGAGAGTGCATCGCAGATATAGAACACTACATGCTTTGTATTGTGTTGTAATCTGTATTTTATCATTTTGAATTGAATGGCGTTATTATTGCATTACAGAGTACTGCATTTGCATTGTACTGCATTACATTGTATTGTATTCTGATGTGTTTTGCATCATATTAAATTGAGTTCATTGAATCACATTGCACTGCATTGCACTGTATTGCATTGTGATTTGTACTGTGTCATATTGATTTGAAATTCATTGTATCACACTGTACTGCATTGCATCGTAATGTATTATATCATTGTGCATTGCTCTTCCCTCTACTTTCTGTAGAGTCATTGAACAGCTGCCCCGAAGATTTGTTCACCAATTCCTCCATTCATGTCGACTGTGTGTGTTTGTTGATTGGCTGAGACAGGGGGCGGTGCCAAAGGGAAATGCCACAGGGGAGAGTATCCAGAACCTGGGCCTGAAGGAAGGGGAGGTGATCTACAGGTGTCCCAAGTGTGTCTCCATCAAACCCCCTCGTGCCCACCACTGCAGGTCAGGAGAAGAGCTGTTGCTGTCTGCTTTGTAGATATATATATATATATATATATAATATATATATATATATATATATATATATATATATATATATATATATATATATTTTTTTTTTTTTTAATTTTTTTTTCTTTTTTTTTTTCCCCCTTTTATATCAAGGATAATGGAATAAGCACTCATGTGCTTTTTTTTTTTTTTTTTTTTACATCCAGTCCCTCTGTATATGTAGTTTTGTAAATTTTGTCATCTGTTCCCACCAGCACACAATAGCCTACTTTTACGAAAAAGCGGAACAGGATTTAACATGTGTGCAAGATGTTCTGCGTGCGTTTTCACACAGGGCCTCGGTTTATATATATTCTCATCTGAAGGCCTTTAGGGGAGAGTGGAGTCAGCACTGATGTCACCTCCAGGGGAAAAATCCCCTTGACTGGGAATTGAACCTGGGTCGTCAGATTGTGTGCGCAATGTTTTGACTACTAGGCTTTCCTGTCCCCTTTTGCAGCTTTTAAATAACCTTTCTTCCTACCCTCCCACCCTCCCACCCGCAGTGGGAATGCCAGGGGCTCTTTCAGTATAAATAGCATCCCCACTTTCTGGAAAATCTGCTGTGCAAGAAATTTCCTCTTTTCTTACTTTTCTGTCATTTTCTGTGTGTCTGTGTTTTTCTTTATCTTTCTATGTCTTTCCCCCCCCCCCCCTCTCTCTCCCTCCCTCCATCATGATTTGGTGACCCCAGTTTGCTCTGGTCTCATTGTGACCACAGTTTTGGTATCCTCATATACTTGTATGCCTGTTGTGTGGTTGTGTCAAAGCCTTTTTGGGGGTTGGAGGTTCATGGGATAGGGTTGTTGGAGGGATGTTGTGGTGGTCGCCACCCTGGGTCGATGTTAGTCAGGCTATGGCTGCCACTAAACTGTCATTGTCATCAGTAGAGAGGTTAGTATGAGGTAATCTGCATATAAGTTAGCTCTGAGCAGGCATTATCAAACGCCACCAAAGTGACTCAGCAGCAGCCGTGCAGGGCCCCTGTGGCTGGTAGCCCTGTGGTGACCTGACATTGATAGGCTCTCAGTGGATTTCTAATCCTGAGGATGAGATGTAGCAAATCTGGGTATGGCTGGGGTGGAGAAAATGAAAGGAACACTGTGGGAGCACTGGGATAGGAACATAGGAAAATGAAGTAGCAACAGAAATATGTACCCCCCCCCCTTCAAAAAACCCCAACAACCCCCCCCCAAAAAAAACCCCACACCAAAAACACACACAAAAAAAAACAACAAAAAAAACCCCCAAACCAGAAAACCATACATGAAAGAAAAATGAACGATACCCCCCTCCCCCCCCCCCCCCCAAAAAAAAAAAAAATCTCATCACTGTATATCAAAACCATCTCTGTTAACCTGAAGACTTATCTTTCAGTGTATGTGAAAGACGTAGTTTTACAATGACTACTCAAGTAAGAATGCTATGTGAAGACTTAGAATTCAGGATGTGTGGATGCCTATGTTTCAGTATATGCCAAA
>CM060325.1:14203460-14220960 GCA_030674155.1 Stramonita haemastoma | reverse complement strand
CAGCCGATTTCTCTGAGTGAAGCGGGGGCTGCCTCATCTCAGGGGAATCTATCATCACCACTGCAGTGCCGTCCTTTATTCTGTCTTTTTTTTTTCTCCTATCAATAGGAGCGTTTGTTTCCTTATGAGTGTAAGTGGCTTTTATCTGAAGAATTTTGCCACAGACCCCCCCCCCCCCCTCCCCCCCCCCACACACACACAATATACAAAAACACATATTGTAATTTGTTTTAGTTTCTCTTCTAGCTCCCCTTGGAAAAGGCACTTTACGGCTATTTTCTCACCCCACCCAGGTGTAAAAGGGGTACCAACCTTGTGTTGGGGGTTAACCCTGCGATAGACTGGCGTCCTATCCAGGGGGGAGTCTATGACTCTCAGTTGCTTAACGCCACAGAAACCGGGATAAGCACCGGCCTGATGAGCCTTAGGCTCGGGACAGACTAGCTCCCCCCCCCCCCCCCCCCCCCCCAAACCTGCTCATCTTTAGACTGAGTGGTTGGTGGTTGATGCCAGGTTTGAATTTGACTGTGGGGTTAGTGTTCACAACGTCTTATCTGTCATCATCCATAACAGGACTACAATCCTGTGTGACAGAATTGGTGCACACTGGCGGATTTTGTGAGACTCAGTTTTCTTGGATGGAAAGTTCCCGGGTTTTTCTCATGTACACTTTTTACCTTCCCCGTGACTCGTAGAATGCATACAGCCTGTATAGAAAGGCCACGTTTCCCCCCCCCCCCCTGCTGTGATTGTACTTCGTATTTCATTGGTGTTGCAGAAATGGGTGGGATAATCTGTATCCACTCTGTTACATTATTTATAATTTTTTTGTTAGTTAATCTGTATCTACTCTTAGCATTTTCTGTTTTTAGAGGGGGGCGGTAGGGGGGTGGGGGTGTAGTGTTCAGCTTAGAAATAGGTTATTCATTCTGTTGATTGGTATTTGTTTTAACATTTATCCACCGGAAAAGTCATATCAGACTGGTTTGTGCTGGTTTTTTGTTTTTGTTTTTTTTTTTTTTTGATGAGGCGACAGTCAAGAGTGTAGTCCTTGAGAAAAGCACTGACCACTGTGTTGTGGTACAAGGCTTTGAAGCGACTTAAAAAAAAAAAAAAAATTCCTTGTTTGATTGCATGCTTGTTTTTTTTTTAAAAGCTGTTTTCAGCATGAAAATTGCCACTTATATGGAATCTGAGTGAAAGAACAAGGTCTTGTGAACGAATGCTTTAAGCGAGTCAGTTACCAGCTTGCTATGGGTTTGTTCTGAGCCATGAGTGGAAATTATTTCTTTTAGTGTGCAATAAATTTTGAGTTTGCTTCTTTTGTGCAATAAGCTCGGATTGGTGCAATAAATTTGAGTACATGTTGATGGTTTGCAATGGAGTTATGTACATTATTATAAGTTTTTTAAAAACCTTTTTTTAGTTTTAATTTTGGTCTGGGGTTTTTGTTGTTGCTGTGGCTTTGTTGCAATAGATAGAATCGGGTTCAGTTAACAAAAACAAAGCGCTTTTGTAATGTGTGATGAAGTATCACATTGAGTTTTGATATTGTTCATCTGAAGCCAAAAAAAACACCCCTCCCAAATTATTGAAGTATTTCAGGTTCTACATCACAGAATCTTCTTTCAAGAGGACTATTTCTTATAAACATTCACTGTTTTTTGGGTGGGGTGGGGGGGAGATGGGGGGGGGGGGGGTGGGAGGGGAGGAGAGGGGAGAGAGAGAAGGGGAGAGAGATGAAGGGGAGAGAGATGATGGGGAGAGAGATGATGGGAGAGAGATGAAGGGAGGGATGATGGGGAGAGAGATGATGGGGAGAGAGATGATGGGGAGAGAGATGAAGGGGAGAGAGATGATGGGGAGAGAGATGATGGGGAGAGAGATGAGGGGAGAGAGATGATGGGGAGAGAGATGAGGGGAGAGAGATGATGGGGAGAGAGAGATAAATGGGGAGAGAAGGGATGAATGAGGGAGAGAGATGAAGGGGAGAGAGATGAAGGGGAGAGAGATGAAGGGGAAAGATGATGAGAATGGGGAGAGAGATGAAGGGGAGAGAGATGAAGGGGAAGAGATGAAGGGGAGAGAGATGAAGGGGAGAGAGATGAAGGGGAGAGAGATGATGGGGAAAGAGATGATGGGGAGAGAGATGAAGGGTGAGGATGCTCAGGGAAGAGGGAATAAGAGGAAAGGGGTGATCATCACAAGTTGTAGTTTACATATTCCTTTTTTGGGATATAAATTCTATGTAAAAAAAAAAAAATTCTTATTAGAATACTGGATTGTTTTACAGAATTTTTTTTTCATGAAAATGTCTTATTATACATTATTTTGGGAACATTTGATGTGATTTTATGCGCTTCTTCTGGAGGAATTTTTAAAATATTTTTTAATCAGATGTTAAAATAGTAATTCCGAAGATTTTTGTTTTTCACCAGATCTTCATATAACTGATCCTTGAGGAAGTCTATCAGAGGACTACAGTCAGTTTTGATGTTAGCTGTAGAAGATTGAAGAAATTAAAAAAAAAAAAAGAATTTAGAAAAAAATTAGGGAATGGTACACATCAGCAGGGCTTGATCATTTTTGCCTGAGTGTTGGAAATGACTGCATGTACATTTTTGCAATTGTGTTATTGAAAATGTTGGAGTCATCTGTAAGCAGCTTAATCACGTATCAGATTAAAAAAAAAAAAAAAGATAAAATGGAATAGGTATTTAGACCTTAGTGGGCATACCAACAGCTGTTTTATCAGAGACATTCTTCTCATCTCTTTTGGGAAATATTTTTTGGGTCAGAGATGTTGCTTTTCGTGGTGTCTTTTCATTTGTGTCTTTATGTGACATTTCTGTACATTTTTTAGTCCAAATGGTTAATTAGAAAAAAAATCTTTAAAAAATAATGTCACAGATGTGATAATTGGGAGCATTTTACTGGTGCATCTATTTAAAAAAGTATCTTGCTTATGGTTCTTTTGTCTGTCAGCATGTTATGTCCTTTTTGGTTGATGTGTGTTCATCAGCATTCCATGTTAGGATTTTTGTTTTTGCTTTTGGTGGATGTGCTTACCTTGTCATGTACACTTCTCAGTACTGTTTTTTTTATGCTGCTAGAGTAAAATATGTCCTGCAGAGACTTTCGGTCATTCCAAAGAGTCTGCTGAAAAGTATTATGGTTTTTTGGTATTTAACTTACCAGATAACCCCCTTTAAAAAAAAAAAAACCCAACTTTTTATTTACTATTCATCCGGCTGTTTATATTTTGTTTTTGTTTTTTCCTCATGCTCAGGCATATAGATAGTAAGCGGAACACTCTGGACAGTATTAAGAGTTTAATTGATGACTGAAGTTTATCAGTTGCTATGCTTCATTTCTTTTTCGTTTGAACTCTCCATGTTTTGAGGCCTGGTACGGTTTTAAGTGACCAATGGGGCTTGGAAAGAGGACAGTGATGTTGTTGTTTACATTATATCTGTACATTAACACAGAACCAAAACTGGAACCTCCCAATAATAAGCAAACAACAAAACGCACTATCAATAACCACCTGCCAATAATACGCAAACAACAAAACGCACTATCAATAACCACCTCCCCATAATAAGCAAACAACAAAACGCACTATCAATAACCACCTCCCATAATAAGCAAACAACAAAACGCACTATCAATAACCACCTCCCCATAATAAGCAAACAACAAAACGCACTATCAATAACCACCTCCCCATAATAAGCAAACAACAAAACGCACTATCAATAACCACCTCCCAATAATAAGCAAACAACAAAACGAAATATCAATAACCAAAAAAACCCTTCCCCGTCCTTTCCCCCCCCCAACGCCCGCCCCCCGCCCCCCCCGCCCCCCCAAACCAACCAAACAAAACCCCCCAGCCCCCCAAACCACCAGAAAATAAACCCATATCCCATGTCCTCCTGCTAAACCCAAAAATAGATTCGCAGTTTTTTTTTTTTTTTTTTTTTTTTTTTTAAAACAGGATTTTTATTTGAAGCCATCACACAATTATTATGGTTGTGAAAGAGTTTTTAAAGAATATTGCTTTGTTATGACTGTTGAACTTGTGACCTCTGATGATGCCTTGCTAAAGTATAATCATGTTATGTCTGTTACTTGCAGTGCCCTTGTTGAAGAGTTTTTAAGCACAGGTGCCTGTGACGTGTATGAAGAATACTGTTTGCCAAAAAACCATGTTGGCTTCTTAGCCAGAATTGTTGCCTTTTCTGTTAAATATGCAGCCTATACTCAATTCACTGATTTCTTTTTTCCCCATTTCTCGGCTAGAGCTCTGAGGTTCACCAAAGGTGAGATTTTGTGTATATGACCATTTTTTACCCTCCATGAAGGTAGCTGCATTCCAACTTCAGGGATGTATGCTGGGTTTGTTTGTGTTTCTGTAAGGACTAAACCACTGAGTATTGATATGAATTACGGAATCTTTAACATGCATATTTAATTTATTTATTTATTTTTATTTATTTATTCTTTTATATTGAGGATAACAGAATAAGCAATCATGTGCTTTTTTTCATCCGTCCCCTTGTGTATGCAGTTTTGTAAATCTTGTCATCTGTTCCCACCGGCACACGATGGCCTACTCTTACGAAAAGCGGAACAGATTTAATGTGTGCGCAAGATGCTCTGCGTGCGTTCGCACATGGGCCTCGGTTTAAAGTCTCATCCGAAGGACTTTTATCTTCTGCATGTGTAATATACACAAAGGGAAGAAGGCACTGGCAGGTCTGCACTTGAAGTAGACCTGGGAGATTGTAAAAATCCCCACCCTTAATTAATTCACCAGATGCTGCCGAGATTCAAACCTACAATTGCTGGACCCTTGGTATTGAAGTCGAACGGTTTTAACCACTGGGCTATAGCATAGGACATTCTCTGATTTAATTTGTATTTTGAATTGAAAGAAAAAAATAATCCATTTGTTATGATTACAGTTACATGGAGTAAAGTTAAGCAATTGGCGTCAGCTCAGTATAACATGTTGAAGCCAAGCATTCCACAAAAATCTGAATGTTTATAAATTGACACAAGTTGAGGTTGAATCCAAGAAAAACTACTTCGTCATTCTTATAAATCATGTTTCTGTCTAGAGTTGTTTCCCATCAACCCTGAACCCATATAGATTGTGCCAGAGTAAAGGTGTTTTGCCTCAAACCAAGAAATCATGCTCTGTCCAGTGCTATGACAATTTTTCTCCTTCTGTGTAGTATGTTGACAAGCATATGTCTTCATATTGGTTTACACAACCTTTGTAATATCTCTTTAGTATAAAATCATCTTTTTTTTCATAGTGGATTAGGTTATTTACATCAAAGTCTTTTGAAGGTAACGAGAGATTCATTTTTTTTTTTCATTTTTATATATTTTGTGATGTGATATGAACATTCTCAAAATTTAATCAGCACCACTTGTGGAAACACTCTTTGTGAATTTCAAATCTTTTAATGAACAAGAAACTTTATAATCATATATATTATGTGGTTTTATCATTTTGTTTAGGTTCAATTTTTAGAACAGGGCCAAATTCGTTCAGCACAGCAAAATGGTCAAGTTGATTTGACCCAAATCTAGTGAGTTAATGAACTTATATTCAGGCTTTAAGTTACACATGTTACCAAATTGTCAGTTTGACAATCTTACGAGTATCAAGTTAAAGGCATAATAAGATTATCACTTAGAGTGTTCAGTTATGGAGTTACAAATGATATCAGACTATCAGAACAATACTCACTCAGCTAGTCACACGTGTTGTTTAAATATCAAAGTGACAAGGAGAGGTTTACGGTGTTACTGAAGTAATATAAGGGGTTATCAAAATATTATAAAATGTAAGTATAGTAAAGTGTTAATCATATTGATTGCGTTATAAATGAAAATAATTTATAAGTTACAGATGTCATCAAATTATCAATTAAACGATTGAAATATGAAACGAGTGAGATAATTACAAGTGAGATTGTTATGAAATTGATCCAGTGAAAGTCTCATGTTAAAAGATGTCACTAAAGTTTGAGTTTTCATGAGACTTGTCATTGCTAAGCTCTGAATCAAACTGGGTTTAGTATTGCTAAGTTAAAAATCAGAGTGAGATTTACTATAACTAAGTTAAAAAATCAAAATGAGATATACTGTTGCTAAGTTGAAAATCAAAATATGAGTCATTGCTCAGTTAAAAATCAAGACAGGATTCACTGTAACTTAGCTTAACATTAAAATGAGAGTCACTGTTGCTAAGTTATAAGTCAACATAAGATAATTGTTGGCAAGTTAACCATCTTAAATGTATTCAAGCATAATCAAATCACAATTTTTTTTTTCAAGTGATATTGTTAACAAATTATTACATTTTATGAAGCTTTGCCCAAAAAGTGGCAAAAATGTTGATGAATCACAAGTCAGATAGATGATACAGCAATCAGTCAGAAAGTTCGATATTGTGGGGTCATGATAACCTACCACTCAGTAAACAGGAGTTTATTGTATGTCTGCAGTAACTTGATGTATGTCAGTTAATCTTATGTCGTGATCTGAGGTGTTAATCAAATGTGTTATATATACCAAAGTTTTGAGGTTACATCGATGTGATGGTATTTTGCATGACATATGTTATATGTCAACTTGATGGGAATGAGTGTATGTGTTGATGTTGTGTTTCATACGTACCGTATGCCAATATCTTGGGAATGATCTATGTGTTGTTAAGCTTTTTTCATATCACATTTATGATAATCATGTCCGCGCGATGGGGATAGATTTATGTGTTTTTAGTATGCTTTTGTCAGTCTTGTTGCCATGACGTTTCGTCAAGTGCACGATATTATGGCTTTCACTTATTGGATTTTTGATGGTTGTGAAGACATTTTGGGCAAATCCTTTTGGACTTGTTATCATCAAGACCTTTTGCGCTTGTTAAATGCCATTTACCACTCGAGCCTTAGTGGTGATAATTCTTGTGTGAAACCATTTATTGTAACATCTCAGTGGTGTTATCTCATCAGTTCTCCAACTCTGTGGCCTATCATTTTGTCGTTTTACTGGTCTTGATGTTGCCACATTTGGAACGGTATTAGCTGGCGCAATGTTTGTTTGGAGTATGAATCTGAATATTGGAATGGTGTGCCATAATGGAATGTAGTCTGCAATTTATTTCAACTCCCTCCATTTTGAGACTCCTTTTGAGTATCAATGATCGGCATACTTGAGCAAAACATATCTCTTTTTTAAAAAATTATTATTGGTTTATGTGTGTTTGGATAAACTACACTGGGCTTTGGGCAGCACTATTGCAGGACATTAGTTACACTTAACGTTGTTGTTTCTTGTGGCAGCAAGTGCTTGTGTCGTACATGATGTTGTTACAGGATATGTTGTCTTTCTGAAGTGATGTCATTCCTCAGTCTATGTGCGTGTACTGTGATGAAACATATAAAGACAATGTGAATGTTTTTCATGATAACTAATAAATGATGCCTCAATGGAAAGTATGTATTGCTATACAGAATCATGTGACATGTCATTTTTTAATTATAAATACTCAGCTTTTATGGGGTTTGTTTACCATGTCGTTTCTTTTCCAGCTCAACAGAATGGTCCAATCATAAATGGAAGCCTTGATATTTTTTGGTGCTTTTGCAACAGTGTTTAAGACAGACATTTATATTTTGTATTGTTGTCAGATGTTGTGACTGATCAGGAGACCATTTCATCAACACTTTTATCTATGTGGGATCCCAGTGCTTGAGCCTAGTGTCTGGTGCAGCATGGTCTGGCTGATCGGTCCGTGTAATGTGCCCCAACTCTTATGGACATGATGAATATAAGCTAATTATTGTAGGCGTCTGGGCAAAACTGTATTCGTTGATTGTCATTTTGCCTGGACCAGGCCAGGAGCGTATCTGTTACGATTTGCTGGTCAGGAGCTGTATCTGTTACTGATTTAAGTAAACCATCGAGACCGTTTGCACACTTTGGCCTCAGTACAGTCCCCCAGTTCACCCAGCTGTAATTGTGTACCTGCCCTCTTTAGGGTTGGGGAAGGTAAAGCAGCGAGGGAGAGGAGATGGGCGCCGCCCTCAATATGCTGGCCCCTAGAGATGCTGAGGTCTCTGATGCCTCGCTCCCTTACAACCACATAGGTTATGGGACACCTTAACCTTTACCTATCTAGGTCTATATATCAACGTGTTGCAATGCTGTGAAATGTATGTTGAGATATGTTTTCATCTATGACACATGCTTAGTATAGCACATGCACTCTCACTGAAGGAAAATATGCTATGAAGCAGGAGTATGGCTGCCTACAAGGCGGGGTACCTGGAAACAGCCCTACATGCACACTCGCTTCCAGGGTGTATGTATGGTCTCACAGTAGTGATTCTCAGGTGTGGTGAGTGAGACAGAGTGCATTATCTGGGTGGTGGTTGTTGTTGCTGTTGTTGTTGTTGTGCCTTCCCCAGCTTAACACTCTGGGGGTCACCCAGAATGTGCCCTCTGACTCACTCAACCCACCGTGAATCACTGTGAGATTGAAATTGCACCTGAATGAGAAGTTTGTGTATATGACCGTTTTCAAGTACCTCACCATATAGGCAGCCATACTCCCGATTTCAGCAGACTTTTTCTTCTTTAAAGGAGAGTGTAGGTTGCTATGTTAAGAGCTTGTCATGGTTGAAGGCAATATCAACACAATATTTTACAATATAACAACATTTTAGGTGGGCTTGGCAATGTGCTGACATCAATAACTCATACAGCTTTTGGCCTGGGCCAGATTGTCTGGGTGATCCCAGGGTGTTAAGCTGGGGAACAACCATAAGACATTGCCCATCATCACTACAGCAATCTAAATGGGCAGTTTTTCTGAACGTCAGTGACATTCTGTTTATGCAACTTGTTCAAGCCTCCACAGTTATATAAAAAAGGAATGTGGCAAAAAAACGTTTGTATGAAATACATAAACAAGAACTTTGCGCCCAAAGAGAAAGAAGAATTCGACCTGAAGCCAGAATTGCTTATGAAATGTGTGTCGCCTTGTATGTAGGTAACACTGAGTGATAAGCAACAGATGAGAAATTTCCTGTCATACCTATGCAAGTGAATTAAAACCACAAGGAAGCAAGTGGAAACTTTGTCTCAAATGTGCATGCAGGTGAAAGGAAACTAATGGACATTTTTTCTTAACAAAAAGTGCCTGGACAAATGGAAATCTATAACTTTACAAAATATTCATTAATAAAAGTCACGCATGTCATTTAAAAGATATAGAAAAACAAGTATGACATCTTATAAAGGTAAAGACCTATGGATTTATAAGAAGGTAGACTAGATAAGAAATTCTTTATAATCTTGCATCTTGCAGGTGAAGATTGCAAAAAAGAAGTATGAGGACACAGTTGGAAAAAATGCCCAAACCTTTTTGAGGTGATGGTAGTTTTATACATGTTCCTTTTTTCTTTTCTGTATTTTGCTATATTCTACATGTAAAAGGTTGTATTATGCATTTGATTGTATCATAAATTGTATTGTGTATTGTATACCACTTGAATTAACAGCAGGTTTTTCTCTGTGAAAAAAAATCTAGCTACTTGTCTCGGTAAGAGTGCGTCCGCGCAGGTGCAGTGTCATCCATTGAAAAGAAAAGTTTCCTATTAGCATATGTGTTTTGTTTCCTTATGAGAGTGGCTTTTTTCCTACAGAATTTTGCCAGGAACAACTCTTTTGTTCCTGTTGCATTCTTTTACATTCTGTAAAAGTATATTACACACAGGACCTGAGCTTATCGTCTCATCTGAAAGACTAGCACTCAGACCATCACTCAAGGTTTAGCGGGTGAAAGGCTAGGGAAGTTTGGGTTCAAGCGGGTATGTGACTTGCCACTTTCTAAACGGGTACATTACCTCTTAAGACATTGATATATCTACTTTATGTAGGTAGACATGCAGGTTTGCATAAATAAATTGTCACTTTCCATTACTCTGAATGGGTTTGATGTCATCAGTTTGGTGTTTAAAAAAAAAAGGTAAAGGTGTCCCATAACCTATGTGGTCATAGGGGAGCAAGGCATCAGAGACCTCAGCTTCTCTAGGGGCCAGCATATTGAGGGCGGCGCCCATCTTCTCCCCCTCTCCCATTCAGTTGGTAACCATGCTCGATGCT
Organism: Stramonita haemastoma; assembly: GCA_030674155.1. Taxonomy (NCBI): domain Eukaryota; kingdom Metazoa; phylum Mollusca; class Gastropoda; order Neogastropoda; family Muricidae; genus Stramonita; species Stramonita haemastoma. The sequence continues at coordinate 14,210,769 of CM060325.1, read as the reverse complement.
GCTTAACCTTAGCGTGGGGAAAGCGAGTGCTCCGACCATTGAGCTATCCCATCCCCTTGGTGTTAAGTCTTTGGAATTTTCTGTGGATGCTTTCAGATCAGGAATTTTTTCTTCCATTAAGTATAGATTAGCCGCGTAAGTGATGTCTTTCGTTTTTAGGCATGCTTTAAAAGTGAGTCTTCGATTACCAAGGACCTTTAAAGTCTGCAAATAACAGGGATATTAATATTGGATAGATGCCTAAACCTTCGAGAATTATTGGAGTTCTGGTTGTTTGTGCTGAAGCTGTTACACATGAAGACGAGACGAACACAAATATACGACTCATTGAATTTGGAAAATGTGGAATATTGAAGATAAATGTATTCGAAACATTCTTCTATTGTTTTCTGTTTTTATTGAATGTGAGAAATGTAGTGTCTTAAGATTTTTTTTTGTAATTTGTGTTTCAGCCATTATTGTCCTCACTTCAACATATTATCAGCTTTCTGTGTGTGATTCCATAGCTTTACACCAATAATTATGCAAATTTTTCACTTTTTTTTAATCTTTTACAAAGTCTGTGCAATTTTCTGTGATTGTCTGTGATCTTTTGCTTTCTTGTCAGCGTCAGTCTGGGCAATAAACTGCACTTGCAAATTGGATTTGGATTTGGATTTGGAGAGAGAGAGAGAGAGAGAGAGAGAGAGAGAGAGAGAGAGAGAGAGAGAGAGAGAGAGAGAGAGAGAAGAGAGAGAGAGAGAGACAAGGCAAGGCAAGGCAAGGCAAAATATTTTATTCGAGGATAATAGATAAGCACTTGTGTGCTTTTTTACATCCAGTCCCCGCCCTTTTCAGGGATACATCAAGTTGAAAAAATACTAAACAATAAAGCTTTATGCAAACCAGACAACATACAAGAATAAGGACACTATATATGATAAGGTAATAAAAATGCACTCGATCAGAAGACAAAAATCAGAAGTCACAATAAAAGATTTTGATAATGAAAGAATAGAAAAGTGTTAATAGGTAAAGAGCAAACAAGAGAAGAGAATAAACAACTGAAAACATCAATCCACCACCATCTGTCAAAAATTATACATGTGACATAAATCATACATTTGGATAAAAGGGGGAAAAAATTTTTTTAAACTAATATCCTTATTGGAGGGGGGGGGGGATACTGCCAATAAAAATATAAATAAAATCAACAATTATAATGATCCAAATACCAAAAGTAAGGAACCATACCAAGTATCAAACAACAGGCAAGAATTAACACAGAGATACAATATTAAGGTAATGTTATAAAGTCACTGATTCAGAAACGAAAATGAGAAGTAAGAATCAATGATGATTTTGAGTTGAATAAAGAAAGCAAGAAAAACAAAGAAAAAACAAAAACAAAACAAAACAAAGAAAAGGCGCAATAATTAAGAGTAAACATGAAAGTATGATGAGGTTAAATGACTGAAAGCATCAATCTACCACCATCTAACATCAAATAAGTCCCATAAAACAAGATTTTGATAAAGGGGAGAAAGAACAACAACAACAGGTAAGGAATACGACAGAGATACAATATTAAGGTAATGTTGTAAAAAGGCACTCATTCAGAAGCAAAATATGGAGTAAGAATCAATGATTATTTTGATTTGGATGATAAAACAAAAACAAACAAACAAAAAAAAAACAAATAAACAATCAAGAACAAAACACACACACACACACACACACACACACACACACACACACACACACACACACACACACACACACACACACCAAAAAAAGGCGCAATGATTAAAGAGCAAACATGAGAACATGATGAGGTTGAATGACTGAAAACATCAATCCACCACCATCTGTCATCAAAATAGTCCCATACAGCATAAGTTTGATAAAAGGGGGGAAAGAACAACAACAACAAACCCAACTCACACACACACACACTCACACACACATACACACACACACACACACACACACACACACACACACACACACACACACACACACACACACACACACACAAAAGGGCGCAATAATTAAAGAGCAAACAGAGAATATGATGAGGCTAATGACTGAAAACATCAATCCACCACCATCTAGCATCAAAATAGTCTCATAAAACATAAGTTTTGATTAAAGGGGAGAAGACAACAACAACAAAAAACCCAACTCACACACACACACACACACACACACACACACACACACACACACACACACACACACACACACACACACACACACACACACACACACACACACACACACACACTCTCACACACACACACACACACACACACACTCTCTCTCTCTCTCTCTCTCTCTCTCTCTCACACACACACACACACACACACACACACACACACACACACACACACACACACACACACACACACACACACACACACACACACACATACACACACACGCACGCACACAGAGGGAGGGAGGAGGAGAAGGGGGAGAAGGAGAAGGGGATATAATTGGTTTATTATTTTTGGTGCATCAAGTGGATTAGAAGGTGAATTTTGAAGGTTGTCAATGATTGATGCTCTTTAATTGAATCGGGAAGGGAGTTCCACAGCACAGGGCCTGAGTATAGTAAACTAGATTTAAACAAGTCTATTCTTGGGATTGGGACACTTGGCTTTTCAGTATTTCTGGAATGATTCATTGGGAACTTATCTCTTAAGGATGTGGGGACAGCTCCTGCCATTATCTTAAACATAAAAATGTCTTTGTTATATTTTAGTCTTTGTTGTAGGGGGAGAATATTTAACTGGGTATAATCCACTTCAAATAAAGTTGTTTTCTTCAGGAGGATAAGTTTGAGAGCACGTTTATACAGACTTAGTAACGGTTTCATAGTGTTTGCACTGGCAGAATCCCATAGGGTTGAGGCATAGTCTATTGAGGATTGTATGTAAGCTTGGAAGAATAATTTCCTTGAATTGTGGTCAAGGAAATGTTTAATTTTAGTCAACTGGTAAAACTCTTTGGGACAAATATTTGCATAGATGAGATATGTGGTAGAACCAGCTGAGATTTTCATCGATTGTTACTCCTAGAACTTTGTGATGAGAGGTTTGTTCAATTGCTTCCTTTCTTATATGGATTGGAAACTGTTTATGAGGTAAATTTTGTCGCTTTTGTCTGGTGGTGATAAGCATGCATTTTGTTTTTTGGGGGTGAATAGACATATGGTTCAGTTCTGTCCATTTGACAAGATCATTGCAGCTTTGTTGTAATATGGTTGCAAGAGAGTCAATGTCGTTATGGCTTGTATGTATGGTTGTATCATCAGCAAATAGTTCACATTTAGATTTGATAAGTAGAGGAAGGTCATTTATGTATAAGGAAAAGAGAATAGGTCCTAGTATAGATCCCTGTGGTACTCCATAATGAATGGGTTTTAGATTGGATGTGGATGTAGTTGTTGAGACACACTGTTGTCTGTTTTTAAGATAAGAAGCAAGTAGTTCTAGACTATCTGATGATAGATTGTACAGTTCTAGCTTTCTGATGAGGAGTGTGTGGTCAATTGTATCAAATGCTTTTTTGAAATCTACAAATAATACTCCACAAAATTTGTTTTCATTAATGTTTGATAGCCAATTGTCTATGAGACTAGTCAGTGCAGTATGACATGAGTGATTTTGTCTGAATCCTGATTGATTAGGGTGAAGAAGGTCGTTAGTGTCTATATGACGGACTAAGTGTTTATTTATATGTTTTTCCAGGGGTTTTGAAAGGAGGGATATAATAGAGATTGGCCTATAATTTGAGGGATCTGAAGTGTCACCAGATTTGTGGATGGGGATTACTTTAGCAGTTTTGAAGGCATTGGGGAAATAGTTCTTTTCAAGACATTGGTTATATACATATGTTAGGGTGTCTGTGATAACTGGAGCTGACAGTTTCAGAATTCTGCTGTCTATTCCATCAAGACCTCGTGTCCTTGATTGTTTGAGGTGAATTAAATAATTATAGACCTCAAAAACTGAAATGAATGGTATGTGAAGTTTTGACGGAATATGCTTGTCTTGGCAGTATTGTCTTAATGTGTTGAGGTTATTGGATTTTGAATCATCATTGTTAACAACGTTAGTAGAGACGTTTATGAAATGATTGTTGAGTTGTTCAGCAGTAACATCTTTGATTACATTTGATTTGGAAGATGATTGTTTATTTGTTATTTGATTTATGGCCCTCCAAATAATTTTTGAGTTTTGTTTGGAAGACAGTAAATCTTGGAAATATTTCTTTTTTTCTTGACGTTTCTGTGAGTTTATGGCGTTTCGTAATCTATTTGACTCTTCATGATATTTATGTTTTTTTAATAAATCTCTAAGATAACATGCTTCTTCTAGTTCTTTTGTAATCCAAGGCGGTTTGGGGACATGTTTGACCCTTATGGTTTTAAGTGGAGCATGAGAGAGAGAGAGAGAGAGAGAGAGAGAGAGAGAGAGAGAGAGAGAGAGAGAGAGAGAGAGAGAGAGAGAGAGAGAGAGAGAGAGAGAGGAACCATTGATCATCCTTTCTGATAAAGAGAGAGAGAGAGAGAGAGAGAGAGAGAGAGAGAGAGAGAGAGAGAGAGAGAGAGAGAGAGAAGAGAGAGAGAGAGAGAGAGAGAGAGAGAGAGAGAGAGAGAGAGAGAGAGAGAGAAGAGAGAGAGAGAGAGACAGAGAGAGAGAGAGAGAGAGAGAGAGAAGAGAGAGAAGAGAGAGAGAGGAACCATTGATCATCCTTTCTGATAAAGAGAGAGAGAGAGAGAGAGAGAGAGAGAGAGAGAGAGAGAGAGAGAGAGAGAGAGAGAGAGAGAGAGAGAGAGAGAGAGATTTGATTTGATTTGATTTGATTTGATTTGATTAGGTTTTTTCTTTTATATCAAGGATAATGGGATAAGCACTCTTGTGCTTTTTTTCATCCAGTCTCCGTGTGAATGCAGTTGTGTAAATATTGTCATCTGTTCCCACCGGCACACAATTGCCTACTCTTACGAAAAGTGGAACAGGATTTAACGTGTGCGCATGATCTTCTGCGTGCGTTCGCACACGGGGCCTCGGTTTACAGTCTCATCCGAAAGACTTTTGGGGAGAGTGGAGTCAGCACTGATATTAACTCCAGGGGAAAAATCTAATCGACCGGGAATCGAACCTGGGTCGTCAAATTGCGAGCGCATTGTTCTGACCACTAGGCTATCCCGTCCCACCAGAGAGAACTTTATTCATTCACGTGCGAAAGGGACCATTGATCATCCTTTCTGATAATTATGACGATATTTTGCTTGCATTGAATCAAGCTAAGTTTGTAAAATCTCCCAGTCATTATTATGCTGATGGAACAACTAATTATGAATGGACGTATACATTCGAGACACACACACACATCCACGCCCCCTCCCCCCTCCCTCTATTTCTCTCTGCCCCCTCCCTCCTCTCTCTCTTACAGAAACACTCGCGCGCACACGCATAAACACACACATTTGCATACATGAAGTATGCAAACATACTAACATGAATGTGTGCACGTATGCACATGCGCACGAACACAAACATGAACGCACACACGTATAAACACATAGACACAGACACAGACACAAATAGACACAGACACAGACAGACAGACAGACACACAGACAGACACACAGACAGACAGACAGAAACACACACACACACACACACACACACACACACACACACACACACACACACACACACACACACACACACACACACATTGTCAATCATGAATCAATGTTGAAAATCAAACTAGCAACCTTAGCTTAGTCCGTAGTGAAGTGGATTACCAACTAAACTGGGATTTAATTTTACTGGAAGATTGATAAAATTTGATGGTGTTTTTTGTTATTTTTTTGTTGTTTTAAAAATCGCACATACCTATGCTGTCGCTTTCAAATACTATATATTTCTACACCGTGATATAACCCTCCCACTAAACCATACGGGGACAAGATAGCCTAGTGGTTAGAGTGATGCACTTTTGATCTGCTGACCCGGGTTCGAATCTCGTTTAAGACGATTTTTCATCTGGAGTTAACATCAGTGCCGACTCCACTCCCCCCAAAAGTCCTTCGTATGAGACTAAAAACACAGGTCCAGTGTGTGGACGCACGTAGAACATCTTGCGCACACGTTAAAGCCCGTTCCGCTTTTTTGGAAGAGAAGGCCATTGTGTGCTGGTGGGAACGGATGATAAAGTTTACAAGAGTTCATACACACGGGGACTGGATGTAAAAAAAAAAATCACACGAGTGCTTATTCCATTAACCTCGAAATAAAAGAATTTTAAAGAATCCTTGCTTGGCACAACACTTCAAATCGAATTTCTCAGTGAAGTAAAGTTCAGAGGACTCAGGATTTTGGGGGCAGTCTTAAAAAAACTTTGGGCCGTGGGGAGACAGAAAATAATAGAGGGATTTCAGTTTGAGAAATGGTATATTTCACAGTGCTCGCTTAGGACCCATTGGGTGGCGGTGAAATGTCAATTCATCTGGGGGAAAAAACTATAATTTCATAGGGTTTAATGGAAGATACAGCAGAAAAAAAACATTGTGAATTTCCGAAAGTGTCTCGAGACTTTTGCCGCGACTAAACCTGTGTGTGTGTGTGTGTGTGTGTGTGTGTGTGTGTGTGTGTGTGTGTGTGTGTGTGTGTGTGTGTGTGTGTGTGTGTCTGTGTCTGTGTCTGTGTCTGTGTGTCTGTGTGTCTGTGTGTCTGTGCGTGCGTGCGTACACGCGCGTGTGCATTGTGCACATACACATACACACAGACACACACACACATATAAAAAAAAAAAAAAATATATATCTATATATACCTATATATGTGTGTGTGTATCTATATATCTATATATACCTATATCTATCTCTCTCTATTATATGTGCGTGTGTGTGTATGTGTGTGTGTGTGCGTGTGCTTGTGTGCGTGCGTGTGTGTGTGTGTGTGTGTGTGTGTGTGTGTGCGCACGCGCGCGCGCTGTGTATGTGTATGTGTATGTCCTAGTGCGCGTGCGAGGGCGCGTGTATGTGTATGTATATGCGAGCGTGCGTACTTCAAAACATTTAAAAGTTTTATAGTTTACCCAAAAAAAAACCCCCCAAACCCCAACCCACTTTAAAATTAATTCTCAAAATATATTACCTTTCGGATATAGCAATAATCAAAAAGGAATTCATTCGATCTTCCCCCCTCCCGCATTCTCTGCAAATCTCTAGCAAAAAAAACAGTTGAATCTTGTGTGCACCTTGATCTTAGCTAAAGTAGAAACGACACGGTCTGCACATTGGCTTCTG
>CM060325.1:14183460-14193460 GCA_030674155.1 Stramonita haemastoma | reverse complement strand
CAGTTCCAACAAATCCTCCAAAATCCATTTGGCGCCAGAAGGAATGTTTGATGAAAGTAATAGCAGTACTTGTAGAAAATACCTGTTGGAAGATCAGACAGGGATCAATTTTACTCTGCCTCCTCTCCACTGATCCCCAAATGACAGCAGACACGTGCTTTTACTGCCAATCTCTCTTCAGGACTGTGTTGTGCCTTCATCAGTATTGACCAATCAGCTGAACTGGGCTGGCTGCTATTGACCAATCAGAAGCTAAGTGGTCACCTGACCTCACTGTGTGGGCCGCCATATTGGAATGAAGCAGTCCATCAGAGCACTTAAGTTGTCATCAACAAAGGATTACTCTCTTAACCTTTTGTTCAGTATGTGTGTGTGTGTGTGTGTGTGTGTGTTGTGTGTGTGTGTGTGTGTGTGTGTGAGAGAGAGAGAGAGAGAGAGAGAGAGAGAGAGAGAGAGAGATCTGAATGTATAGAGTATTTTTTTATGTTATCTGACCAGAAGGGATTGAGAAGTTCTTTATTTCCTTCAGGTTAGATACAATTCATACTTTTGACTGGAACTTGGCATAGCAAATCTGGATGCTTTGTAGTGAAGATTTCTATGCCTTAACTAAATACAACATTTTGAATGCCAAACAATTTTAAGATATTGATATTATGCAATCTAATTATGAATATCAAATCCAGGTTTAAAAATAAAGTCATACCAATTCATTTGTATACCATGACATTTTGCTGTTCTAGTGCTGAATCTCACAACAGAGTTTATGAATATAACAGTTTTTTCATTCCTGAGTTAGAGCTTTGAGATTCCTCAATCGTGAGATTTTTTATTTTGTGGTTGTTTTCCTCCTTACCATTCAGGTAGCTGCATTCCGACATAAAAGTTTTGAAGTAACTGATTGCTATGACAACCCCCCCCCCCTATTAAACCAAACAACAACAGGAACAACAGCCACAAAACCAAACATACAAATTAACAACCAAAATCAATCAATTAACCAAGGAAACCATAAGAACCAGGTTAAGATCTAACAGGGAACAATAGCTGGCTTCAATGATTTCTAAACACATTAGAGATGTACTTGTTCAGTTGGTGTTTCAGAAAAAAAAGTGATGACTCCCTGGAACTCAACTTTCTTCCTTATTTTTCTATGGAGGAAAATGATCTAATGAGATCTTTTCGAAAACAAACTGTAACAAAACGTCTAGAAATCTGAAACAGTCATTTATCTAAAATACAAAGAAAAGCACACAACAGTTTTGAATTTCTCTATAACCCCAAACTCCATGATGTTTAAGAGTAAGGACTATTGACCAACCAATCAGATGATCTTGGCTAGACATTATTGACCAATCAGGACAGAGATGGTCACCTGATCTTATGATCTCAGCTACCAATCAGATGATGGATATTTGAGGAGCACTCAAGCAGAGTACAGCAGCTGTTGAACATTTTCAGTTTCCCAACAGTAAGACAAAAGAGAAGATTCTGCCTTGCTTCTAGCAGTCATTTGTAGTCTTAACACATCAGAATATTAACTTCACCCGTTTCATAGAGGCCCTCAACTGAAAAATTGATTTTAGCACAAACTCCATTCTTGTGCAGTATGGGCATCATTAGTAACAGTAGTAGTTCTATTTTGCATGTTCTTTATGACTGGGAGGAGACAAAAATAGAGGACAGGAGAAGGAGAAAGAGGAGGAAGAGGATAGTCTCTTATTCCAAAACACTCCTATACAGGTACAGGGATGAATGAGAGGGATAAGAGTTGTAAAGAAGAATTGCAAAAAGAAGAAGAATTGCACAGAAAAAGAAGAAGAAGAAGACAAAGAAGAAAAAAAAAGGAAGAGAAGAAGACAAAGAACAGCAAGAGCAAGAACAGCAGCAGCAGCAACAACAACAACAGTAAGAACAGTAATGATCTTAACATTATCAGCAGCAGCAACAACAACAACAACAACAAGGATTTACTCCGTCACACAGGACCAAACAAAATACTGAGAATAGCAACAACCAAAAGTAGCAAGAAAAAAAACAAAACAAAATGCAGTACATATACTGTGAACAACTATGTCAGAGATAAGCATCCCCAAATTGGGCGTCGTGACGATACAACACCCACCATACCACTCAACCCAAGATGTACTTAAGCAACAAAGAAAAAAAATAAAGAGAAAAAACAGGTGAGGCCAGAGAGTATTAACTAACATTACTGTGAACGCAATAACTAGTTAACTTCCAAACTTCATGTTATGAGAAGCTTCCAACTGCTATGACCAACAGTTCAATTGATTCTCATTCCTGGTTGAACTGAGATTACATGTCATGAATTAAAACTCAACCCACCACGACAAACTCTCTCCCACTTCTCAACGCTGTCTGCCGTAACAGGCACTAAGCAACAAGCAAAGTGTCGAAATGCTCTTTCCAAATTTAACTGCAGAAAAAATGTCAGGTAGTGGTCAATAGAAGCTCATTTGAAAACAGCATGCGCTGTAAGTGTTAAGCTGTCTGGCTGTAAACAGCAGAGACAACATGTCAATAGTGTAAAGCTGTAAACAGTAGAGACCATGTCAATAATAAATAGCTGTAAACAGCAGAAGACAACAGTCAATAGTGTAAAGCTGTCTGGCTGTAAACAGCAGAGACAATGTCAATAATAGAAAGCTGTAAACAGCAGAGACAACATGTCAATAGTGTAAAGCTGTCTGGCTGTAAACAGCAAAGACAGACAGTCAATTAGTGTAACAGCGAGTCTGGAGTGTAAACAGCAGAGACAACATGTCATAGTGTAAAGCTGTCTGGCTGTAAACAGCAGAGACAATGTCATAGTGTAAAGCTGTCTGGCTGTAAACAGCAGAGACACATGTCAGTAGTGTAAAGCTGTCTGGCTGTAAACAGCAGAGACAGCATTCATAGTGTAAAGCTGTCTGGCTGTAAACAGCAAGACAACTGTCAATAGTGTAAAGCTGTCTGGATGTAAACAGCAGAGACAACATGTCAATAATAGAAAGCTGTAAACAGCAGAGACAACATGTCAATATGTAAAGCTGTCTGGCTGTAAACAGCAGAGACAACATGTCAATAGTGTAAAGCTGTAAACAGCAGAGACAACACATCAATAGTAGACAGCTGTAAACAGCAGAGACAACATGTCAATAGTGTAAATCTGTCTGGTTGTAATCACAGACAACATGTCAATAGTGTAAAGCTGTTGACTGTAAACAGCAGAGACAACATGTCAACAGCGTAAAGCTGTTGGCTGTAAACAGCAGAAACATGTCAACAGTTTAAAGCTGTCTGGCTGTAAACAGCAGAGACAACATGCCAATAGTGTAAAGCTGTGTGGCTGTAAACAGCAGAGACAACATGTCAACAGTGTAAAGCTGTCTGTGATGGATTGGTGCTGCTGAAGTCAAGTGCACATTGCTCTATCTTTGACGGGATACCCTAGTGGTCAGAACATTGCGTTAACAACCCGATTACCTTTCGAGGGGATTTTCCCCCTGGAGTTATCATCAGTGCCAACTCCACTCTCCCCAAAAGTCCTTCGGAGGAGACTATAAACTGAGGTCCTGTGTGCTAACGCACGCAGAGGATCTTGCCCACACGTTAAATCCTGTTCCACTTTTCGTAAGAGTAGGCCATTGTGTGTGGGGGGGAACAGATGACAGCATTTATAAAACTGCAAACACACGAGGACTGGACGTAAAAAAGCACATGGGTGCTTATTTTATTGTCCTCTTAATAAAAGAATAAATAGAATGAATAAATATCACTGGTGGCATATTTGATGATGTTTGACCAGAAGCTTATGGACATGAGGAAAATCTTCAGTGGTCAACCCACTACTGTGGTTTATAATCCCACTGACTCAGGAGATTCTACGGAGCTTTCGCCTTGTCAACAGTTACAGCTCAGATTAAAACTAAAGCATCAAGATGGAAAGAAACATTCGGTTGTTTTGTTGATTTTGCACGGAATTGTAAATAACCATAGAAGCATAAGGTCAGTATAGGGATCATAGGCCGCCATGTGAATGTTGATGTACTTGAGTACAATATCAGCTATATTCTTGATGGTGCTATGATGATTGTGTTCACCATGCTATACTTGTTCCACGCTTATTGAAGAAATAAACATCATTTAATCTAAAAGCACTGTGTATGGTTTGCTTCTGTGTGTGACAAACAGCTTCCATTTTTGGGAAAGCCATTTCCTACAACATGGATGTATCTTTTTTTTCCCAGATAGATCAAAATAATTTAATATAGCCCTCATGATTCAGAGGTGACGTGGTTTTTGTTGATTTTGGGGGTTTTCCCTTATTCTGGAGAAATGGAATTTCACCAGTGTATGAAGTCAGCACTATATCTTTCTCTCTCTATTTTTTTGTAGTCTGTTAGTGCACAAATAAAGGAAGTAGTTTGAGCAATACATGCATACTGTACACGTGAAGCACTGCCACTGGCATTTTTGTTGACTGTCAGTTGACATTATGACAACAATGATGGCTGCTGAATGCATCAACATTAACTGTCAAACCTGCAGACAGTCGATGACCTACGCTCTCCCCTAAACAAATTTTCATTATTTCAAAAGGCCACACACTTGCAGGAAGACAAAGCAATCTTAGGATGCATGATTATTTCCAGCTATCGTGCTTTTTATGTGAGGCAAAAACACAAAACAAAAAAGAGCTGACAAAAAGATTTTCTCCGGATGTTGACTTATCAATAAACCCAATGCCTGTGAACCACCAGTTCCGCTGAAAATGTCTTCAATATGGTTTTTGTTGTTGTTGGCGTTGAAGTATCATTTTGTAGATTACAGTGAAACATCTTCAACTCACATTGTTTGCAAGTTGCATACATTTTTCTTGAAGCAATGGTTTATATAACAGCTGTGTATAAAACTAAAGAAGGAGGAGGAGGGAGGAGGATGGGAGGAGGAGGAGGAGGGAGGAGGAGGAGGAGGAGGAGGAGAAGAGGAAGAAGGGAGAGGAAGGAGGAGGAGGAGGAGGAGGAGGAGGAGGAGGAGGAGGAGAGAGGAGAGAGAGAGAGAGAGAGAGAGAGAGAGAGAGAGAGAGGAGAGAGAGAGAGAGAGAGAGAGAGAGAGAGAGAGAGAGAGAGAGACACACACACACACACACACACACACCACACACACATACACACACACACACACACAGACAGGCAGGCAGGCAGGCAGACAGACAGACAGGTAGGCAGACAGGTAGGCAGACAGGCAGACAGACAGACTGACAGACAGACGAATACAAAGTTAGATACAGACAGAGACATAAATTTAGACAGATAAATTGAGGAAAAGACGATGCTCTATTTAGAAAAAAGGGATTGTGCAAAATGTCATTTTGTTGCAGGAAAAAAACACAACAGAACATGGTGGAAATATGTATCTTTCAAAAAAAGAAGAAGACACTGTCTATTTGTGTCACCAAACTGTTATTTCTAAAGACACCCTGCCTTGCTCTGTGAATGTAGTACTGAGCTAGCGCTCATCTCTGATGTTCAATATCCTCTGATCAAGGACTGGTCAGTTTTCAACCTTGTGGTTGTCCAGTCCACTTTTTTTTTTTATCCCTTTGGTTCCCTATCCTTCTGATGACCTTCATTTGTCATGTGGCCCTAGTTGTTACCCTCTAGTTCATCCCTTCTTACCAGAATCCACTTTCCATATCAATGTAAACAGAGTGAACATGTCAACAGAAAAAGGAGGAGGAGGAGAAGAAGATGAGAAAGAAGAAGAAGAGAAGAAGAAGAAAATGAAGGAGGAGAAGAGGGAGGAGGAGGAGGAGGAGGAGGAGGAGGAGGAGAAGAAGAAGAAGAAGAAGAAGAAGAAGAAGAAGCGAAGAAGAAGAGAAAAGAAGAAGAAGAAGAAGAAGAAGAAGAAGAAGAAGAAGAAGAAGAAGAAGAAGAAGAAGAAGAAGAAGAAGAAGGAGGAGGAGGAGGAGGAGGAGGAGGAGGGAAAACACTCCCAGCAGAAAAAAGGAAAAAAGAAGACAACAGCAGCAATAAAAAACAACATATAACAACAAAACAAATTTTCTCTCTAAACAAAAACAACAACAAAAAAAATGTTCAGGCAAATGGAATAGAAAATGCTTTTTTGCCTTTCTCACGGAACAGTGACAGGTTAACATTGAGACCCAAAAGAAGATAATTACACTGAAAAATTAAGAAGGGAGATTACCAGAGACGAAGGGAGATAACAGAGTCTTTGATCTCTGACGTCGACTATCTCTGATCAATGATTGGTCAGTTCCCTGTCTGGTGTCATTCAGTCCACTTTTCATCATTCACGTGGCTCTCTGTGCCCTGATGACCTCATTGTGCTGTGTGGCTTGACTCCCCGATCCCTCAGTTCTTTCCCTCATCCCTGTCAGGGTGCTTCCTTTCATATGGTGTTGCTGTCGTTAGGAGTTCCTCAGCTTAACACGTGGGGGCTTACCCAGAAGAAGTGCTTAATCTCACTCATCTCACCTAGGAACCACTGGGTAACTTTTAAGAACACAATGAGTGAAATGTGTGCCTGATTTCAAGTATGTGGCCATGTAAGTAGCTATATTCCGACTTCAGAAGATTGTTTTTCTTCTTTTAGGGAGAGGACTGGTTGTTATGCTAAAAAAAAAAACCTGTCATAAGGGAAGGCAATATTCAACAGAACATTTCAAAATATGATAAATATCATAATGCAGGCCTGGGCTTTTTGTTTACATTGACACTGATATGGCTTTGTTTTGGCCCTGCACCAATTTTTCTTTGTTGAAAAATAACAAATGTTTCTGAAACGTTAAAAAAAAAGTAATCATAATATCTTTCTTTCAATCTTTCATATCACAGCAAGTAGAGAATGAGCAAATTTGCAACATTCTTCCAGCCTTTGAACATCAAAAGACAACGTGTGAATATGTACTGTACTTAATCTGATTTCCCATTTTAGAAGGCATTTTTGGGGGGGGGGGGGGGAGGGGGATCAGTTTCATGGATATTGTAACATTCTTTGTTCATGAATAGAACACATGAATGGAAGGTAAAAAGAGTCATACATCTTCTTCCTTTGTAGGGACAGGGGGGGCCCTGTCAGTATAACTAACATCCCTACCTTCTGGAAACTCTGTGCTAGGAATTCCATCTTTTTGTTCCCTCTCTTTGGTTCTTGTCTATTTTCTGCTTTCTTGGGCCATTGTACTGCCCCCCCCCCCCCCCCAAACAAAGCAAAAAAAAAAAAAAAACCCAACAAAAAAACCAACAAAAAAAACAATTCTCTCCCACGCTGAAGTGGAAAGCGCTGGGCCTGACTTATCAGGTGCTTAATGGCAGCGCAACGCAACGCATTTTCGCTCATATGACAGACAACAATATTTGCTGTCTGAACATTTGACGAGGACGACGACGATGAAGAAAAAATACATCCGCTGACATAATGTTACATTTTCGATGTCTTCTTCCTGGGTACATTGAACACCCACACTGAGTTATGTCAGCGCTAAATATTTTCCCTGCTTTTTGTGGTGTTAGTCTGGCAGGAAGGGAAGTAATTTGGGGACAAATACATGCACACTGTACATGCGGAGCGTTGCCATTGACATTTTTTGACAGTTGACATTATGACAAGATGGATTGCTGCTTTCAGTTTTAAAAAAAACTGTCGAATCTACACTCAGTCGATGACCTGTGCTTTCCACTTGACTGGTCGAATTTTTTTTTTAGGTTTTAACTGGGGTAGATTTATTGGAAATTTTTTTAATAAAAAGCCTTGATGAATGTGTTGTTTTAAATCTTGTTTTTTTCGCCGCTGAAAATATGAAAAATGTGGTTGAAAAGAATCGGTTTCCTGCTGTCAAATGAAGACTGATGTTATCCGTGAACTGTGTGTGTTGTGGATTAAATGAATGTATTATGTCATCGTGTATGTGTTTATGATTACACGTAGCCTAAACATTTATAACTGGCAATCTCTACATGTTGCAAACCTTGTATTGTATAAAATTGTACAGTATTGTATTGTATAGTAGTGTACAGTATTGTATTGTATTGTATCGTACTGTATTGTATTGTATAGTATTGTACAGAATTGTATCGTATGGTATTGTAGTGTTGTATTGTATAGTATTGTACAGTATTGTACGGTATAGTAGTGTACAGTATTGTATTGGACAGTATTGTATAGCATTGTGCAGTATTGTAATGCGTTGTATACTGCTTTCAGTAACGGCAGATTTCCCTGCGTGAACATCAGGCTGCAGCTCTCCACGGAGAGAGTATGTCAACACAAGAGCAAAGCATCTTCTTTATCTTTACAACATAATTATTGTCCTGCCTATGTGTATTGGTACACCTAAGAGGATTTCTCTATACAATTCTGATAAGGGCGTCTGTCCTGTTTCCTTGGGTTCTTTTTCTTGCACTAAATGTATTGCACACAGTACCTCGATTTATTTTCTCATCTCAAAGACTAGTACCCAGACCACCATTCAAGGACTAGCTAGTGGATGGGGGAAAAGTTTGGGTATAAAAGGGGAACGAACGAACCCGCGACATCTGGCTTTCTAGGCAGGTGTGTTACTGTAAACCACTGAACTATTTATTTATTTTATTTTATTTATTTATTCTTTCGTATCGAGGATAATGGAATAAACACTCATGTGCTTTTTTTTAATTTTATATACTACGTCCCGTGTGAAGCAGGAGTGAGTAGCATGTCTGTGCACAGCTGGCCCAAGATGTGTCATCCAGAGAACGGAGATAAACGATCCAAACCGTCTGAAGAAAGAGCATATTGCAGAATAATATTTTGCTGTAATGAGGAAAACATAATGTGGAACATTTTTCCTTCAAAAATACAGTCTTGTTCTCTGCTTTGCAAACGTGTTTTTTATTTATTATAATTTTTTTTTTATCAAAGTCGCTGTTTATTGTTGCTTTTGATTTTGGTACCTCAGAGTTTTTTTCTCAGATAATGATAGTTTAAAAAAAAACTTATTATAACTATTGTATTATTTTCGTTACAGCAGTGATGACAAAGCTTGACATCCTATGTGTGAAGCAAAGCCATTTAAGAAAAGGGCTAGAACTGAATTAAAAAAAAAAAGGTATTTTCTTTTCAATAGGAGAACTGAAAAGCATTCAAGGAAAAAGAAAAGAGGAAATATCCTTATTTTTACCTAGAAAAAAGGTAAAGGTGTCCCATAACCTGTGTGGTCGTTGGGGAGCGAGGTGCCTGAGACCTCAGCATCTCTAGGGGGCTAGCATATTGAGGGCGGTGCCCACCTTCTCTCCCTCGCTGCTTTACCTTCCCTGACCCTAAAGAGGGCAGGTACTCATTTACAGTAACTCACATCAACATTTTTAAGACAAATACCCAGCATGCACGCCGTACCCGAAGAATGATACAAAGAGACAGACAGATAGACAAACAGACAGACAGACAGACAGACAAAGACAAGATGTCCTGTGTTCTCTGTAGTCTGCCAGTTTACCCACAAGAAGAAGAAGAAGAAGAAGAAGAAGAAGAAGGTAGAAGAGAGAAGAAGAAGAAGAAGAAAAGAAGAAGAAGAAAAGAAGAAGAAGAAGAAGAAGAAGAAGAAGAAGAAGGAGAAGAAGGAGAAGAAGAGGAGAAGAAGAAGAAGAAGAAGAAGAAGAAGAAGAAGAAGAAGAAGAAGAAGAAGAAGAAGAAGAAGAAGAGAAGAAGAAGAAGAAGAAGAAGAAGAAGAAGAAGAAGAAGAAGAAGAAGAGAAGAAGAAGAAGAAGAAGAAGAGAAGAGAAGAAGAAAAGGAGAAGGAGAAGAAGAAGAAGAAGAAGAAGAAGAAGAGAAGAGCAACTAGAGAACAATTCTAAAAGCCCAACAATGCACACAATAATTATTATAGGGCAGAACTGTTGACATTCATCGCTGACAGTCAGTTGACATTAGGGCCAGATGGATTGTCGCTGGGAAGCATAAAGAAATAATAAGTGTCAAATTTGTTAGAGAT
>CM060325.1:14143460-14180960 GCA_030674155.1 Stramonita haemastoma | reverse complement strand
CATTATCCTCGATATAAAAGAATAAATCAAATCAAATGAAATCAAATCTGTCTGTGTGTCTGTGTCTCTGTATGTCTCTGTATCTTTCTCTATCTCTATGTGTGTGTCTACCTCTCTGTCACTGTCTCTTATTTTCTTTTTTGCTGTCTGTCTGTCTGTCTTCTGTCTGTCTTGTCTCTCGTCTCTCTGTCTCTGTCTCTGTCTGTCTCTTCTCTCTCTCTCTCTCTGTCTCTGTCTCTCTCTCTGCGTTCCTCAGCTTGATCTCCGAGGTTCACCAATGGTGGAATTTTGCGCATGCAGCCCTTTGCCCACCATTAAGATAGCCGCGTTTCGACTTCGGGGATGATAGCCAGACATGACGTCAGTATGCATAGCACTAAAAAAAAGTCACCGTTCCTACAGGCGATAGATGTACACTCTTTCAAAAGATGAACTGGACTTAAACATGTGTACAAGATGCTCTGCGTGCGTTTGAACATAGACCATCGGTTTATAGCCTTACCTAATGGACTTTCAGGGAGTGGAATCGGTATGGATTTCAACTCCAGGAGAAAAAAGCCCCTTGAATGGACATCTCGTCGGTGGATCGAACCCGCGCCATGAAAAGCGGAACAGGATTTAACATGTGCGCAAGATGTTCTGGTGAGTTCGCACACGGGGCCTCGGTTTATAGTCTCATCCGAAGGACTTTTGGGGAGAGTGGAGTCAGCACTGATGTTAACTCCAGGGGAAAAAAAAAATCCCCTCGCACGGGAATCGAACTCGGGTCATCAAATTCCGAGCGCAATGTTCTGACCACTAGGCTATCCTGCCCACTTCGTTCCGCGCTCAAAACATGATCATGTTTTCAGCGTGTTTTCATTCCTCACGTTGTTTTCACTGCATTGTTATGTTGTTGGGCGCTCGCTAGCTTAACATCCTGGGGTCGCCCAGAACATAATTATACACAACAACATTTTAATGAGGGCTTTGTCACATTGTTGACAGCAATAACTGACATAGCTTTTGGCCTGAGGCAGTGCTTTGATGTGAAAGGTGAGGTCTGGGAGGAGGGCAAGGGAAGGGCGAGTAGGAATTCAGATAACGTGAATAATAATCTATTTATTTATTTATTGAATTTTTTTTTTTTCTTTTACATCGAGAATAATGGAATAAGCACTCATGAGCTTTTTTTGACATCCAGTCCCCGTGTGTAGGCTATGCAGTAAGAAGAATATGAAGACGAAGACGAAGAAGAAGAAGAAGAAGAAGAAGAAGAAGAAGAAGAAGAGAAGAGGAGAGGAAGGAAGAGGAGGAGGAGGAGGAGGAGGAGAGGAGAAGGAGGAGGAGGAGGAGAAGGAGGAGGAAGAGAAGAAGAAGAGAGAGGAAGAGAAGAAGAAGAGAGAAGAAGAATAGAATGAAGAAGAAGAAGAAGAAGAAGAAGAAGAAAGAAGAAGAAAGAATGTAAAGAAGAATGGAAGAGAAAAATTGCGAAGAAGAAGAAAAATTGCGAAGAAGAAGAAGAATTGCGCAGAAGTTAAAAAAGCAAAAAACACTAAAATTTCGGAAAAAACGTTTTAAATTCAAAGAAGAAGACTAGATCTTATTGAAAAAAACCCACAGTCCCCCCCCCCCAAATTACAAGTAGATAATCTTTTATCCAAAGGATTTGAACGCATCCACTTCTTCTTTTTTTCTCCATAAATTCAGTATTGAGCTAACTTTACACCAACCGCAGAGCGATTTTGCTGAAACAGAACGTTTGCCGCCTGTGGAAAGCGCAAGTTAAATGCTTTTACCAGTCATCCTCAAAACACTCCAAACCTGGCCCAGGTCAAAAGCTGTGTCAGTTATTGATGTCAGCTAAAGTGCCAAGGCCTGTGTTGAAATGTCATTAAGTTGTAAAATGCTACGCTCAGATCGCCTTTTGCTTTGACAATAATATTAGAAAGGCAACAAGAAATCTCCATTAAAAGAAAAAAAAAAAGCCCACTGGAGGCAGAGTGTGGCTACGTGTGTGGCGAGGAAGTTGAAAAGAGTATACAATCAAACTTGTCATTTTTGTGTGCATTTACGGTCTCATAGTGGTATCTAGGGGCATTTATTTCTTTTATTTTTTATTTATCATATTCTTTTGTATCGAGGATAATGGAATAAGCACTCATGTGCTTTAATTTATATTTTTTTTTTTACATCCATGAGCATGAGTGACAGAGACAGTGTCCATATTCTAGGTGACATCAGGCTGGAGAACGCCCAACAGCAAGAACATAATATATTAAAAAAAAAACCCAACTGTATTCAACGACTTCAGCAAATATCTGTCTTCCTGTGAGAACAGGAAACAGATTCTCTTTAACTCTAGTTTTCATATTTTTCAGTAGAAAAAAGAGAAAGTAATCATTTATCAAGATTTTTGTCTTTTAAAAAAAATGCACCCCCCCCCCCAAAAAAAAAAAAAAGTCTCTGCAAGGATCACAGGTGATCGACTGGGTGTAGATTTGACAGTATTTTTAAAGCCCTCAAAAGCAATCCATGTTGTCATAATGTCAACTGACAGTCAGCAAAAATGTCAGTGGCAACGCTCCCTATGTACAGTGTGCATGTATTGCCCAAATTACTCCCCTGTTGTCAGACTGAAGGTACAAAAAAATCATGGAAATAAATAGCGCTGACTTAATATTGTAGATATGTTCAAAGTATCAGGGAAGAAAACATGAATAAAACGTTACAAGTCAGTGGGTGAACTGTTTTATTTATTTTCTGGTGGGCAGGATACCTAGTGATTAAAGTGTTGCCCTCCTGATCAAAGGGCCCAAGTTTAAGCCATCACCCAGACACCCATTCAAGGGAATTTCTCCCTTGTATTTCAAACCTGTACCGACTCACCCCCAGCCCCTGAGTGAGACTATATACCTAAGTCATGAGTACAAATGCACACCATGCAAAACCTCTTGTGCACAGGGTAAAATCCCTTCAACCTTTTGGAAGAACAGGCTCTTATGTAGTGTAGGATCAGGTGATAAAATAAAAAACAACAACTAAAAACAAAACACACAACTGTTTGCATGCACATTGGTGTCATGTTTAGACATCACTGCCTATGTTGGAATGCAGCTACTTTCATGGTTGGGCAAAAACCATGCACCTGCAAAAGGGGGCGGGATAGCTAAGTGGTCAAGGCGTTGGCTTTCCCCAAGTCAAAGTTAAGCAGCATTCAAGTGGTTACCAGTTGGATGGGTAACTGTTTGCGGGCCTTGGCTTCAGTACAGACCCCCCCCCCCTTCCACCCAAGTTCACTCAGCTGTGAATGGGTACCTGCCCTCTTTAGGGTCAGGAAAGGTAAAGTAGCCAGTGAGAGGAGATGGGCACCGGCCCCCAATATGCTGGACCCTAGAGAAGCTGAGATCTCTGATGCCTCACTCCCCTACAACCACATAGGTTGTGGGACACCTTTACCTTTATGCAAAAATCTCACAATTTGTAAACTTCAGGATTCTAGCTGAGAAGTTAAGCTAGGGAACACCCAACAACAACACCACATGAAAGGAAGCACTCTGACAGGAGGACTGAGGGATGGGGAGTCAAGCCACAGGCACAATGAGGTCATCAGGGCACAGAGAGCCACGTGAATGATGAAAAGTGGACTGAATGACACCAGACAGGGAACTGACCAATCATTGATCAGAAATAGTCAACGTCAGAGTTCAAAGACCTTTTATCCCCTTTTTGCCTCTGGTGTTCTCCCCTTTTATATTTTTTCAGGAATGTTATTTTCTTGTTGAAGTTTTACATCATCAGTGTTTTAGTTGAAAAGAAATTCGCTATGTCGTTGTTAATTTTGCTTGTGTTTATGTTATTGTTCTAAATTTTGTTGTTGTTGTTGTTTCTTTCTCCTCCTCCTCCTCCTCCTCCTCCTCCTCCTCCTCCTCCTCCTCCTTCTTCTCCTTCTTCTTTTCTTCTTCTTCTTCTTCTTCTTCTTCTTCTTCTTCTTCTTTTTCCTCTCTTCTCTTCCTCTCCTCTTCCTCCTTCCTCTCCTCTTCCTTCTTCTTCTTCTTCTTCTTCTTCTTCTTTCTTCTTCTTCTTCTTCTTCTTCTTCTTCTTCTTCTTCTTCTTGTCGTTTCCTGATTATTCTTATAACACAATATGCACGATGTTTCCTGACTTATTGATGCTGTTACCAAAGACAAATTCATCAAATTGCATACCACAGAATAATGAGAACAACACCAATACCAATATCCTCCTAACCACAGCAGAAGCACAGCAGCAGCATCTATAACAGCAAAACCATCAATAACAGCGACAACATGTTTAAACACCAAGTGCTACAAACAGTGTAGCAACAAAATGACTTTGAAATAACAAAATTCAAAGTCAGAAGCAAGCTGGATTTTTTTTGCTGAATGAAACTCTTTTTTCTACTGAAAACAGAACACATTTTGAGCAAAAGGTTTTTTCTTCGATGAGATATGATTGATCCTCCTCTCACTGTCTGTTTTCTCTGTGTCTTTCTGGGCCCCTCATTTCCTGTCAGATACATGTGAATCAGTCTTACAGAGAGCTGTCATCTCACTTGCTTTCACTGTGAAAAGTACTTTTGCAACTTGTGGAGACTATAGTTTTTTTGGTCGTTCCTCAGCTAGAGCTCCGAGGTTCAATAATGCTGAGATTTTTTGCGTATGCGACCATTTTTTTCTCCCCATTTTCGTAGCCGCATTCCGACTTTAATGAAGGATGTCTAAACACACTGCCAGCGTGAATACGTTTTTTCATATACTTTTGTCATCCGCTCTTACTGACATGTTAAAATCCGTTCCGCTTTTTATGAAGAGTAGGCCATTGTGTGCTGCTGGGAACGATGACAGAATTTACAAAACTGTACACACACGGGGATTGGATGTAAAAAAAGCACATGAATGCTTGTTCCATTATCCTCAAAATAAAAGAATAAAAATAAAAATAAGAGAATGACCTATTCATAAATGTTTAACAGGCTTTAAAATGTGCCAAGATGTTCTGCATGCACTGGCACACATGGCCCCAGTTCATGGTCACATACAACGGACTTTCGGGGGACACAAGTCAGTACAGATTGACTGTGAACAATTTCCTTGAACGGACATTTGGGTAAGCTGTAGGCCTACGTTTAAAACTGTGTAACCAAAATCTTCAAAATGACACTCGAAGAACACAGGACGTATTGAACGCATCATCACCAAAATATATTATTTGCTCAGACATTGAATTCATTTATTTATGACACCAGGAAACGAGTTTCTGGAACCCTTTTTTTCTGTACATGCAACATCATGATGATTGAAAACTCATCATTGGTCACACGATTTCTTCTTTCTTTGTCCAAATAATGCCTGACATTTAGACCTGGTAATTGTCTAGGGCGGGGCACAGGTCATGTTTTGTCTGCAGGTTTGACAGCTATTTTTGATGCTCCCAGCCAAAATCCATGGGATGATAATGTCACTGACAGTAAAAAAAAAAAAAAAAAAGAAGATATACTGGCTCTGCTGAAGATGCAAATTGTGCACGTATAGCTAGCCCACGCCAGCCCCCCTTCTTTGAGTCCGTCAGAAAACAGGGAAAGTGCAGTGCTGGCATCATCTACTGTTTAGGAGTCTTTCAGATGAGACTATAAACCGAAGTTCCTTGTGCAGACGCACACAGAACATCTTGCTAGTTAAAGTTAAGTTAATGTCTGTCCCGAGCCTAAGGCTCATCAGGCCGGTGCTTGATCCCAGTTTCTGTGGCGTTAAGCGACTGAGAGTCATAGACTCCCCCCTGGATAGGACGCCAGTCTATCGCAGGGTTAACCCCCAACACAAGGTTGGTACCTCCTTTACACCTGGGTGGGGTGAGAAAATAGCCGTAAAGTGCCTTTTCCAAGGGCACAACGCCATAGCCGAAAGCTGGGATCGAACCCGCAACCTTCAGATTATGAGTCCAACGCCCTAACCACTAGACTACAGCGGCGGCAGAACATCTTGCGCACACGTTAAATCCTGTTCCGCTTTTCGTAAGAGTAGGCCATCGTGTGCCGGTGGGAATGGAAGACAGAATCACAAAACTGCAGGCACACGGGGACTGGATGTAAAAAAACACATAAGTGCTATTCTATTATCCCCGATATAGAAGAATAAATAAGTAAATAATTTAAAAAAACAAACAAACACCTGTAGGTAGAAGTTTCAATGCAGCATGAAAAAACATCAACAGTTCCTACGAACGGGCCAGTGGGTAAACATTTGACTGAATGGAAAGAGTTGTGTGATATTGTTTGGAAAATCACATGGTTTTTTAAAAAAGCAAACAAAAATAATGAGGTTGTCTTGGTACATGCAGGCTGGAAAAATAGGGGGGAGGGGGGCGCTGCTCTTGTGGTGACGTGCATCCCCTGGGGAGACCAGCCCGAAATTTATGCACAGAAAGCTGTAATGACTGGAAGTGGTACACACTGTACTAATACAATATACTACAACATAGAACTGCTTCAAACTCTTTGGAAAACCAATTGAGAATTAGTAATTTAATACCCCACAATAAAAGTGATTAGAAGTGATGTGAAATTCTCTCATTTGAAATGAGCAAAATGTGAAAAAAAACCACACAAACAAACAAAAAACAATCAACAACCAATCATTGACATCACGTGAATAATAGCCATCAGAGAGGAGGAGAACCAAATGGATGAATGGTGGAGTGGATGACACAAGTTTGGCAGCTGACCTGTCTGCCATCAGACAACATTGAAAATCAAAGTAGGGCATTAATTACAACATCCAGAAGGAACAGCACGTTGTGCTTTTAGAATAGCAGCATTAGTGCTAACAACAGGTTTTTTCATATTGAAAGAAATACTTTCTACCATGTTCTTTTCTGTTTTGGACACAAAATGATATTTTGCAAAAGCTTCATAAATGTTGTTCTCCCTCATTTCCACCCTCCCTTCTTCCCTCCCCACCACACACACACACACACACACACACGCGCGCGCGCGCGCGCGCACGCACGCACGCATGCACGCACTCTCTCTCTCTCTCTCCTCTCTCTCTCTCTCTCTCTCTCTCTCCTCTCTACTCTCTCTCTCTCTCTCTCTCTCTCTCTCCTCTCTCTCTCTCTCTTCTTCTTCTTCTTCTTCTTCTTCTTCTTCTTCTTCTTCTTCTTCTTCTTCTTCTTCTTCTTCTTCTTCCTTCCTTCCTTCCTTTCTTCCTTCCTTCCTCTCTCCCTCTCCAGCCATACACACACACAGCTCTCATGTACTATCGCTTTGAGAAGAACTTGTGAGTAGTATGCTCATCTGGAACTGGAATCTACATAACGATGTTTTCAGAACACTAAACACATTAAAGACATCCTCAGAAAAACTAGGAAGTTTACAAGAATTGTGTTTATAGATAAATCAACATAAGGACAAAACCTCTTGTCAGCTATTTTTTTTAACATACAGCATGATCACTGAAAACAAATGATGCATCCTAAAATTACTTCATTAAAAAAAAATTCCCACGAGACATTAATTATCAGGGGGAGAGAGAGAAGGAGGGAGGGAGGAGGGGGAGGGAGAGAGTTTAGGGGGGAGCATAGGTCATCGATTGTCTGCCGATTTGACGGATATTTTTGATGCCTTCAACATCAATTCATGCTGTCATAATGTCTGCTGGCTGTCAACAAAAATGTCAGTGGCAAGGCTCTACGTGTGTAGTGTGCACGTATTGCCCAAATTACTCCCCTACTTTGTGGACGAATATTTTTGAAAAAAAAGATGACACAAACAGATAGGTGCTGACTTCATAATCTGCAGAACACAATAATAATCCATAGAAAAAAACCAAATATAAGAAAGCATCGTTACTTCTGAGTCAGGACAATAATATGTCAGTTATGAAGAAGAATGCAACTATCTTACATGACGCTTTTTCCCAAAGTAAAATGAAACAACAAACCTTTGCCCAATAGAAAAAAAAAACAAACAAAGCATACATCATATTTTTAAAAAAAATACAACTCCTTGCAAAACAAACAAACAACAAAAAGAACAAAACGGCAACTGAAAAGTAGGTTTTAATCTGGCATCCTGATTAGGTACAGTTTTAATCTGAGCTCTAGTTGCAGTCGAAGTGATTGCTTTAACATGGCCTCTGCTGTCAGCAGGGCTATAAACAACAAGATGGGGTTGGGTTGACTTGTGAAGTTTTAGTCATTTGATACACTTAATTCTGGTTAGATATCAAAACCCACCTTTGGTGATAAATCACACACTCACTTGAATTCAGCAGCACCAAATCCATCATCATCCAGCTTTCTATTATTGACATGTTGTCTCTGCTGTTTACAGCCAGACAGCTTTACACTATTTGACATGTTGTCTCTGCTGTTTACAGCCAGACAGCTTTACACTATTGACATGTTGTCTCTGCTGTTTACAGCCAGACAGCTTTACACTATTGCCATGTTGTCTCTGCTGTTTACAGCCAGACAGTTTTACGATATTGACACGTTGTCTCAGCTGTTTACAGCCAGACAGCTTTACACTATTGACACGCTGTCTCAGCTGTTTACAGCTTTCTATTATTAACATGTTGTCTCTGCTGTTTACAGCCTGACAGCTTTACACTACTGACACGTTGTCTCTGCTGTTTACAGCCTGACAGCTTCACACTATTGATATGGTGTCTCTGCTGTTTACAGCTTTATACTATTGACATGTCTCTGCTGTTACAGCTTTACACTATTGACATGTTGTTTCTGCTGTTTACAGCTTTACACTATTGACATGTTGTCTCTGCTGTTTACAGCTTTACACTATTGACATGTTGTCTCTGCTGTTTACAGCTTTACATTATTGACATGTTGTCTCTGCTGTTTACAGCTTTACACTATTGACATGTTGTCTCTGCTGTTTACAGCTTTACACTATTGACATGTTCTCTCTGCTGTTTACAGCTTTACACTATTGACATGTTGTCTCTGCTGTTTACAGCCAGACAGCTCTAACCTTGCACAGCCAGGACAGCTACAAATAGCTTCACTTGGACCACACCTGTTTTTTCTGCAGTTAAATTTGGAAAGGAGCACTTCGACATTTTGCTTTGGTTGCTTGAAGTGCAGGCAAGGTCTGGTGGGAAGGGAGGGGAGGAGGGGAGGGGAGGAACAGGTGCGGCAAGGGTGGGGGTGGAGGGGTGTAATTCAGGTCACATGAATAATCAGGTCAACCAGGAGATGGAAAATCAGGATGACGAAGGGTGAACTGGGTCATAGAGGTCAGGGAAAGGGTCAAATCATCGATCAGAAGATTGGGAACGTTAGATAGCAGAGAGTGCGATGTTGTTATTATCTCTATGTCTGTTTTTCTTCTTCTCTGGCTTAGTTGCGTAGCTGAATTGAGTGCTGTAGAACTTTGTCATCCTTCATGTTAGGTAGATGGGTTGTAGTCTAGAGGCAACGCTTCTGCCTAGAAAGCAATTTCCGGTGGGAAGTGTGCTGGTGGTTCGAATCCCCTTTAGGCTCAAAACTTCCCCCCGTCCCCATCCATTAGACCGTGAGTATTGGTCTGGGTGTTAGATCTTTCAGATGAGACAATAAACTGAAGTCCCATGTGTTACACATCATTATTTAGAGCATTTAAAAGAGCTCACCACAAGAGGGTTGTCCCTGGCGAAATTTAGTAGAAAAAAGCCAGTCTAATTGGGGAGAGCAGCCCGAATTTTTGAGCAGAGAAATCTTTTGTGAGATAAAGTGGTATAAAATTAAATAATAGTGTGACTGTTTGACTGCCAAGTCATTATGATATTGAAAAAAAAAACCCACCACACGAACACACACAACAAGAGATTGTAATATATCTGCAACCATAAGGTTCATATCTTACAATCTCCAGTTGTGTGTGTATGTGTGTGTGTGTGTGTGTGTGTGTGTGTGTGTGTGTGTGTGTGTGTGTGTGTGTGTGTGTGTGTGTGTGACACTGTGTGTGACACTGTGTGTGTGACTGCGACTATGTATGTGTGTGTGGTGCTGTGCGTGCGTGCGTGCGTGCGTGTGTGTGTGTTCAATACTTTGTCATCCATTCCCACAGGCACACAACAACCTACTCTGCCCAAAAAGTGCTGTGCATGTTTTGATGTATGCGCAAGATGTTCTGCAACAATGAGGAAGATCATAATGATGAGGATGAGACTGACGACGGTGATGATAATGACAATGACAATAATGATGGTGATGATGATGATGATGATGATGATGATGATGATGGTGATGGTGGTGATGATGATGATGAATGATGATGATGATGATGATGATGATGATGATGATGATGGGTGATGGATGATGATGATAAACAGAAGTTAAGAAGGCAATGCTCATTGAACAAACTCCTTGCCTCTTATTTGTTTTGTTTTTTTATTCGAAAGGAAAGGAATAAGAGGTCATGTGCTTTTTTTTTACGTCCAGTCCCCGTGCGTGTGCAAACTTGTAAAGTTTATCATCAATTCCCACCGGCGGCATGCAATGGCCTACTCTTCCAAAAAGCGGAACAGATTTTAACGTGTGCACAAGATGTTATGCACGCATTTGCACACAGGACCTCGGTTTATATTCTCATCCGAAGTAAGGATTTTCGCATGTTGTGTTTGGCATCAGCAGCAGCACGCAGCAGCAGCAGCAGCAGCAGCAGCAGCAGCAGCAGCAGCAGCGAAGTTGAGGAAAGCAGACGACAGGAGAGAGACACGGTCAGCATGGATGAGAAGGATTCCTGACGTTTTCTGCCATCAAAAACAGAGGCTGACGTTACACTGCTCAATATAGACTAGCTCCTCTTTCTCCCCCCCCCCACCTCCCCACCCCCCCGTCCTTTTTTCTCTCTCTGTTTTTCGCCCCAAAATAGCTTCCTAGGTCCCTGATTACTGCGTTATGCAACAAAAAAGATCGTTGGATATATTTCTAGTTATATTGATAACTGCGCAGACGGTTTTGTTCCGTGAATAATCGATAATGGGTCTGGTGAGGAAAAGGGCGCATGAGCAGGTTTTTGTTTTTTAGCTGAGAACTGCTAACGTTTCTAGGACGTAGAATGAAGAGATATTATTTTGAATAAAAATGCATATAGATATATATGTTTATATATATATATATATATATATATATATATATATATATATAATATTATATATATATATATATATATACGTATGTAGTTATCTAGTATATACTACGTACCTCTTTATAGTACTATAGTATCTTAATATATAATAGTTAGTATATATACGTACTACATACATACATACATACATACATACATACATACATACATACATACATACATACATACATACATACATACATACATACATACATACATACTACATACATACATACATGATACAGCATACATGATACTATATACATATATACAATATACTATACATATACTACTACATACGTACTACGTACGTACACATACTACATACATACAACACAACACATACATACACATCACACACAAACACAAATACATACATACATACATACATACATACACACAATACATACATACATACATACATACATACATACATACATACATACATACATACATACATACATACATACATACATACATACATATTAAAAATGTCAAGATGAGCGACTTTTGCTCTTGATCAAACACATTGTCAAGGTGAGAGGGGGGGGGGGGGGTAGTTGAGTCTACATAAGGAGATTTTAGGGATTTTTTCCCCTTGGAGTTAATGCTGTTTATACTTCATTGTCCTCCCAGATCCTTCAAAAGACACCAAAGGTTTGGGACGGGGATTAGTGTTGGTTGGGGGGAGGGGGGGGGGGGGGTGCGTGGGTGCGTGGCGGGGGGGGGGTGGGTATAGCCTAGTGGTTGTGGAGGGAGGTTGCATTCGTGGTTTGACGGCTCCCTTTCGAGCATTTGATATTTTTTTTAAAAGAACGGTTTTAAAAAAAAGTTGGAGATGCTAAATCAAGCAGAATAATTGGCATCCTCACATGGCCTGGTGGTCTTGGTTGCCTGCAGGAAGGAAATGTTAATTAAGGACTAAAATTACCAAGTCATTCAATGCGTTTTTCCGATTGACAGTGTTGAACTACTTGGAATGATTAGTGTACGTTGATTTTGAATTGAAATGGACTGTTCATGTAAAGGGTTTTTATTTAAATTGAATGAACTAACAGCCCTGATATAGCCTTTTGCGTTCGGCGGGGCCCATAAACAACAGTAAGTAAAATTAGAATGAATGATGAATCAAAACAAACAGATACTCTCCTCCTCCTCGCTCACCTGCCTCCTTCCCCCACAAAAAAGGCACTTCCCCATTTACCCTCTTCCCCCCCCCCCCTCTACCCACCCCATCAAAAAGGCACAGCTAAAACTTACCAAGGAGCAGGAAAGACTAGTGGTTAGAACGTAAACTTGTGAATATGACGACAAGGGTTCAGCTACCACCCAGACACCCGTTAGAGGGAATTTTCCCTGGAGTTAACACCAGCACTGACTCCACTTCCTCAAAAAGTCCTTCGGATGACAGCATAGACCGAGGTTGTATGTGGAAACGCGCGCCATATCGTGCCAGTGGGAACAAATGAAAAAAAATAATGTGAAAAATTGCATGTACGTTGATGTCTTGATTAGACGTCATCCCCAAAGTAGAAATGCGGCTACCTAAATGGAGGAAAAGATGGTCGTATCGCAAAACTATAACCGTTGGTGAAAGCTCGGAGCTCTATCCCAAAGAAAGCCAAGAAACGATAAATGCACCCCCCCCCACAAACCCCCCCACACAACCAAACACAACACACAAACCAACAACAAAAAACACAACACATACAAAAGAGAAACACCTTGATCCTAATTGAAAAAGAAACAAAAGAGACTAAATGGGCCCGTACCACGCAGACACAGGCACACGAACACCCCAATAATTCTAACAACAAAATACAAAACGCAACACACACTGAAAAACACCACATACTTACCACACACAAAATACAACATAACAAAACAAAGATCACACACACACACACACACACACACACACACACACACACACACACACACACACACACACACACACACACCCGCCACACACACACACACACACAAACCGAAAAAAAAGACCAGAGGAAAGAATGATGGAAAGGGGGTATCCAGGGAATGGATGACAATATTTTCTTTTAGTTCCTCGGCTACAGCTCCCAGTGCGCCAATGGTGAATTTTGCGCAAGGTAAAGATAAAGGTGTCCCCTAACCTAGACGGTCGTAGGAGAGCGAGGCCTCAGAGACCTCAGCTTCTCTAGGGGTCAGCATGTTGAGGGCAGCGCTCATCTCTCTCCCTCGCTGCTTTACCTTCCCTGACCCTAAAGAGGGCAGGTACCCATTGACAGCTGGGTGAACTGGGGGAACTGTACTGAAACCAAGGCGCGCAAACGGTCACCCATCCAACGGTAACCACGCTCGACACTGCTTAACTTGACTGGGGGAAAGCGAGTGCTCTGACCACTGAACTATCCCGATTTTGCCCACCATGAAGGTAGCTGCAGTCCGACTTCGGAGATGTGGATGATCGGTAAATGGATCTTCTGTGGTCTCCCTTAACGTCCTCAGAAAATATTGGGTCAGCAATGCAATAATATGGTAGTTGTGTCTCTCAAGCAAGTTTAATGGTAGGCGCTGCACTTGTGGCGACGTGCTCTCCCCGGGGACAGCAGCCCGAATTTCACGCAGAGGAAATCTGCTGTGACATAAAGTGGTATATAAAAAAACCCTAGCGTAGCCCATCATTCTTCAAGGCACAGGGAACATGCTCTGTATGTTTGTATTTACAAAACCCACCTACAGTTGACATGAATTACGGAATCTTTAACGTGCATATGCGATCTTATTGTTGGCAGCCTATAGTCTCGTAAGGCTATGGAGTCGCGCTCTAGGTGTTAATTCTGGTATAGCTGTGTTGTTTGTAAGTTTGAAAGAAATCAAGGACTGGCAGGTCTGCACTTGAAGTTGGCTTGAGTGATTGTAGCCTTCTCCCTCCCTCTGCACTTTATTCGCTAGATGTCTATGCCAAGATTCAAACCAGGACTCCATGAACCCCGGGATGGTATTAAAACACTCTCTCTGTGCAGGACTCATTGACTGAACACAGATCTCCGAAACGGAATGTGGCTACCGTAATGGAGGTAAAGGTTCACATACGCAAAAATCTCTCCATTTTGAACCTTGGAGCTCCAGCCGAGGAACGGGAAAAAAATAACTAAGCAAGTAAACTAAAAAGAAGGAGAATAAATGAATAGAGAAACCATTAAACAATAAAAGAATAAATTAACACAAAAAGAAGAAGAAAAAGAAAGGACCTAACAAATTCCAAAGCCAGAGTAATAAGAAAGACGTTAGGGATACTATTTTTGTCCTTTTCTGACTGAAAGCAGTCTCTGAATCCTCAGGGATGACCAGTTCCTCACTAAGACTACCATCAACAGTTGTGACCCCCCCCCCCAAAAAAAAAAAGGTGGCTGATTTAAAAGAAGCGGCGAGGGGTCGCCATGATTAACCCTTTAATCAGGTTCCAAGTCACACGACAAAGATGAATGAGACAGTTTTTGTCCTACCAGAGATACGGGGCAAAAAAGGATAGTTATCTCCGAAGATTTCTAGTTGTATAGTTTGAGATAATGATAGTGAAGGAAAATAAGTGCAGGTAACCAGTCACAACATCTTCATCGTTGTGAAAGAGGATTCGTCAAAATTCAGAAACAAAAAGAAACAAAGTAACAACTAGAACGAAAATCAAAAGGATCAGAAAAAGAGAAAAAACGTACTACAAAATAAAAATCTTCACAGACATTTTATGTACCACCAAGGTCACCCTTTTCACCATTACAACTATCCATTAGAGAGTTTGGCACTGATTAATGTATACACTGACATTTTGATCGGGGAAGCAAAACTTGCGTTTCAGAATTACAATGCCCCTCAAAATCACAGATATCTATTTAAGGAACAAATTTCAGGCAGTCAGAGGTAAAAAGGTGAAGGTAAAGGTGTCCCATAACCTATGTGGTTGTAGGGGAGGGAGGCATCAGAGACCTCAGCTTCTCTAGGGCCAGCATATTGAGGGCGGCGCCCATTTCCTCTCCCTTGCTGCTTTACCTTCCTGACCCTAAAGAAGGCAGGTACCACCCATTTACAGCGGGTGAACTGGGTGGACTGTACTAAAGCCAAGGTGCGCTCAATGCTGCTTAACTTTGCCTTGGGGAAAGCGAGTGCTCTGACAACTTAGTATAATATCGTCCCTTCACGCAGACAAAGCACATGAAAGTTTCATCAGCCGACAAAACAGTCAGGCAGCTCAGACTACCCTTCCTTCTTTATTCTATATCTGTGGTCTTTGACACCTTCCGGCGACACTGCTGGAAGAAGGATGGAAAGGGCAGTGGAGATGGAAAAATTGTCATTAGCGCTGACACGCCCACTGGTCCATCACACTTGTGGGTCAAGGACACTGACAGAACCTTTCACACACATCACTAAAAATGTAAAAAAAAACTATTATGGGATGCTTGAAAACGTAGACCCGCTTTGGTAATCAGGAAAAGTATTGCCTTCGGGGAGAAACTGTCGTGGGAAGTTTGGAATCGTGGACTGCTTTGGTGATGAGAATTTGGGGGATGGAATTGGTTAGATTGCTTTTTTATGTACTTACTTTTGGATGTGTTATACTGGTTCATTTTGATCATTGCATGGTGGGCTGTTTGTGGTTGGTGTGTGCCTGCCTGGTTTGTGTTTATGTTTCCTCTTTTCTCTCTCATCTCTCTCCTCTCTCTCTCTCTCCCTCTCTCTCTCTCTCTCTCTCTCTCTCTCTCTCTCTCTCTCTCTCTCTCTCTCTCTCTCCTCTCTCTCTCTCTCTCTCTCTCTCCTCTCTCTCTCTCTCTCTCTCTGTGATCAATTTGATATGTACAGATTGTTGAACCTTTACATTGTGTTCCAGTATATTTGTCAATGCACTTAGGTAGACATCTGAAACGCATAATGACTAAATGCAGATTTGGTATTTCTGATATATATTTACATTTCTATCGTTATAAGTCTGTTAATGATCGTTATTTGATGTGTCCATTATGTCATGATGCACTTGAAAATGCACTGCATTTTGTTTTGTCTTGTACTGAGCTAAAGGAGCTGCAGAACAACTGATTTTTAAAGTATTTTCGACAACCAGTTTCGTTCAAATTAATCATGTTGATGACGACTCCTAATGAAACAATTGCAAAAACCTTGTTGTTTGTACAAAGCATTTAAAGTACGCAGTATGTTGTAAACTGGTATGTCAATCTGTGAAAACCTACAAAGTGTGTGTTTCTATATTGTTTGTAATACCCTTCTAAGGGCAATGGCTTTTATGAATAAAATATCCGATTCTCCTCTCTCTCTCTCTCTCTCTCTCCTCTCTCTCTCTCTCTCTCCTCTCTCTCTCTCTCTCTCTCTCTCTCTCTCCTCTCTCATTCTCATCCTCTCTCTCATCTCTCTCTCTCTCTCTCTCATCCCATCTCATCTCTCTCATCTCAAATCCCATTGTATGGTATGATTGAATTATGATCATACAAAAGCTTATTTAGATTCTATTATTACGCTTTCTTTAGATGATGGCTGTTGAAATCGATAACGTATTAAGTTTCAATGCTGTGCAATTTTATTATCATTCCTAAACAATTTTTGTTTTGTTAATTTGTTTTCTAAATATTTCAGTTGTATCTATACCACAAGGAATGTTAATCTTCTTGGAAAGGTTCAGGCACTTGGAACAATTATGTTAATAGCGAGGTTGAAATTGATGGTCGGCTTTCAATAAATCTCGATTCGAGTCTCTCTCTCTCTCTCTCTCTCTCTCTCTCTCTCTCTCTCTCTCTCTCTCTCTCTCTCTTCTCTCTCTCTCTCTCTCCTCTCTCTCTCTCTCTCTCTCTCTCTCTCTCTCTCTCTCTCTCTCTCTCTCTCCTCTCTCTCTCTCTCTCTCCTCTCTCTCTCTCTCTCTCTCTGGAGAGAGATTGTGGATGGTGGATTGATGTTTCAGTTATTTACCTCATCATCATTATTTATTATTTATTGTTGTTATTATTTATTATTCATTCTTTTATATCGAGGATAACAGAATAAGCAATCATGTGCTTTTTTCATCCGGTCCCCGTGTGTATGCAGGTTTTGTTTGTTTTGTTTTTTTTGTAAATATTGTCATCTGTTCCCACGGCACACGATGGCCTACTCTTACGAAAAGCGGAACAGGATTAACGTGTGCGCAAGATGTTCTGCGTGCGTTCGCACACGGGGCCTCGGTTTACAAGTCTCATCCGAAGGACTTTTGGGGAGAGTGGAGTCAGCACTGATGTTAACTCCAGGAGAAAAATTTCCTCAACCGGACTCGAACCCGGGTCGTCAAATTGCCAGCGCAATTATTCTCATGTTTGCTCTTTAATTACTGCAAAAAAAAAACTGCGCTTTTATTTTCAAATTAAAATCATCATTGATTCTTACTTCTTTATTTTCGTTTCTGAATGAGTGCCTTTTTATATTATTACCTTATTATTGTATCTCTGTCTAATTTCTTGCCTGTTGTTTGATACTTGGTATGGTTTCTTGCTCTTGGTATTTGGATCATTATTATTGTTGTTTGTTTAGTTAGAGTTATTTTTTTATCTTGATGTTATCTCTGAAAAGGGCGGGGAATGGATGTAAAAAGCACACGAGTGCTTATTCATTTCCTCGAATAAAAGAATTTGTGCCTTGCCTTGCCTTACCTTACCTTACCTTGCTTGCCTTGTTGTTGTTCTGTGTGTGTGTGTGTGTGTGTGTGTGTGTGTGTGTGTGTGTGTGTGTGTGTGTGTGTGTGTGTGTGTGTGTCCATGACATTTTTTCCCTAGGTTTTCTGCCATCGGTCCATATGAAGAGCTCCTGAGTTCAGTGGAGAAAATGCAAGCTAAAGTGGTACGGCACTCACACAACATCTGGACTGGCCAAGATGTCTTACAGGGAACAGTAAGGGGAGGGGACGAAGAGGCAGACAGAGGAAACGATGGGAAGAGACAACATCAGAGAGTGGACTGGCCTTGTTGGGTGGAGCGATCGCTACGGAGGGTGGGGACCTCGGGTGAGGAAGTGGTTGAAATCGTGGTTGCCAATCCTCGTTTTGGTTCCCCATGTTTGGTCAAATACCGTAAGAAAAACCCCTAGATGGAAATGGGTGGAGGAAAGAAGAAGAAGGAAAGGAGAAAGTTTTTTATGCAGAGGAAGAGATAAGCATCAGTGAGTTTACATGAGTCGCCATTTGAGGATAAAGTCAAGAAAAAGACAGACGTATTATCATATATTAATTATTACATGGAATCCATGTATAGCCTATGTAAGACAAACACACGCTGCATTTGACCACAGAGCCCAAAATCAGGCCACAGGACGAAAATAAGACAGAAGATCAATGTTTAGTGTTGTTCTGTGTATCACTAGACCAAAGCC
Organism: Stramonita haemastoma; assembly: GCA_030674155.1. Lineage (NCBI taxonomy): Eukaryota > Metazoa > Mollusca > Gastropoda > Neogastropoda > Muricidae > Stramonita > Stramonita haemastoma. The sequence goes on along the minus strand of CM060325.1, from coordinate 14,162,446 downwards.
TGGCAATATGTATGGACGAAAGTGTAAGCAATCAGACCCCACTTCTTCATTGAGATGAATGAATCAATGAAAAACAAAGCATAACAAAAACAAAAGATACACAAAAAACCAACAAAAACAAAACAACAAACAACAAACAAAAGCCAAAAAGACTTATAGATCAACTGATGACTTTGATGATTTAAATTGATGAAACTTGATCTGATTTATTCTTTATATCGAGATATGTCCCATAAACATAATTTCTTGATAAAGTGAAACCACACAGGTAAGAAATTGTAAATGTCATCGAGATTCAATAAGGAATGGTCATAAAGCACTTCACAAAAACGAAACAGAGATAACGTGGCAAGATTTTGCATTGAATAATCGACAACAACAACGGACCAACAGATTAAAATCACATCAAAAGACATTTGACGAATAGAGCCAGCACAAACTCCAAAAAAATACTCCGACCAAACGAAAAAGACATCAAAGAAGCGCAATTTCAGACCACTAGATATCTGTCTATGAGAGAAAGAAAACGACGAAGCATTAGATATAGTATAAGAGAGAGAGAGAGAGAGAGAGAGAGAGAGAGAGAGAGAGAGAGAGAGAGAGAGAGGAGAGAGGGGGGGGAATGAAGAACGAGGAGAGACAGAAAAGATAGGTAATGAACAGTAGAAGAAAGAAATGAGAAGAGATAGAGAGAGAAGAGATGAAATATTAGACAATCATTTAATGGAGAGCTAAAATAGTAGCCATTCTACAAGGTTTAGTTTGAGTCTTGACACTACTACATTTTTTTTAAATTAAGTGATATCTGTGGCACTTTGTTCCTATGCGCGATGGAAAGTCCACTGTGTGACTAGGGATTATTGGATTCAAGTTGCTACGAACACTGCTCCCATTGCAAATGCAGGCCAGGGCACCAAAACGAGAAAAAAAGAACATCTGACAGCCCTATCTATCTGTCTGATCGTGCTCGTCCTTCACCTGAAAACTCCATTCGCTGTCAGGCCTCTATCCTCTTTTTCTCCCTCTCTCCTCGCTCTCTTCTAACACTCCTGTCGTAAGACTCTCAATCGTCCTGTCGTATTTTTTTATCACTCGTCATTAAAAGTTATATCTTTATTTAGATATGATTGATATGCATATTAATAGTTGAATTTTTTTTTATCGAAAAACGACAAAATCTGCTTGATGCTTTTACATCCAGTCCAGTTGTAAACTTAGTAAATCTCATTGTGCCTACGACACACTCGTTGCTGTGTCCAATAGAAAAGATTAATGGGATTTTTTCAAATTGCTCTCGTTTACTGTCACATCTTCGATTCCTGCGTTTTACAAGTCTCATCTGAAGGATTTTGGGAGAGTGAGTACATCAAATTAAAACCATGAAAAAATTCGTTTCATCAGCTGATCTTGTTACAATTGGCCAGTGCATGCTGATAGGCTTAAAAGGCTCACAGATTGATTATTTGATTTATCTGTTATATCGGATAATGGAATAACACTCTTGTGCTTTTTTACATCCAGTCCCCGTGTGTATGCATTTTGTAAATGTCATCTGTTCCAACGGCACACAATGGCTTACTCTTACGAAAAGCGGAACATGATTTCACGAGAGAGAAAGAGAAAGAAAGAAAGAAAGAAATAAAGAGAGAGAGAGAGAGAGAGAGAGAGAGAGAGAGAGAGAGAGAGAGAGAGAAGAGAGAGAGAGAGAGAGAGAGAGAGAGAAGAGAGAGAGAGAGAGAGAGAGAGAGAGAGAGGTGGGGGTGGGAACTGATAAACGACGGACATACAGAAAAATAGGTAAATGAACAGGTAGACAAACAAAAAAATAGAGAGATATAGAGACAAAAGTAGAGATAGAAGAGATCAGAAACGTCACCAAAAGCAGCATAGAAATAGCCAGCTTCTTTTTCCAAGCTTTGTTTTTTTTTGTGCTTCTTTTACCCTTTTTTTTTTTTTTTTTTAAACTTGCCGATTGAACTGTGGGCACTTTCGCTTTCACCTTTCCGCGTGAAAAGTGTTCATGTGTGTGGACTGGGGGTGCAGGGCAGTTTGCAAGGTGTCATTTCACACAGCCCCCTAGCTGCAGTGCAGACCACTGGCACTGCTGGGAGGGAGAAAAAAGAAAGACCTCTGAAGACTTGACGTTCAACATACTGGTCGGTGAAGACTGAAGAAGCGGTACGTGTCAGTATTTGTTTTTATCACTGTCATTAAAAGTTTATATCTTTATTGTAACTAAGAGTAATATCTAGACCAGTAGGCATATTAAATAAGCTGAGAGGTTATTTTTTTTGGGTAAAAAACTGAGTGGTAACCTCACTAGGCCTGACTACACTTCAAGTTTTGCTGTTGGTCCAATATTGAAAAAGGAATGGGTATTTTTTTTCTCTTAACATTGACAGTCTCCTCTTTATTTACATCTTCGATTTTCTGATTTTCCTCCACTATTAAAAGAAGGGAGGGGGGTAAAATACTCAAATGCAAAACAAAATATTTTTCGAAGTTTGTATTGCTGTCTAGCTGATTTTTTTTAACACTTGGTGCAGATTTGAGTGCTGGGATAAGGATTGTAAAAGTGGGCTTCTCATCCATCCCCGTGTGTATGTGGTTTATGAATTTTTTCCCTGTTGCACGCAATGGCACATACGAAAGATGGAACAGGTTTTAACGTGAGCACAAGAGGTTCTGCATGCGCTGGCACACACGGGATCTGGAGTTTATGTTTTCATCCAAAGAACTTTTGGGATAAGCACAATATGGTTCCACAGCTTTATATACCCATATTATGGCAATTTAAACCTTTTTTTAAGGGGGAGGGGCGTCTACTTTGAAGGTTATTTTTTCCTTTTGTGTAATTTGGGGATGATAAATGTACAATGGCTGGCGTCCTCAGCACAGCCTGGTTTTATCGGCCTAAAGGAATGAATTTAACCATGAAAATAATTTAACTTTTAATTATTTTTCGAATTGACGGTGTGGGATACTTCAGGGAATAAAGTCGTGTTTTGAACTTATGTTACTACTAAGAACCCACAGAAACTGAATTGACAGCCCAGGTATGGCTTTCGTGGTCAGTGGGGCTTTAAACAACATAAAATGAAACAAAAGCTGGAAATCAGTGCCAGAGAACTGAAGACGCGTATCGTGCATTTTGTTTCAGGCTGGCCAAATCCAGCCGACACAAAGCCGCCATCCTGATGATGCCCATAGCAGAAGATAACATCGACACAAAGCCGCCATCCTGATGATGCCCTTAGCAAGAATGTGCAGATCCTGGCAACTCCCGCTATCCTTGTTCTTCCGTCCTCTCGCAAGATGAATTTGGGTAAAGAATTTTCTATAAATTCAAGTGCATTTCATCTTCTATAGCATACGTTATTCATAAACTCGGCCATAGCTCCGAGATTTGCCGATGGTGAGATTTGTGTGTATGCCATTGTTATTTATCCACCATGATTGTAGCGGCATTCTGACTTCAAGGATGATAATTATCTAAACATGACACCAGAGTTGTTAGGTTTTTATTTGTATAATTATTCTTCTGTACCATGGTAGGGGTGGGGGGGGGGGGGGGGGGGGGGGGGGGCTTCCAGTCAGACCCAGCGCATCTGACTTTGGCATAGGATAGATTCGTTATTGTTTAAGTCTTCCTTGGGAAAAAAAGGCAGGAGAAAAGACCAAAGAGGCAGAAAAAAAGACGAAGTGACAGGTAAAACAAAAAACGGAACAAGGTAGACACAATGAGAAGAATAGAAAAGAGGGAGTCCCAGCACAATTTCCCCGAAGGTGTGACGCTATAAACATTTATACTGATAATTATACAAATTAAAATGAAACAAAAGCTGGAAATCAGTGCCAGAGAACTGAAGACACGTATCCTGCGTTTTGTTTCAGGCTGGCCAAATCCATCAGATACAAAGCCGCCATCCTGATGATGCCCATAGCAGAAGACAGCGACACAAATCCGCCATCTGATGATGCCCATAGCAGAGAAGTGCAGATCCCTGGCAACTACCCGCTATCCTTAATCTTCCGTCCTCACGCAAGAGAACTGGTAAGAGAATTTCTATCAAGTGCTTTGGAGGGGGTTGCTGATTTTTTTTTTTTTATAGTTTGGTTTGTTTTGGTTTGGGGTTGGTTGTATTTTGTTTCGCTTTTTGGGGTTTTGCTTTTTTTTTTTTTTTTTTTTGGTTATAGCTCCTAATCAGGGCAAGGGCTGATGAAAAGAATAATGGGAATGTTTATCTGTAGCCCTTGAAGAATGATCATCTCTATTCCCACCCTCTCTCTCTCTCTCTCTCTCTCTCTCTCTCTCTCTCTCTCTCTCTCTCTCTCTCTCTCTCTCTCTCTCTCTCTCTCTCTCTCTCTCTCTCTCTCTCTCTCTCTTCAATAATTTTGAAAGGAAAGATATTAAATGGGAAAGCAAAGACATTGATACCGTTTGATTGCTGTTACGTAACCTATGGCAGAAAAGGAAATTGGTTGTCTTGTACATTTCAGAATTCTGTATTTTTAAACTATTTTTTCTTCCCCCATTTCTCAGTTAAAGCTCCCAGATTGGTTAATAGAGATTTTTGTATAAACGACTGTTCTTGATAACCATTCAGATAGCTGCGAGCCCACTTCCAGAATCGGGTCTAAACACACCAGTGTGTATGATTCCCCCCCCCCCCCCCCTAGATATTTCTGTAGTTCTTACCGGCACAAAGGGGCCTACTCTTCCAAACTGTGGAACGGATTTTGACGTGTTAACAAGATGTTAATCAGAAATGGAACTTCTGTTTATGGTCGAGAGCAGATTAAGGGAGCAACACTTTTTACAAATGGGCACTCCCATCCCCTATCGTAATATTTGTGTGCAAAAGGGTTAATGTAGACTATATACTGATAGCTGTGTTCATGGTCTCGTCACCAGATCTCCAGTGATAGTGATCCTTCTCACCAGAGATCATGGAGACGCCATCGCCACGATGTTGGAGCACATGACCCTGAACTTGTCCAAGATCCCCATGACTAAGTAGACAGACGTCAGATCTATGGGGGAGAAGGGTTTAGAATAGGGGATAGGAGAAAGTGCTACATCAAATCCCTGAAGGGCAACTAGTGCACAGTCTGGTTCCGTTGCCCAGGGATCTAGATGTTATCCATCTTCATCTTTCCACTGGGTTGAGCAGCAAAACAGGAGTTTGGGGGCTTTGGCATCAGAGTGGCGTCTATATGACCTCCCATCTCTGCAACACTTCAAGGAGCAAAGGCGATGAGAGCAGGAGGGGCTGTGGTCCTTGTGGACATCCGCTAGTCGGCATAGAACCGACCGTAGAAAGAGGTAGGGTTGAAAGGAATCCGAACATGCAACCCCTGTCTTGCACACTTTCCTGGCGTGTCTATACAGAGTATCTGTCAACGTGTGTGTGCTCAATGTCCACAAACGTCACCCAGTCCTTCCTAATTTCTGAGCTCGAATCAAACTTTGTCCCGGGAGTTCTCTGCAAAGTTCACTGACCACAGGGTTGAGTACTCCGTCAGTATCCGATCAACCTTTTCCGCAGTGGTCACAAAGGGAGCCCATCTAGAGTGGCGTGGAACAAAGATTTGGGTGTCCTAAAACGGCACAGCCTGCCTACCCTCGCGTACCGTGCTCACGAGGGGAAGGGACACCTCACGCCCCCAAACATTTTCTTAAAGCACTTCCCAGACCTTCTGGGTCACTCCATTCTTGCTCTGAATCCTCAGAAGTCTGGCATAGGTGTCGACAGTTGTCATGGGGATCGAATCAGGGTTCTGGGCGTGTGTCTTCTATCGTGGCAGCAGAGTGTATCAAGACAATCAGGGCGACTGCAAGCGTAAGTATAATTTTTTCGTTCCTTGGATAGAGCTCCGAGGTAAACCAATGGTGAGATTTTGTGTAGGCAAACCCTTTGAAATCCATTTAGCTGCATCTCGACTTCGGGATGTCTAAAGACAGCATTATGCATGCGTTAATTTTTGTTAGAAGATTATCTATTATGGCACGCGATGGCCTACTCTGTCAAAAGGCTAAATGGTTTGTAACGTTTCCGAAGGATTTTCTGCGCGTGTTCACACATGTGACCACGGTTTATAGCCGCATGCAAATGACTTTCAGGGAAGTAGTCAGTACTTGTTAATTTCAGGGAGAAAATGCCATTGAACAGGTACCTGGGAGGTGGCACAACCCCAGGCCGTCTGATCACAAGCACAACAGTTTAACCACCAGGCTATCGCGCCACGCGTAACCATATTCTTTTTTTTGTTTTATTTTTAAATGCCTCGGTGTTACTGTGAGCTGTAGATAGATGCTGACCAGGGTTTTTTACGCTAAAAGCAGGTAAAATTTACAGATCTTTCGGGTGCACATTTTGATCTTATACACGTGTCTACACAAATGAATCTAAAGCATCGGCAAGTCTGCATCTTAATAATGCCATAGAACAATGTAAAAACGTCTACCCTTTATTCATCAAGCGCTGAGATTTATTATTATTTTTTTACCTTCCTCGGTTAGAGCTCCGAGGTTCGCCAATAGTGATTCTGCGTATGCGACCGATTTAACTCACCATGAAGGTAGCAGCATTCCGACCTCGGGGATGGTGTCGAAATACTAAACCTGTGTGCATACGTTTTTTAATGTTATATTTTTTACATGTCATAGTTCCTACCGGCACGAATAGTTTTTCTCTTCCAAAATCGGAACGGGTTTCTAACGTGTGAGCAAGATGTTCTGCGTGTTATCGCACATGCAGCCTCAGTTTAAAGTCTCATTCAAAGAACTGTTGGGACAGGGGGATAATGTTACTGCAGAGATTTAATCCTGTGACGAAGAATTATAAAGTAGTATCGAAGAAACATGTCACCTTAGTCATCTTGCTATTGGTAGATAGGTAGTCTAATGGTTACGTACCTGCCTAGAAAGTGAAAAGTCCGGATTCGATTCCTGTTCTGTTGGAACTTTTTCCCCAGAGAAATTTGGATTTAATTGAAACAGATATGAATTGATTTGTTTGAACATGCAAACATTCTAGATTGCTGAAGCTGCTTGTTGATGCTGTTTTCAGGAGTTGTGGCGCCAGACCAAAGTACCAAGCATCCCAGGGTCTTCTGGAAGCAGTTCCAGACTGCAGGTAAGGGTCAACAAGGAGGAGGAGGAGGACAACGCCCCCAGCCCCAGGTTGTGGCTGCCAACACCCAGACATCCCTTCAAGAGATGTTTCCCCTAGATCAACATCAGTGCCGACTCCCCGAAAAGTCCGATAAATGAGACTATAAACCGAAGCCCCCCCCCCCCCCCATCCCCCCTGCACAAACGCAGAACACCAGAATGACATTTAAATAATGTATGCACACAGGTGTCGTGTTTAGACATCATCCCCGAAGTCGGAGTGTGGCTACCTTAATGGCGAGCCGAAGGTCGCATTCACAAAATTTCACAATTGGAGAACTTTTTTTCAGAGCTGGAACCCAGGAACACAATAACCAAAAACTCACCTGCTGTTATATCTTTATATTATTATTTTTTAATGAATCTTATAAAATAGTTAGTTGTAGGAGACTGTTTCTACTTATCGTGTGGGACTGGTAAATGTTTTTTTTTCCTCTCCAAGAAATCGAATTAAGTGTTTTTAAGAGTCATCTTCCCTTTGATAATGACTATCAATGCTCTGATTTTTAAAATTTTTTTGGTAATGAAACAAATTGTTCACCATTATTGGAAATAAGGTCCATGTGTTCCATAACCTATGTAGCCCTTGGGCAGCAAAAGTGTCAGACCTCGAAAATTAAAAAAAAAAAGCAAACAAGTAATGATATAGCCATTCCTTTCGGCTGGAGTAGAAATATGTACTGAAAAGTCCTAAGAAGGGTCGCGGGATGGTTAAGATGTTTGCTTGCCAACAAGTAAACCATGAGGTTCTGGGTTCCATTCCCAGCCTAGCTCTTTGTTCCCATTTCGACGAAAAAAAAGAAGATATGATTGTCAGTTCTTCAAATGAAACTATAAACTTAGACCCCGTGTGCGAACACACGCAGAATATCTTGCACACACCTTAAAAACCTGTTCTGCTGTTTTTAAAAGTAGGTCATAATGCTTTGGTAGGAGTGGATAAACCCCTCTCCTAACATGCACACAGGTGGCGCAGCGCGCGCGCGCGCGCGTCTGTCTGTCTGTCTGTCTGTCTGTCTGTCTGTCTGTCTGTCTGTCTGTCTGTCTGTCTTGTGTATAAAATGGGTAATTCTGTGGAGACATTTAGGTTGGAAGGAGAGGCAAGAAAAGGAAAGGAAAGGGAGTGTTTACGAGGGTATGGATGCATATTTAAAGCAGAAGGATAGAAAAAAAAGATATGGCTATTATTTTTCTGACATGGTTTATTTTGGGCTCGGATTTTTTTTTAAAGGAATGCAACTTCTAAAAAATAGTCTCCGGTTTGAAATCAATTTGACTGGTCACTTACACAGAATCTCACCATTGGTAAATCTAGGAACTCTAGCCTAGGAATAAATCAAAAGTGGACAGTAAAATCATCTGTTGCTGGAACTAGAGATCCTGATTGAAAGCTCCATAATAATCCTGTGAGCTATGTACCATTAAGTCTATAGCTACTTACTATTTGTCTATGTGCCTATTGTGTCCATTTTTCTAACATTCAGACTGACCATCTGACAGACAACCCTTACCCGCTATTAATTCTTTAACACTAACCTTTACACTAACCTCAACTCTAACCATGACCCCCCATGTGGACACAAAAGGCAGGTAGATATATAGTATATGCTGACACTTCTCTTCGTTCGCTCGTATTGGCTAGAATGCAAAGTGCCTGGTCTTTTTCCACGCTGCTCCTCTGCAGGAGGTATATGCCTTGCTGGCCTCAGCCGATACATTCCAACAACAGGGCAGTTCATTACGAAGTTTTCAAACGAGAAAAGATATGCTAGAAGAAAAAAAAGCGCGAGAATAGACTAGGTCTGTAGGAAATAAATAAGAGAGGATAGAGCCGAAGGGAAAGTAAGAAAGAAAGCGAAGGATAGAAAAGAGGAAATTTCTTGCAGAGCATTTCCAGACAATGTGGAAGCTCTATAGACTGAGTTTCCCGTAATTTTTGGAGGAGGGGAGGGGGGGGGGGAGAGTATGTTGACACAATGCATGTACATTTTTTTCAGGGTCAGTGGGAGGAGGAATGCAAGAATTTTAGCGAAAAGGATAGGTGAGGAAGGGGGGGGGGGGGGGGGGGGGGGGGGGGGGGGCGGGGTTTGGAAAAGTGTTTTTGTACATAGGTATGGAAAAAAATTGCATTTGAGAAAAGTTTATTTAAAAAGTAGAGGGTGCAGGTTGTAGAATGCCCAACTATTTGGCAAGGGGGTGCATTCAACTATTTATTATTATTATTATTATTTTTTAAAGATTTAAAACAGAAATGGGGGGGGGGGGGGACACTGATGTTATAAGGAATTATTGATCATTGGAGCAATGCATAGTGAGACTGCACTGCAGAAAACAGGCGTTAGTAAAGAGTAGAAAGTATGTTGGTGTGTTTTCATGTTTTCGCGTGTGTTTTCGTGTGTTTCGCGTGCGCGCGCGCGCGCGTGTGTTGGAGTCAAGGTGTTAAAAAGAAAAAAAGCCGTTAGCGAAATAACATGAATATAAGTTATCCGGCCGTGCATGCATCGGGATTTTATTAAAGAAAATTTGTTAAATTGCTGAATTTGCAGCTGTAAAAACACTTTGACTGAAAAAAAAATCGCTGTAAATTTGTTAAGGTGGAGGTGAAGAAAGTAGTGAAGTGTCAGATTTAAAAGAACTGCAGTATTTTTGGAAAAAAATATTACGCGTACATCTTATTTAACAAACTTGCATTAGAAAAGGCAGAATAGCTCTGTGGTCAGAGAACTCGTTGTAAATGGTTTCACGCCCTCTTTAGGGACAGGGAAGGTAAAACGGCGAGGGAGAGGAGATGGGTGCCGCCCTAAATATGCTGGCCCCTGGAGAAGTTGAGGTTTCTGATAACTCTCTCCCCAACGACCACATAGGCTATGGAGCACCTTTACCTTTTTGTGAATTAGAGAAAGTATTGTGCCGTTTATCTTTTTTATCTTTACTGGATAAAGTACAAGAAAGATGTCAAATCTTACATTTTCTAATATGTGTAAGATAGCCGGCAACTTGTATCAGTATGTCCTGTTACCTTATTTCCTTCTTACCTTTTGCTTTGCCATAGGTCAAAGACATGTCCACTACCCAGGTCATACATGTAACACTCCCAGCCCATCAATAGACTACTCCATCTGCATCTCTCCCAGCAGTTTTTGATTCCCATTTTCAGCTCAAATAACTTTAATCTCTATCACAGTCCTCTTCTGATTTTTGTTCCCCCCCCAAAAAAAAATGAAAAAAAGAAGCAACAGGTTGGAGATCTCATATTGTAATTAAACAAAATAGAAATCTAAAAAATAACGGAAAGATATAATCAATAAAAGAACGAAAGAATAAACAACTGGAGACAAAGGGGGGTTGGAGACCCCTAGGCCAGTTTTTTTTTTCTATTAGCAAGATTGGAGTGAAAGACTTTACTTTGATCAGCGCTCATTGCTGCATGATTTCTGGTCTGCTTTCTGGCATTGGTCCAAACTTTTTATTGTGCTATTTGTTATATATGCCTGCTTTTCTGAAAGCATGAAGCTGCACCTGAATGTTTTTAGCAAAATTCCAATACAGGAAATGGGAAATACTGTATTATTGCAAAAAAAAAGACAATGCAGTACAGTTTTTGATGGGATTTTTATTTTTTTAATCAGCCTGTCTTCTTCCGGTTACTTTTCTAGTCTCAACGATACCTGGGTTGTGTAAAACTAGAAAATGGTTTAGCATGTGTGATTTGTTTAATCAATGGATAAAGGTAATTTGTTTACAAGCAATTGTACGAAACAGTTGGCTCTATTTCAAGTCGTCAAAAATATTTTGGTGTGTGTGTGTGTGTGTGTGTGTGTGTGTGTGTGTGTGTGTGTGTGTGTGTGTGTGTGTGTGTGTGTGTGTGTGTGTGTGTGTGTGTGTGTGTGTGTGCTTTAAAACAGATTTGGCAAAGATAAATGTGTGTTTTAGCACTGGAATTGTATTTTATTTATTTTTTATTTTTGTTATATCTTGGATAATGGAATAAGCACTCATGTGCATTTTTACATCCAGTTCCCTTGTGTATGCAGTTTTGTAATTGTTGTACGGAATTCTGACAGTTTTGCATGGTATCTGTATCTATTTTTAAGTTCACTTAATGCGCTCCGTCTTTGTTTGCTGCCCCTTCCCCCTTGAATTATATCCCTCCGGGGTCAGTTGTAGAGTTGCACGAGTTTTACTAGGGAATATTTTTCTGTTGAAGCCGAGTTTCAGGCGCATTTAAAAAAACACTGTGTTGAACATGAAAGCTGTTTTTCAAAAAAATTTACTCCTATGAAAACGTGAACTGAAACCCCCATTTGTCAGTAGCATGTTAGACGTTTTGCTCTTGGGGTTGCAAGTTTTATCAATGCTTTCCTTGCTTTGTTAGTACACTTCGTTAAAAACTGCTTTATTTTGCTTCTAACCCAGTTAAGCTTGTTCTAGAATCCCAACTAGAAATGTACGGTGTAGAAAATGTTTACCTATTTTGATCACCTATAATTATTATTTGTGATGATGAAGATAATGCATGTTCTTTTAGAGGAGAAACAAAAAGTTGTTTGTTGCTAGTTTTGCTTCTCCATTTTTACTGTATGTCATAATAGCTTTGTATAGAATGGATCGAATGTATAGATTAGAATGTTTAGACGTAAGTGGTGAGCACACACCACAGGCACTTGACTTACTGACTTTTTTCCCTGAGAAAAATATCAACTTTACACAACTCCCTCTTAGAACTTTACAAGCTGATGATTACCACTCATTTATTTATTCTTTTATTTCGAAGATAACAAAATTAGCATTTAGGTGCTTTTTTAATCCAGTCCCCGTAGATTTGTAAATTCTATCATCCGTTTCCACCGGCACACAATGTCCTACTCTTCCGACAAGCGGAACGTGTTTTAACGTGTGTGCAATATGTTTTGCGTGCGTTTGCACAGGGGGCTCGGTTTATAGTCTCACCCGAAGGACTTTTGGGGAGAGTGGAGTTGGCACTGATGTTAACTCCGAAGAAAAAATCCTCTTGAACGAGATTTGAACCCAGGTCAGCTGATCACAGTCGCATCACTCTGACCACTGGGCCGTCTTTCAGGATGTCTGTGCTTTTTGGTCGTAAAGATAACATGACTGGAATCAAGAAAGTGTTTTGCCACTTCCAAGTTTTAAAAGCATATTAAGAACGAACAGATCATCATATTTTTATTTTAATATTTGAATTGTGTGATAATTCAAAAGAAACAAAGTCAGTGGGTCAGTCGTTGTGTCACTGCTGGTCAGAGCATTGGGAAAAGCCTACCTCTCCCCTTCAGCAAGAAAGGCTGGGGTTAGGGTTGGGTAGCCGGCTCGCAGCTGAAATCAAACGAAATGAAAAAGAAAATTTCAGAGCTACTTTTGAATAATGTCAAAAGCTGGATAAAAAGTGATACAAGGAAGCACTAAAAACACGAGTGTTTGTGATTTTACTAGGCTAACTTTATAACTGGCTGAGGTATAGTTGATTTTTTGGTGCTGATGTTCGGATACTGTTGTGGTATATATCCGTGATATTATGTTTTCATGTTTACTCTTTATGTATGGCTTGTAACCTGCTTAAATTTCTCTCTCTGAGATATTAAAGTGTTTGAATTGAATTGACATGCAATATGACCAAAACTAAAACAAAAACTTGATCAATGTCTTTGTTCCGAGTTCAATTCATAAATGACTTTGTTTAAAAGTGTAAAATATATAAAACAAAAATTTGATCAATGTCTTTGTTTAGAGTTCCATTCATAAATGACTTAGTTTACAAGTGTAAAATATATGCACAAGATCTCAGATATTTATACATACACACGTTTGATCTGTACTTCCATCTCTCTCTCTCTCTCTCTCTAACTCTCTCTCTCTCTCTCTCTCTCTCTCTCTCTCTCTCTCTCTCTCTCTCTCTCTCTCTCCTCTCTCTCTCTCTCTCTCTCTCTCTCTCTCTCTCTCTCTCTCTCTCTCTCTCTCTGCCTTTGAGATATTTGTGATGCCTTGTGTACCATCGCCCTAAATGATTGCAGTCTTCTTTTTTAATAGTATATTTGATATTTTTAATGCATTGAGCTCGATTTAAACCTGGTTCGTATAACTGTAAATGCTATTTCGTTGCTATTTGATATTTTTATATACAGTTTTTTTATATAGATTTTGTTTAGTTTCTGTTTTGTTTTTTGCTTGTTTGCTTGCTTCTCGGTTTTTTTCTCATTGTTAGGCTGTTGGACATATTACGAGCCTATAGGTTTCATTGATGATAATTATTGTTTAAAAAAGTGTTTTTATGGATGTTTTCAAATACTTTATTGACTTGGTTTTTTGTGATGATGTAATTTGAAGATGATCTGTCTGTCTGTCTGTCTGTCTGTCTGTCTGTCTGTCTGTCTGTCTGTCTGTCTGTCTGTCTCCCTCTCTCTCTCTGTCTCTGTCTCTGTCTGTCTGTCTGTCTGTCTGTCTGTCTGTCTGTCTGTCTGTCTGTCTGTCTGTCTGTCTGTCTGTCTGTCTGTCTCTCTCTCTCTCTCTCTTCTCTCTCTCTCTCTCTCTCTCTCTCTCTCTCTCTCTCTCTCTCTCTCTCTCTCTCTCTCTCTCTCTCTCTCTCTCTCTCTCTCTCTCTCTCTCTCTCTTCTCCCTTCCTTTCCACCTTCCACTCTCACATATGCTTTCCTAGACTTATCACTGTATAGTAGTGTTTGTTTCCTATGTTGAAATGAAATTGTATTTTACTGTTTAAATATAGATGTAATTTTTATTTTTTGTGATTAAGGGTTTTTATGATTTTTTTGTATATGCGGTTATTTATTTTAATGCCTTCTTTGCTTGTTTCCCCCGCCCCCCACACACACACTCTTACACATGGAATGTATTTTCTTTCATAGGAATGTTTTGGGCTTATAGATTTGTAATGCCTTATGTAGTATCGTCCTGAATAATTGCATTTTCTCCTTCATCTTCAAACTTTTTATCTTTTAATGTATTGAGTTTGATTTAAAACTGGTTTGTATAACCTTAAATGTTGTTTCGCTCCTATTTGATATTTCTTTTATACAATTTTGCTCTTTTGTTTGTTTGTTTTGCTTTTTGGGATTTTTCTTTTCATTGTTAGGCTTGGCCACATTGTGAGTTTATAGGTTTCATTGATGATTATTATTGTTTACAGGAGTGTTTTATGGGTGTTTTGAAATACTTTGTTGACTGGTTTGTTTTGAGCACGATGTAATTTGAAGATGCCTTTTTTTTCTTCCACTTCCACATACGCTATCCTAGTCTTATCATTGGATAGGAATGTTTCGGTTCTTATTGAAATTTGAATTGAAATTGTATTTTACTGTTTAAATATATAGAGATAGGAATTTTATATAGTTTTTTGTGTTTAAGGGTTTTTATGGGTTTTTTATGTATGTGCGTGTCTTTTTCCTTTTATGCCTTCTTTGCTTGTTATTCACACACACACACACACACACACACACACACACACACACACACACACACACACACACACACACACACACACACACACACACACACACACACACACACACACACACACACATGGAATGTTATTATTTTTTATATGAATGTTTTGGTTTATAGATTTGTAATGCCTTATATATCATTGTTCTGAATATTTGTATTTTTCTCATCTTCATTAGTATATATATATTTTTTTAATGTATCGAGTTTGATTTAAAACTGGTTTGTATTTATAATCTTAAATGTTGTTTCGCTCCTGTTTGATATTTCTTTTATACAATCTTGCTCTTTTGTTTGTTGTTTTGCTTTTCGGGGTCTTTCTTTTCATTATTAGGCTTGGCCACATTGTGAGCTTATAGG
Source organism: Stramonita haemastoma (assembly GCA_030674155.1). Taxonomy (NCBI): domain Eukaryota; kingdom Metazoa; phylum Mollusca; class Gastropoda; order Neogastropoda; family Muricidae; genus Stramonita; species Stramonita haemastoma. Next base: position 14,147,433 of record CM060325.1, on the reverse strand, counting down.
TTTCATTGATGATAATTATTGTTTACAGAAGTGTTTTGCGGGTGTTTTGAAATACTTTGACTGGTTGGTTTTGATGACGATGTAATTTGAAGATTCTCTCTCTCTCTCTCTCTCTCTCTCTCTCTCTCTCTCTCTCTCTCTCTCTCTCTCTCTCTCTCTCTCTCTCTCTTCTCTCTCTCTCTCTCTCTCTGTCTCTCTCTCTCTCTCTGTCTCTCTGTCTCTCTGTCTCTGTCTCTCTCTCTCTCTAACACACACACATACACACACATACACATACATACACATACACACATGGAATGTATTATTTTTCATATCAATGTTTTGGCTTATAGATTTGTAATGCTTTATGTATCATCGTTCAAAATATTTGCAAATATAATACTTTATATACTTTGTTGACTGGTTTGTTTTGATGATGATGTAATTTGAAGATGTCTCTCTCTCTCTCTCTCTCTCTCTCTCTCTCTCTCTCTCTCTCTCTCTCTCTCTCTCCCTCTCTCCCTCTCTCTCTCTCTCTCTCTCTCTCTCTCTCTCTCTCTCTCTCTCTCTCTCTCTCTCTCTCTCTCTCTCTCTCTCTCTCTCTCTCCCTATCCACTCCACTCCACTCCACTCCACTCCACTCCACTCCACTCCACTCCACTCCCCTTGTCTCTGTTTATGTCTGTCTCCTCCTCTCCCTCTCTTAACACACACACACACACAACACACACACACACACACAACACACACACACACACACACACACACACACACACACACACACACATATATATATATACATATATATATATATATATAAAATCAGATCTAAATATTCACAAACTCTCTAGCCCATTCACAGACGATGTCTAAATGCCTCTCAGAAATAAACATGCACTCCAATCCAATCACATGTTGCTTAGAGCCCTGCCCAACCACACAGGCCATATCGGGGCTGTCACCTCGTCACATTTTAAAACTCGTATTAAAACTGTGCAACTATATACAGATTAAAACGGGGGTATAAAACCCAACTTGACTGCCTTTGCTTGTATCGACGCCCTGGTTAACCATAAGGGTCAGCCCAGGACGGCCACCACATTGTGGGAAACCCTCCTAAACATGCACGAAGAAATATCTTTTCACATTGAAAGTAATACCAATACTGTGATATATGGAATTTGTATAACGCTACATCTTTCTAAAAAAAAAATCAAGCGCTGGCATTGAGAAGGTGTAATATAACAAAGCTACGAACATGAAACAAATCACAAATAACTTAAACCAGTTTAAATACAATAGCGAACGCATGCGCATGCACACACAGACATACAGGCACACACACATACAGACATGCACGCACGCACACACACACACTCACACACACACACACGCACACACACACACACGCGCGTGCACACATACACAGACACATCTAGCCCCCTGCCTCCCCCCCACACACACGCGCGCACGCACGCGTACGCTCGTGTACGGGCGCGCAGCATAATTACTTTGCCAGGGTGATGGGTATTCGGGTGGTTTAAAAAATGCAGATAGAAAAAACAATAAGAAAAGAAAAAGTATTTCAAGATTAAACATCCATGCATGCCGGACACACACACACACACACACACACACACACACACACACACACACACACACACACACACACACACACACACACACACACACACACACACACACACACACACACACACACACACACACACACACACACACACGCATAAACACACGTGTGCAGGTTATTTTTTGGTGCGTGTGTGCGTGTGGCGACGACCATGCACTCTGTTGTGGTGCATCATATTGTATATTATCATTAATATTATGTATAATAGGTGGAAGTTCCCCAAATACCGAACCGTGACTAATACCGAACAGCCGATTTCTCAAAACCAGGATTTAACTGCTCAAATTTGATCGTGCCAGATGGTGAAGTACCGTCGCTCTAAGAAAAAATAATGGCCGAGGAAAGCCGCCCACGAAAATGCCAAGTTATTTTATGATTTTAGCCCTCTCACAGTTGTTTTTGACGTCAGAAACTGTGGTTTTAGAATGATTCTGAGCTTCTTTCAGTGAAAACGTATGGTTTAAATAAATGATATCATCTATCTTCAAGTAAACAAAGTCCTTTTACAAGCAAGCACCTGGAGATTGTCTGAATAGAATGATATTTAAAGAAAGTTAGGAAAGTTTCAAATACCGAACACCCCAGTGGCTCAAATTCCGAAAGTATTCGGTATTCGGACTCTTGTGTTCGGAATTTGACTCCCTCTTTTTTATTTCAATTTTCCATATTCTTCTTTATTCTGTTAAATTTATCTTTTTGTACTTTTAGAATCGTTTTTTTTCATATGTACATGTAAATTTATTATAGTCTTTGCCTAGTTTAGAGATGCTGTGTTCTCAGTAAAAGTCTATAACATCAATTCATTCTGAAATCTCGATTATCATAGATAAATGTCTAATCTCTCTCTCTCTCTCTCTCTCTCTCTCTCTCTCTCTCTCTCTCTCTCTCTCTCTCTCTCTCTCTCTCTCTCTCTCTCTCTCTCTCTCTCTCTCTCTCTCTCTCTCTCCAAATTAAAGTAAAACAAAATACCCCCCCAAAACAACAACAACAACAACGAAAACCCTGCCAATAAGCAAAAACAGTGTGTGTGTGTGTGTGTGTGTGTGTGTGTTGTGTGTGTGTGTGTGTGTGTGTGTGTGTGTGTGTGTGTGTGTGTGTGTGTGTGTGTGTGTGTGTGGAGGTGTGTGTGTGTGTGTGTGTGGGTGTGGGTGTGAGTGGGTGGTTGTGGGGGTGGGGGTGGGGGTGCATGGGTGTGTGGGTGCCAGAAGTGGTAGGTCTACAAGTCGTAGTAATGAATAGCGCTAATAATGGGACATACATTGCAAAGCTGCATGGACAAATGAATCACTGGCGTCAGCTATGGCAGCTGTCAAAGACAAGAGGCTTGGACTTCGAACAGCTGCAAGAGATGACGGCATTCCTCCCAGCACATTGATGACGCAATTCCCTCCACCGTATTGTATTATATTGCACTGCAATGCATGTATTCATTGAATAGTATTCTACTGCATTGCATTTAATCATATTGTATTATATTGTAGGGATACGGGATAGCTCAGTGGTCAGAGCACTCGCTTTCCCCCCAGCCAATGTTAAGAAGCATTGACCATGGTTACCAATTGGATGGGTGATCATTTGCATGCCTTGGCTTCAGTACAGTCCCCCAGTTCACCCAGCGGTAAATGGGTACCTGCCCTCTTTAGGGTCAGGGAGGGTTAAAGCAGCGAGGGAGAGGAGAAGGGCGCCGCCCTCAATATGCTGGCCCCTAGAGAAGCTGAGGTCTCTGATGGCTCGCTCCCCAAAGGACTGTGTAGGATATGAGACACCTTTACCTACCCCTACCGTTTATTGTATTGTTTAGCATACGGCCTTCACGCACGGCAGATTTTTCCATGTGAAATTCCGGCTACTTACCACAGGAACAGCACGTCGCCTCAGGTGCGGCGCCACCTTTTCTTGATAACATTTTCTCCCTATCTACTTGTGTATTAATTTTATTTTTCTTCCTCAAGACTGGCTTTATCTACACAATTATGCTCGAAGACTATAACTCTCTTCTTGTCAAAGTTTTTTCAAGCGCAGAAAAAAACAGCATGATGCATAGGAAACCTCGGTTTTTTCTCCCCCCCCCCCCCACACCCGAAAGACTAACACCCAGACCACCACTCAAGCTCTAGTGGGTGGAGGAAAATTTCGGGTTCAGACAGGAATTAAAAAAAAAATTCGTTTCTCGGCTAGAGCTCCTAAGGTTCACCTATGGTATAATTTTGCGTATGCAACTGTTTACTCACAGTTAAGGTAGCTGCATTCCGGCTTCAGGGAAGACGGGGAATCAAACCTGCGAGTTTTTGCTGTCTAGAAAGGTTCTTTACTACAAGGGCATCTCTAGAAAGGTTCTTTACTACA
>CM060325.1:14128460-14130960 GCA_030674155.1 Stramonita haemastoma | reverse complement strand
TAAGACTAATGAAACACAAAAGCGAACTTTCTATGTATCGTTCGTGTGCAGAACGTCTTCTCTTTAAAGCGTCAATCAAACACATAGTACCTGGCGGCCAGCGAGACGCCTCACAGCATTTAGAGACAGACAGACACAGTAGCAGACAGACAGACAGACAGACACTCTTCTTCTTCTTCTTCAACAGGCAGGAAAAGATGCCAGCCATCCCTGCTTGCTTGCGCAAGGAGCCTGACGTCAGAGGATTGTCACGGTGAGAGGAGATTGATCCAAGGGGGCTCTCGACACACACACACACACACACACACACACACACACACACACACCACACACACACACACACACACACACACACACACACACACGCACGCACGCACGCGCACACACACACGCACGCACACACACACACACACACACACACAGACACATACACACACACACACACACACACACACACACACACACACGCATTGAGGGCATGTATGTATGTATGTGTATTAGTGACTTAACCAACGCTATTGGAAAGGCGAAGATATTATATGTGTGTGCGTGTGCGTGTGTGTGTGTGTGTGTGTGCGCGCGGGGGTTCTTTTCGCGCAAGAGATTGTGTTCATTTAGTGAGACGAGTCTATTTTTTCTTCACAATTGATTTCAGGTGTGTATTTTTGTGGTTTAGAATCGACACTTTTTTGTGCAAAAATAAACAAAACGGCAAAACAAAACAAAAAAATAAACACCGAAATTAAAAAAAATGTCTTAACACAATTGTTGTTTTTTTTTCTTTAAATTTCAAGAATGAAAAAAATAAGAATCTGACGTGTTTGGGGATGAAAAAGAAAAAAATACTGCCTACACATTAATTTAAAAAAAAAAAAAAGAGAGAGAGAAAGCAAAAAAAAAAATCATTCTCGAAATAATAAAGAAAGAAAAAAACACACCAAGAAACAGAAAAAAAGAAAAAGCCTCCACCAACAAACAAAAGCCTGGCTGTGATTCATTAAAGTAATGATTGATCGGTGTGTCTGTTTTGAGAGGTGTGTGCAGGCAAGCAAAATGCCAACGGCAACGAAAAGAGCCATGACATGACAATGCTGGTGTCACGAGATGTGTCGCTGTATGTGCCTGCCAAGGTGCCACAGGCTGGAAACAGCACAGCCTTCTGTGGGCTGCGGACACAGTCTATAATGCTGCACGTGCGGTTTCCACTGTGTGAGGTTGGAACTTATCATGACGACAACGAGGAGATAACAACTAACTAACTGCGTACCTACCGTCAACATGGGAATGTGACTGCCTACGTCTTATGTAACGCAAAACCGAGAAGGTTCTAGTTACCAAGAGTTTGTTTTTTACTTACTGTGTGAAACTAGAAAAAAGAGAGAAGAAAGTGGTGGTGGTGGTGGTTACATCTTCGTTTGTCAGAAACGAATATTAACTGCTGCAACGCATTGTTTGCTGTGTTCAATGAAGAAAAGTGTCGGTTTCTGATTTCCAAACACAAAAATATAGGATAACGTTACCACATTCGCGACTTATTTTTTTCATGTGGTCTTTTTTTTGGTTGTGTATGTAATGTGAATTCTGAACAACAGATGTGATAATTCTTATTAAAAAAAAATCTTTTCTTGGATGTGTGTAAAAAGCGATCTTTGCAAAAGAACTACGATAATTATTGTGTTGCTGTATATGTGTGACAAGTAGTGTGTGTGTTATATGTTGAAACCGAAGCATAAAACCACGCACATTTCCGATGATCATGTGCTGGTGTTGCCTCTGCTAGACTGTGTCTGGACTGTGGCTGGAAGCCAGAAGGGACAAGGAAAAAATAACCCACAGAGACGAGTAACAGAACATGTGTAGGCAACTGAAAACTAAGATGTTACACAAAGCCAAGATTATTGTTTCAAAAACTTGAAGATTTCACACCACACAAATTGAAATTTTTTTTGGGTATCAGCGTGGCAGACTAACAAACATACAAACATGCAATTCCGCTGATAATTTGTATAGACTTTTGTGGCAGACTTCATATTTTTTTCCATGATGATTTTAGCTCTACAGGCAGGTGTCATTTCTTTCACAAAAGCTGGACAGCTGTGTAAGGTTTTCCACAAAGCTGTTTGTGGTGTAGACAACAGAATCCTTTGAACAAGCTTGACAAGTGCAAAAGGGAAGCTTGCAAAGTGTGCAAAGCTGCTGGGCAAAGCCAGCAGCAGAATCTGTGTGTAAGGTGAGATGAAGAAACAAGAAAAAAGCTGCGCGGTTCTCAGACAATCGCCGCTGTCTGACAGAACAGCCATGGCCTCGGACGCCATGTTGGCTGTTTCGGTTCCGGAAAAAGCCCGGATGTTGTGCTCGGGACGCTGTTGCAGACAGTGGAGAAAAGTGTCCTTGACCCAGAGCCGGTCCTGGTGGGGCTGTTTCCTGACCCTCACCCTCCTCTTCCTCTCCTCCTGCCTCGTGTCTCAGACCCTGGCCCACCCCAGGACCCGTCACTCAG
>CM060325.1:14097229-14099729 GCA_030674155.1 Stramonita haemastoma | reverse complement strand
CCACACACACACAATCCACCAGACCTTGAGTGGTGGTCTGGGTTCTAGTCTTTCTGGTGAGGCAATAAAACTGAGGTCCCGTGCGCAGGGTGTCTAGCATCTGCAGTGACGTGCGAGTTGTTCCTTGGGAAATTTTATAAAGTTAAAAAAGCCGCTTTTAGTAGGGAAAAAATACAACTGACTGTTAGGAAATAAATAGAAGGAAACATGGGTAGGACTGCTCTTGTAGTTGGAGGAGTAGGAGTAGTAGTAGTAGTAGTAGTAGTAGGTAGTAGTAGTAGTAGTAGTAGTAGTAGTAGTAGTAGTAGTAGTAGTAGGAGGAGGAGGAGGAGGAGGAGGAGGAAGAGGTTAGTAGTAGTAGTAGTAGTAGTAGTAGTAGTAGTAGTAGTAGTAGTAGTAGTAGTAGTAGTAGTAGTAGTAGTAGTAGGAGGAGGAGGAGGAGGAGGAGGAGTAGGAGGTAGTAGTAGTAGTAGTAGTAGTAGTAGTAGTAGTAGTAGTAGTAGTAGTAGTAGTAGGAGGAGGAGGAGGAGGAGGAGGAGGAGGAGGAGGAGGAGGAGTAGGAGTAGTAGGAGTAGTAGTAGTAGTAGTAGTAGTAGTAGTAGTAGTAGTAGAGTAGTAGTAGGAGGAGGAGGAGGAGGAGGAGGAGGAGGAGGTTAGTAGTAGTAGTAGTAGTAGTAGTAGTAGTAGTAGTAGTAGTAGTAGTAGTAGTAGTAGTAGTAGTAGTAGTAGTAGTAGCAGTTGTAGTAGAAGTAGTAGAAGTAGCAGCAGTAGCAACAGCAACAGCAACAGCAGCAGCAGCAATAGTAGTAGTAGTAGTAGTAGTAGTAGTAGTAGTAGTAGTAGTAGTAGTAGTAGTAGTAGTAGTAGTAGTAGTAGTAGTAGTAGTAGTAGTAGTAGTAGCAGCAGCAGCAGCAGCTGCAGCAGCAGCATAGCAGCAGCAACAAACACGTAATAATTCTAACGGTATAGTTTATATTTCCCCGTTCACTTGTTTTCTGTCAATCTTAAGAAAAAATCTCTTTCCCTGCCCCCACTTTGTCTGTCTGTCTGTCTGTCTGTCTGTCTGTCTGTCTCTGTGTGTGTCTTTTTCTCCCTCTGTCTGTCTGTATGTCTGTTTGCCTGACAGTCTCTTTCTCTCTTTCTCCCTATTTCTCCACCCTCTCTCTCTCTCTCTCTCTCTCTCTCTCTCCCTCTCTGTCTGTCTATCTGTCTCTGTCTCTCTGTCTCTGTCTCTGTCTCTCTCTCTCACTCTCTCTCCTCTTTTCAACTAGAGCTGGAAAGTAAATACGTGACGATTTTGGGGGTATAGAATATCTCCCGTCATTCACACTCCTTCGATCTATAACAACAACAAACATGTCCACATCCCCACCCCCCACCCCCGCTCTCTTTCTTCCTCCTCCCCCTCCTCTTTCTCTTCTCTCTTTAACTAAAAGTAGAGAAGTAAGCACATGATATTTCTAAGGGTTATGATTTATTCCTTGTTTACACGCACTCTTTCGATCTATAACTACATCATTCATCTCTCTCTCTCTTCTCTTCTCTCTCTCTCTCTCTCTCTCTCTCTCTCTCTCTCTTCTCTCTCTCTCTCTCTCTCTCTCTCTCCTCTCTCTCTCTCTCTCTCTCTCTTCTCCCCTTCTCCCCTTCCTCTCTTTAAATAAAATGAAGTCAGAAAGTAAAGACATGATAATTCCAAGGGTATAGTTTATTTCCCGGTCCTTCGGGTGAGACTATAAACCGAGGCGCCTTGTGCAAACGCTAGCAGAACATCTTACGCAACACGTTAAAAATCCGTTCCGTCTTTCCAAAGAGCAGGCCAGTGTGTACCGGTGGGAGCTGGTGACAACAAACTAAAAAACCAGCATGCACATAGGTGTGTATAGACACCATCCCTGAAGAAAAGTTGGGCAGTTGGAGTCCCCAAGGCGGTTCGGTGATGTAGGCTTATAATTATTCCAACATTCTGGCAGCTCCTGCGACGGCACTGGAACCATTTGTGTCGGTGATTGCCTTTCCAAGGGACCATTCCACTGACGTTTCGGTTTCTCGTCTCATCCGAAAGACTAGCACCCAGACCACCACTCATGGTCTAATGGATGGGGGAAAAGTTTCGGACCCAAACGGGATTCGAACCTCCGCACACTCCGGTCCGGACTTTTCGCTCTCAATAAAGTCAGTTGTCTTGTAGCGCCTCCCCAAAACAAACAAACATTTCTTCGTTGTTGTCGTGGGTTATTTAACCCCGCTTGATGCAAGTAAAGTTTTATAGCGCCATCCAAAGACAGTGAACTGTGTCATGGGTATCTGTCTTTTGGATGGAGCTATAAAACGAAACCCCGTAACTTGCATCCAAAAGACATGTACCCAGGTCACCACTCACTATCGTTTCAGAGAAGCGGGGAAGGGGAGGAGATGGAGGGTGGCTATGATAAAATCTGGGTCTTCGATCAAAGGCACTGGCAGGTTTGCATGCACGTTGATCTGGGAGATAGGGAAAATC
>CM060325.1:14067229-14072229 GCA_030674155.1 Stramonita haemastoma | reverse complement strand
TGACTTCAATTAGACAGCTGTCAATGTTGAAGTGCCTGAGTACTTGCCAGAGGCCGTCATGCCATACCCTGTCAAAGGCCTTTTTGAAGTCTATGAAATTGTGGTACAAGTCTTTTTGGTGTTGGAGATGCTTCTCTATCAGAATTCTCAGATTGAAAATTTGTTCCATTGTGCTGCGTTTTGGTCTAAAGCCCGCTTGTTCTTCTGCCAGGAGTTTTTCCGCTTGGTTTTTCAGTCTGTTGAGGACTACCTGCAGCATGATCTTGCTAGGATGACTTATGAGACTGATGGTTCTGTAGTTCTGGCATTGTTTGAGGTTTCCTTTCTTTGGCAGGGGTATTACAAGAGACTGTGTCCATTCTTTTGGCCATTCTTTGGTGTCGTGGATCTTCTGACAAAGTTCTGTGAATCGCCTTGCTGTTTCATTCCCTCCATTTTTTATGAGTTCAGCTGGGATGTTATCGATTCCAGGGGACTTCCCCTTCTTCAATTGTCTAATAGCTGCATCTACTTCACACCTTAGTATTGGTGGGTCTTTATCTTGGTGTTCAGGGGGTTTGTCAGAAACTATGTTGGTATCTGGGCGTAGTGGGTAGTTGTACAATCCCTCACAGTATTCTGTCCAGCGTTGGAGGATGGCATTGTTTTCCGTTAAAAGATTTCCTTCTTTGTCTTCAATAACAGAGGCTTTAGGCTGTGTGGTTTTCGTTAGTGCTTTCAAAGTGTCGTAAGCTGTTTTGCTGTTTCCCTTGGTCATTCCAGCTTCGATGTTGTTGCATTGTTCTTCTATCCACGCTTCTTTGGCTTCTCTCATCTTTTTCCTCACTTCTCTGTGGCTATCCATGTACTTCTTGTAAGCTTCTTGACTTGTGAACTTTTGTTTCTTAAGTTCTCTTCTTTTGTCGCAGAGGTCAAGAACCTCATTTGTCACCCAGGGTTGTTTCTTTGTTCTGCTTCTTCCTAATGTTTCTTCTGCTGCTGTCGTTAGCACTTCTTTGATGTTGTTGGCCAATGTGTCCACATCATTGTCGATGGCTGTGAGTGCGGCGAACTTTCCTCCAATGTTGGCTTGGAAGATCTCAACCACTGTTGGGTCTTTCAGTTTTTCCAGGTCGAATCTTATGCGTGGGCTTTTTGGCTGTTGTTTTGCTTTCAGTTTCAGCCTGATGGTGGTAAGTACAAGGTCGTGGTCACTGCCAATGTCAGCTCCTGGGAATGTTCTTGTGTTTGCCTTGTTTATGCTGGATTTGAATCTTTGGGGTGACAGAATGTAATCAATTTGATTATGAATCAGACCATTTGGTGAGTGCCAGGTTGATGTTCTGGATGGCTTGTGAGGGTGGAGTGTGTTAGCCAAAGTCAGTTTGTGCTTCTTTGCGAATTCCAGCAGCCGCTGTCCTCTGTCATTTGTTTTTCCCAGTCCAAATCGTCCTGTGGTTCCTGCCCAGGTGTCATAGGCATCAGGTCCCACCTTAGCATTCCAGTCGCCTTCCACAATAAGGATGTCTTTTTTGGGCGTTTTGGAGATGACGTTTTCAAGTTCTTCATAGAATTCTTCTATCTGATCGTCATCGTAGTCAGATGTTGGAGCATACACTTGGATGATGGTGAGATTCTGGGGTTTTGCAGAAACTCTGATTGAGATGAGTCTGCTGGATACTGGTGTGCAGCTGATGATGCTTGACACAATCTCTTTCCTGACAATAAAGCCTACTCCATGTTGATGTAGTTTTTCTTCTCCGCTGTACCATATTTTGTGGCCGTCTTGCGTGGTTGTTTCTCCAAAGCCAATCCATCTGACTTCCGCAAGCCCTACTATGTCCCATTTATACCTCTGTAATTCATGTGTAAGTTCCTGTACTCTTCCTGTTTGGTACAGAGTTCTTACATTCCATGTACCAATGGTTGTCCCTTTATCTGGAAGCTTTAGGGTTTGTTCTGCCCCAGTAGCACACTTGTCACTCCCACCCTGGAGACTTGCAGTGGGTAGCGCGGTCGTTGTTGATCCGGGCCTCGACCGATCCGGCATGTCTTTCTGTTTTGTTTTACTCATCATGTCCTTGCAGTGGGCTTGAGGAAGCTTGGTGGCGCCCATCTCCTCTCTTCAACATTGACAGCTGTCTAATTGAAGTCATCAAAGCTCTGTACGAGAACGCAGAAAGTGCAGTTTTTATGAATAATCACGTGGGCGAGTTCTTCAAGACCACGGTTGGGGTTCGCCAGGGCTGCCTTCTCTCACCTGTACTCTTCAACCTCTTCCTTGAAAACATCATGACAGAGACACTGCAAAACCACCACACTTCCATCTCCATTGGTGGAAGACCCCTTTGCAACCTCAGATTTGCAGATGACATTGACCTCATGGGCAGCAGCAAACAAGAACTGCAAATCCTCACAGACAATTTAACAGATCGAGCGAGCGCATACGGCATGGAGGTCAGTACAGAGAAATCAAAGATCATGGTCAACAGCGCGAGTAATGACATCACGGAAATAAAGATGAATGGAGAAACACTAGAAGAGGTCAGCCAATTCAAATACTTAGGCTCCATCCTAACAAAAGATGGCACATCAAACAATGAAGTGAAAGCTCGCATTGCAACAGCAACATCTGCTCTAGTCAGACTCGAGAAGATCATCGGAAGCAACAACATCAGCTTCTGCACCAAATACCACCTTTACAAATCCCTCGTGATATCTATCCTCCTATATGGCTGTGAATCATGGACTCTGACAGCAGAGTTAGAGAGGAGAATCCAAGCATTCGAGAACAAGTGCCACAGAAGACTCCTCAAAATATCATACAAAGAACACAAGACCAATAACTATGTGAAAGAAGAAATCAAAAAGCGTGTGGGCCCCCAAGAGCCTTTGCTCTCCACCATAAAGAGGAGAAAGCTGATGTGGTTTGGTCACACCACAAGACACAACACCCTAGCAAAAACCATCCTGCAAGGAACAGTCGAGGGCAAGAGAAGAAGAGGCCGCCAAAAGAAATCATGGGTTGACAACATCAAAGACTGGACCGCCCAACCCCTGCAACACCTCCTACTAGCCACACAGGATCGTGAAGCATGGAAAAAGATCTCTGTTGCGTCTTCTCTCATGTCCCCCCTACGTCCTTTGGGACATGGGACTGAGTGAGTGAGAGTGAACTCTGTTTAGTTACTGCCTCCTCTTCCCCCTCTTTCCCCTATTCATGATCATGATCATGATCAGCACCAGCATGAGCATCATCATCATCATCATCATCATCATCATCATCAGCAGCAGCAGCAGCAGCAGCAGCAGCATCATCATCATCATCATCATCATCATCATCATCATCATCATCATCATCATCATCATCATCATCATCATCATCATCATCATCAGCAGCAGCAGCAGCAGCAGCAGCAGCAGCAGCAGCAGCAGCAGCAGCAGCAGCAGCAGCAGGAGTAGTAGCAGTCCCTTGTCCAATATAGTCGTCAGGGGGGACAGGAGGCCAGGGACAGTTGGTCGACACTTTACCCCAGGCTGGTCTGTCTGTCTGCAGCCTTTGGCAGCAACGGCAGCCATGTCAAGGCTGGTCCAGTCTGTGATGGTCTTTGTCCAGTTTTTCGTCTGTCTATCCCTGCATCTTCCTCTCTCATTTGCTCCCCTGTTCTCTTTTTATGTTCATGTATATCATGTATATCGTGTCTTTATATCGAGGATTAGGGAATAAGCACTTACGTCCAGTCAAAGTGTGTGTAGAGTTTTGTCAATTTTGTCATCTGTTTCCACCGGCACACAATAGCCTCCTGCTGTTCTACCCACTAGGCTATCCCGGTCTCTCATGATAAACTCCTTGTAAACAACTCAATAGCACATGCCACACAGCACAGTGTCCTTGTCTGCTACAACTGCAAGACAAACACAAGAGAAAAAAAATCACAATCACTGCGTACATATTCTCGGTGAAAAAAATAGAGAAGGCTATATTTTTTATATATAAAAACATAAAAATCCCGAAGTCTTCTGCATCGAGTTTGAACCACAGCAGTGCAGTGTCTGAAAAAAAACCTCCATGTGCGTATTTTAACGATTTTCCAGGTCAGTTTTTGTGCAGACCTGCTACTGCTGCACTTCCTTGTTTTGAATTTACATGGATGGAGAGGATCGAGAAAGCACGCTCAAGATCCTGCAATTTATGCCAACATTCTGCAGGTTTAGGATTTTTCTTGTTAGAGCTCAAAAGGAGTGAAAGAGGAAGTCCAGATGTTCATGTCAGGGTCAGCCAGATCAAATCTCGTTGCGCACGCGCGCGCGCGCGCGCGCGCGCACACACACACACATTTCTAATGTCACCAAGTGTGAATAGACTTTAAATTAAACCACAACAACAACAACAACAACAACAACACACACACACGCGCGCACGCACGCACGCACGCACGCACGCACGCACGCACGCACGCACGCACGCACGTAAACACACACACACACACACATACACACACAAGTCCTTCGGATGAGACAATAAACCGAGGCCCCGTCACGCACGCAGAACATTTTACGCACACGTTAAATCCTGTTCGGCTTTTCGTAAGAATAGGCCATTAAGTGCCGGTGGGAACAGATGACAAAATTTACAAAACTGCATACACACGGGGACTGGATGTAAAAAAGCACATAAGTGTTTACTCCATTATCCTCGATATAAAAGAATAAATAAAAATAGTCAATAAATAAATAAATAAACACACACACACACACACTTACAAAAACACACACACACACACACGCACACACACACACACACACACACGCACACACACTACACACACACACAACACACACACACACACACACACACACACACACACACACACACACACACACACACACACACGCATGCACCTCCTCCTCCAACCTCCCACCCACCCACACTCCGTTTCATATGTTTGTTCCCTCACCTGAGAGGGTTGTGTCCGTGTTCTGTAGCTTGTACTCTTCATCAGCTGCTAACCTTGGAATCG